>VWZP01010941.1:2124032-2143430 GCA_013396995.1 Dicaeum eximium | reverse complement strand
CCCGAGCCCCGCGCTCGGCTCGGCTCGGCGATGCAATGCGGGAGCCTCGGCGAGGCTTCCGCGGGCGGAGGGAGGCAGGAGGGAAGCAGCCGCCCGCCTCCCCGTGCCCGCCGCACGGAGGGAGCGAGAGAGAGCACGTTTCCCCCCGCCGGGGAGCGAGAGCGTGCGCAGGCTGCCGGGGAAAGTTTCGGGGGGTGCCCGCGGTGAGGCGCCGAGCGGAGGCGGCGAGGGGCTGTGCCTGGCGCCGAGCCGCGGGCGCGCTGCCCCGGCAGCGAGCGGACCGGACCGGCTGCCCCGGCTGCGCGGGGAGCGGCGCCGGGGAGCGCTGGGCTGGGCACCGGGGTAGCGCAGAGGTGCTGGAACACTCCCGGTGTAACGCGGTCTCTGCCCTTGACACGGTGTTTGGGTGTCTTGAGGAGCCAGACGTTTCATACACTTTGGGCTGGCAAAAAGCCACGGACTACGATCAGTCACGAGCGTCTGTGATCGGCGAGTCATGGGAAAAGGTCTGAAATAATCTGGTCTAGCCTTCTGCTCAAGGCAAGGGCAGCCCTTGAGGTCAGACCAGGTTGCCCAGAGCTTTATTCAGTCTCATCTTGCAACACCTTCCAAGGGTGGCAACTGCACCCTTTCTGGGCAGCCCATGCTTTTGTGGCCTCGACATGAAGAAGGGTTTTCTCCTATTCTCAATTTGTTGTTTTCATACCATTGTGAAGAGCCCGGCTCCATTTTCATGATGGCCTCCTGTCCAGCCTTGGAGAGCTGCTATTGTGGACCTTCAAAGCCTGCCACAAGGCTAAACAAGCCCAGCTCCCTCTGCTCGTCCTCAAGAGCAAGTGCTCTCCATCCCATAACCATCTTTGTGGCTGTCCACTCAACTCAGAATCACAGAATATATCGAGTCCAACTCGTAAGTGAATGGCCCATACAGGGATCAAATTCACTCCAGTTTGTTAACATCTCTTTTACTGGGGAGCTGAAAACCGAGTGCGTTATTCTAGATGTACTCTGGGAAGTGTTAAGTAGGGGGTAGCTTCTGTGATAAGTCTGTGGCACACAGGAAGTCACAGTAGAGTATTTCGGTTGCTGAAGTGTCCTATATCAAGTCTGATTTTCCAATTAGTTTTTATCTTTATTATCTTTTCTAACAGAATATCCTTGTAGTTGCACTGAGGCACACCCTAACACAAAGAGGTTACATAACTGCAAGCTTATAAATAACACTGAACAACTGCTTTCTCTATGTACATCCCTATTTTTCAGACACAGATAAGAAAATGGATAGGTCTTCTCAGGTGTCTTTTAAGAAGCTTCTCCCCATTGTATATGATTTGTGGATCAATATCAGTTTGACAAGCTTCTCCCTCTGAGCTGCAGCCATGTTCCTTGTTTTGCTGTTTCTGTAGTTGAACTGCCCTTGTTTTCCTCAGCCCAGCCTCCAGCTTTTTGTGCAGCTTTTTATTTTCCTTTCTCCCAGAGAAGCTTCCAGTCCTTGTTCATATCATGAACTGCTAAATTCTGCCCAGAAGGCAGTCCCATGATCTTCTAATGACAAATTGGACTGGTTGGTTTTCCAAGTCATCCAAATATTCCCAGCCGCTATCACATTAAGGGCAGCAACTAACGTCCCTTCACAGCAACTGGGTGATGGATGGCCCAAAAATCATAGAATGGTTTGGGTTGGACGGGGCCTTAGAGATCATCTAGTTCTGAGCCCCTGCCATGGACAGGGATGCCACTCGAAAGATCAGGTTGCTCAGGGCCCCATCCAGGCTGGCCTCAGACACTCACAGGATTGGGGTACACACCACTCTCTGGGCAAACCTGTTTCAGTGCAAGGCTACTGGAAAACCAGAGCTGAAGTGCCTCTGCAGTTTGGCTTAAGAGAATTTCCAGCTCCAGCTTCTATTAATCCAGTGGTGTCTACTTAGGGAAGCTGGAGTTACTGAATTGACACTTCCCATATGTTCAAGTAAGACTTTGGTCTTTGCTGAAGAGTCTAATCAGCATTCTGCAGTTTTTCTCATCCTGCCATAAGATCTGGATGTGGCTTTAACCCTACTTTCTTCTGCTAAAATTTTAATCCATCCAAATGTAAATTCATTGAAAAGCACAATGCCTTAATTTTTATTGAGTAAAATGAGTAGGCTGCAACGTCCTAATAAAAAGATATGAAACATAATTGCTTCTAAATTACCTTAAATGAAGGCTGACAAAAGGAAGATGGAATTAAATTAAATAGATATTTTCTTAAAATGAGGTCTTTGCTAAGGAGGGCTAATAGAAGATCGTATTCTATTTAGGAACACAGAGCTATGGTTTTGGCATTTTGTGTGTGTAATTTTTTTATTTGTTTCTTGATACAAAAAAATTCATCTGTATTATCGTTGTCTTGGATAAATTCCATTTATAGGCTTTCGGAATATATATTTTTATATACTCTACATTTATGGGTGAATTAGTATCTCATCCAATGTCCTGGTTTGGCAGGAGAAAAATATTTTCTTTCATATGCTTTCCATGGCATCTTCCTCAGGAATGTGAAATATGTTTGTGTAAAGTCTTGTCCTACTTGTTGTTTTTTTTTACTGTAGGCTTCCAGGCATTTTGCTCAGTTAGATAACGCTAACAGAAAATAACATAACAGAAATACCTGTCCTGCTATAAAATTATGTATTATTATTATGCACATCTTCCTTATTGTTTAAAATGTTGTTTTGTTGCACAAAATCAAATTCTGTGTTGCAGAAATTACCACCTCAGAACAAATACAGCCATTTAGAAAATCTATCAGACTGAAGGTGTGAAATGTATCTGGAAAGGATATTTTTGGATCTAATAACACAGTACCTCCTCTAGAAGCAACATTTCATGTGTTTGCTGTCAGAAAAATCCCCTTATTGAAGCAGGGTCACAGGTGGAAGCTTCTCAAAGGCTCTGAAGAACATTGGCAGTGAAGGATTAAGCAGAGATGAGCCAAAGGGGCACAAAAGCTGGGTTATTTGCTGTGCAAGTTACTTAAAGGGATCTGTTCCAAGGTGAGCTCTTTGTTGTGCGTTTGATCAAGAGTGCAGGTGAGAGTGAAATGGTCTTACTGCCGTAGAAAATAACACAGGATGTAAAAATGCTCAAAGGAATGGGAATTCATTTGAGCTCCAGGGCACTGCCCATTCCTGAAGGGGCAGGCAGCTCTTTAGGGTACTGGGTGAAGCAGAAGGATCACTTTGGTTTTTTCCTACCTTTTCTGGAGGGCAAGAAGATACAATAGAAAGAACAAAATTTTGCTATCAAAATGGTAACATTTCTGAAAATGCATCTAGAAAACTTTTTATGGATTCTATACCGTTGGGCAGATTCCATTCTCATTCTTCTTGTTTCCTCCAGAAGCTACATGAAGCTCCACTAAGATGAATCAGTATTTTCAGGGATCAGCCGGGATATGGTGTTCTGGGCCTCCTATTGTTCTTGGTTAGATCAATTATGTAACACCCATAGCCTTCAGTCAAACCTTAATTAGGTTCTGTGTTTTCAAAAATCACTTCAGAATACCCCAGTATTTTATGAATGTTTCTTTTTTTGGTCTAGTGCCTGTTCAAGCACCAGTGGCTGGATTTGTCACACAAGTGGTTGCTCTGCTAGACGTCTTTATTAAATCAGAAACAACATCCTTGGATTAATGTGCTTATCCAGGTTGATATGTGGACAGTTTGAACTTGTAGATTCGGTAAGTAAACCAATTATGTGCAGCCTTTTTAACAGAATGTGCTGAATTATATGCTTCTGATCCAGAAATGGTAAGCATTTTAATGTAAATTTGGAACTTACTTGCAGCCCCATATTGCATTAATGTGGTATAAAATGTGGTAAGATTGCTAAAATGATCTTTTCATTTCTATGAGAAATCCCTTTCCCTTTTGCTACAGCGTTAGCTGTTTTTTTTTAAACCTGATATTTCCCCCACCTTTCTTTTCTACTCTGATAGACCTTTTTTTCTTTTCTACTGGCACCTGAACATATTACTTATATGAATTAAATCACTAATTGAAAAGTAGTGAAAAAACAACCAAGCAAAATCTGATTTCTGGATCTAGATTTCAGTAAGTCCTGGAATTAACATTTTATGTAAATTTTGAGAACACCAAGATGAATAGAACATGGGAGGGAAGAAAGAAGATCGTGCCACTTAAAAGTTTGAGGATGCATATTTCAATCTGCTGGGGAAAAAAAACCAGCAAAACATTTTAAAGAAATGCTATGATCATGTCCCTATTTCTTATGATAAACTAAATAGCTGTGTTTTTTAGTTTCCAATTACAGTATAATCATTCTTGTGACCCTTCCCTGAACTGTTCAATTTATCTACATGCATCTTGAGTGGGATGTAGAGGCATCAAATAGGACACATTGTTCTGCTCTTCCAGCCTGCCTGTGACACCCTCCCTGCCCTCATTCTGTTGTTTTCCCACTGACAGACTGAATTTGTGCCCTGCTGTGGTGTTGCAACAGGGCTCACCCTGAGCTGGCTGCCTGGCAGATTCCCAGCAGCTCTGCTTTCCACTCTTTTGTCTCCCAGGTTCCTCTGCTGGAGCATCAGCACCTGCACTTCGTTCTTTGATGTATGACTTCCTATATTTGCTTGCATCCAGTTTACCCAGAAATGACCCAGTTTACCCAGTGTGCTCAGCACCAGAGAGCTGTCCCCTCTGGGAGATCCCACTGCCCCAGTCTGTTACCTGCCACTGGTACCAGTGATTTTCTTTGGTTTTGGTAATCACTGCAAATAATATACAGCACATGGCCAAAACATAGTTCCTATGGGACCAAAACAGAAACTCAATTAGTATTTCCCACTCACACTTCACTTTTGAGGCCAGTCAATAATTCATTAAATATATATACACATTCATTTTGATTCACTCAGGTTTCTTAAAGAAAATATATTGCAGCAGTAAGGAAATGGCATCAGATCAGCACTTTTTTTCTTCATCAGCCAAAAGGAACCTTCTTGAACAAGTATATGTGCATAGATCTGAGATGATTTTCATTTCAGTAACTGGCATTGACAGGCATGAATTAAATTTCATATAAACTATATTCCAGTATGTTCTTACCAGTTATGTTTATTCACTAAGTTCCATGTTAGATGGCCAGGCCTGTAATTCCCTCTGCCACCACCATTAGAAAGTACTGGTCTAGCATATTCCCAGAATGTGAGTATTTCAAGAGTTCTTAGAGCCCCTTTCCAGTTTTTCCCTTTCATGTCCTTTCCAGCTGTTTTAAAACTCTGATACAACTTATCCAAATAGGCAGATTTACTCAGTTATTTCTAGTGACTACTATTTATAAAACTTACTTGACTGCAGTTCTAATGGAGAATGTTCCATTATCATGCTATGGTATAATTACATCATCTGATCATTTATATACAGAACAGAAACATGTAGTGAAGTCTTTCAATTGCTATCGGTAAATCTATGAAAGCATATTGCACAAATGTTGTAAGGATCATTTTTCTTTCTTTCTTCAGAAAAACTGCTCTTTTAAATCCTGTTGCACCCCTCTGACCATTGGGTTTTATGTCATTTTGTTTCCCTTCTCATTTTTTAAACAGTTCTTAAATCTCTCACATGTATTTCTTGCAGCTTATAGTATTTGCAATAGATATTTTTCTTGTTCTTATGTATCTTTATTTTCAAGGCAAATTGCTGCTTTTTTTCTGCCTTGTAAACACTTCTTGAATAATCTCCAATTATAAGCCATTTTTTTGTATTTAAGTTTTATCCTTGACTTGGCTTATAATAATAAGATAGTATGAGGATAGTGTACAGCATTATGTAACTTACTTAATTCAAGGTTATTACCTCAAAAAGTCCTTAAATCTCTGAGAGATGAAAAGCAGGAGGCCCTGTAGAGCTTTCCTTGTCCCTAAAACAGTGGTTGACTACTGGAGAGAACACAGACTGAGCAGAGACCTTCTGTCTGATCCATTACAGCTTCTTGATGCTTTTTGCTTTTATTTTGTGTCAGTTAAACTGAATCTCCCTTTCTCCCCACAGTGTTACAGGAATTGCTCTTTGGGAGGATTATTTTATAAATAAAATTACAAATGTGGTGTGGTTTTTGTCCATTAAAGTCCTGAGGATCCAACCACAGATTTTAAGGTTCTAATCTATATATTGTCCCCTGTTAATAATTTCTGTTCATCTAGTTTATTCTTTATGAGCGAGGGGGTTTGTGTAGCTGTAGGAAAAAACACCAAAACAAACCACAAAAAACCACAGCAAAATTCAGTCAATAAAACAGGCTTGAACTGAATAATGACTTGTGGGTGGTGGTTGTGGGAATAGAAAAGAATTCAAGCACAGCTATAGACATCATCTTGGGAACACTATGGAGCTCGAGATTGTTAGAAAGTACAAGTTCCTGTTACTTGGCATTTGGGTTTTATTTCAGTGGTTAAATGGACCAGTGCTGTACAACATTATTTCTATAACTTGTTATTCAGTCATACAGTGAAAATCTTCCCTACTTGAAAATCATCTTTCACAAAGTACAGCTCTGGAAAGATAAGCCTCTTGATTATTTTTTTTTAACAGAAAGCCAAATGAATTGCAAGTAATAACAACTTCCTGTATGAAGGGCTTAGAAAAGTTACATAATGATTTCAGGAATTGCTTACACTGAGAAAACTTCAACATTTTTTGGTGCTTCTGTCTTTACAGTGGCTCTAAACATTGTGATGTCAAGTCAAAGGGAAAAAAGTCTTATTTCGTTTGATATAATTTCTTCTTACCCAGGGTCAAGAAGGATTCCTGGACAGGCTATTTTCTTGTATGAAAGGCATTTAAAAATGCAGAATTTTTTTTTCACTACTCAAAAAGGAGGATCATTAATTTTGGTCAGGTACATGGCTCCTACGTGTATGCCAAAGAATAAAATAAATCTTAAGGGAAAAAAAAGTCTTGTTTCATGACATGGCAATTTTTTATAATTAGGATTCACAATGGAATAATGTTGATATGTTCTGTTTCAAAAACGGCCATGGTGATAACTGTAGTATTCTGATAACAAAAGTAGAGTTTCCTATTTTCATGTTCAGTGTGTATCCAATATTCAGCACAGAGCAGTAGCTGTCAAAATATTGGTCAGCCACTGGTGTTTACTTCTCCTTGTTGGTTTTTATGGAGCTAAAGCTCTCTTTGTATTTTATATTCCATAATAAAGTGGGGAATTACTGTCCAAACCCTCTTTTCTAAACACAGAAAGGCTGTAACTTTGGCAGGTATTGGCTCACAACTCTGAATTCTATTGTAAGGAACACATTTTGGGTGGGAGGGGAGCAATTTAATTTTGCCTAAGTCATTTTTTAATGATCTAATGTTCTTGAACTCATCCCTTTAACTCCTTGTTCTTGCATGGCAATGAATAGAATGCAGTATCTAGAGATTAAAATATGCACATTATGTAATAATTAGATACAAATCAGAACATAGAATGTAGGCAAGATAAAGAAATTGCACCTGAAGATACAATGGGGTAAGTTGAGAGACCTGAGAGAAACTGGCAAATGTTTTAACCATAGAAATGTTTTAATGTGAATTTGAAATTCATCCTGTCTTTCTGCTGACATATGAGAACATTGCCTGAATTTAGTCACCAACTTCAGTGAATGCTTTCTTGTCGGTATAACCAATGAGAATTGGATCAAACACCTGTTTTTCATAGAAGCTGACACCCTGCCAGATGGCTTATTAGCAAAGATAACTGTTGATGGAACTATCACATGAGGGTTGAACTTGAACTCAGGTTCAGCATGGCATGGATTGAATGCTTTTGGTTAAAGGGAAGAAAAGATTTTAGCTCAGTATTTGATAGAACCTAACACCATGTAGTTTATAACATTGGAAATCACTAATTATCTTCAGCACTTGTTGAATCACCAAGACCTTTCTTTTTCTTGTCATGCTACCCAATAAAATGAAATAGTTGTTGGACTGCAGGGCTGCGCAGGACCCTTGGCTCTGCTTTACTAGCACCTTGTAAGAGATTAGGCAATTGTGCTCTGGAAAGCAAATCCACCTTGGCTGGATGTTGGAGTCATGACACAAGGCAGGGTTCAGGAGAAGTTAATTAAGGATTGCTGGTTTTAGGAGAACTTAAGAAGTTCTGCTCCTATGTGAACTCCTTATCAGCAGAGGCAGGTTACTATAAAATGACACAGCTGTACAAGTGAGAAACTCAGCGGCTGTGGTTTTCTAATTTATTAAAAAATGTTCAGGAATTAAAAAAAAAACCCTCCTATTTTAACTCTTGTGTATTTGACAAAGTGATCATTGGCTTACAGATGAGTTGGTATTATTTGGACAAGACTTAAATATTCAAAGAACCCTTAAAATACTCCTTTCTTTATGATATACAGCTAAATCACCTCTAAATCAGTTTTTGAAATAGTTTTTTGAATTACCCTGTAGTGTAGCTGACATTTTTCTATATACATTGATTGAAAATTATTGATTACTGGCTTTCTACTGGAATCTTACTCTATCAGCCTCTGGGCTGGGGAAAAGGGAAACATCACCTGCAGAGGTAGAATGTACAGCTTCCTTAGCTGACTTCTTTTATTGAAATATGAGCAATTTCTGGAAAAAATACCCTGTTTTTACCATTTAATATTACCAACACACACACACACACATACTTCCTTTCCAAAACAAATTTTTGATTTATGAACATATGAGGATCTCCTATAAGAGAGAAAATATATTTTGTCTCTAGAATTCATAGGTGATAAATAGCATAATGTATGAAGAATAATTATTTCAGAAAAGAATTTGAAAACAAATATGGCAATTTTAGACCATCATAACCAGACACAGGATTACTGAAGGAAATGGAAAAGATAGTTCATACTCTTCTGGTTCCTAGATGAGGCTATAAAGAAGGCAAAATATGTTCAGTCTTCTATGTGACAAAAATCGATCCATGGAAAAGAATTTGTGTTAAAAATGCTTCTTATAACATGGTAATATATAACAATTTAAAAAATTAAACTGTTTTCCTAATCTTGTGGAAATATGCAGGCAAACAGAATCAGATGAAAGCAAAAATGAACACAAATTAGCAACACTCCAAATTTTTGAAAAGTGTTTGAAGTATCCAGGTTTGAGATGACATGAAATTAACACTGACTGCCTTGAGATCTTTCTGAAAAAGGTGCTGTACAGCTAAAAAGCAGTAATTATTTTTATATTTAACAATGTCAAATGATTACCATCTTTATTCTAAAGCTAAGTAGAAAGAAAAGTTATGTACTCTTGACCTCATTTAGTAATTTTGATGTAATTATTCTAAAAATTATTCTAAATTAGTCTTAATTTGTTCTGTTTGTGAAGCTTAGATCTGGAATCCTTACACTTCTGTACCTGGTAAAGAGATGTATTATTATTTTTTGAGCTATATATTTAATATGCACATGCAGCTAAAATGCAAGGATTTTTTTAGCATTTACATAATATTATAATGAGAGAAATTTTGTTTAAGGAAATCCTTGATAACTAAGAGAGTTCAAGTGCAAGAAGGTGATTTTTGCTGAGATAATACTTTTGCAAATGCATCCATTAAGGCACTGATTAATTGAAACTGATTGACTAATGGGTGTCTTTTCTCCATGTAAAAATCAATCACCTTGAATGCACATGTAAATTCAAATGCCTGCCTTAAAATTTAAAAGGTCATTAACTGCAGTAAATGTAGCTTTTCCATTTTAATGTAATATAGATATTTAGCAGCGAAAACAACTAGTTCAAGTCACAGGACAGATACACAGAAATTGTGACAGGCACATATTCCTGTATTGGTAATTCCAATTATCACTAGGTCTTTTTCTTAATGGTCTCTTTCAGTTAGAAAAATCTCATTAGGATATACTCCTTAGCACAAAGGTAAAAGACAGGTAAAAACGAGGGGCTTTAATTCTTTATTCATGAGTTGCAAAACAATATAGAAAAACTTTCATAGATTTCACAACAATGCATTCTTATGTGGGCAGTTCTTCTCAGTTTGCATAATATCCTCATTAACTTAGGCCACACAATTTGGCTTTTAAGAAAGGAAGTATTTGGTTGACAAGTCACTGATTTACTTTCTTGCTGAATATGTTGGTTTTTTCCAGACTTTCTGCTTAGTAATAGCTCATTTAATTTTTAAAGTAAAATTCCACCTTGCACTGAGTGCCAGCATTGTCATGGTGAAAGAGCCTTTTACCGACCTGTGCAGAAAGAAATTTTTAAAAGACTTCATTTTTATAAATCATAGCAAAATCTGGCTGCCAAGCACTATGATTTCAATTTATGAAGTCATTCTGGCATTTGTACTTGGGAAGAGTTTCTGGTAAATGAGCTCACAGAAACAGATACTTTTAATTTCCAAGAGCATGAAGTTACAACTTGTAGTTTGTTGAAGGACACTCCATGCTTAGTTCAGCATGAGCACTTTCCACCTGATCCACAGCAGCTTTTCCACAATCCTGGTAAAGGAAGCTAAAGAGAGAACAAAATGATCTCTCTGCTTTACACAGTTTGAGTAGACCGGGAAATTATTAAGTTGTGCTGATCTGCTTTTGAATAGTTGCTCTAAAAAGTACAAGTAAGGTTTTGTCTAAAACTTTGTTGGGTTGTTTCAGTCTACTCTTCCCCAAAACTCCTGGATAAATTTAACAATAACAACAACCACAACAATGTATATTTACATTTTAAAATATTAAGTTATTCCTTTAATTGAGAATATTTCTTTAAATTCCTTTATTGCCCAATTTTGTATTTGTCTTAAATTTTGCTTCTCAAGTCATTCTTCCACTAATCAGGTTTAATGACATTTCAGTACCCATCACACATTGATCTGCATAACCTTTCCTGGTAATACAGTGGATTCAGTTTTAGCCACTGTACAAATGTTTAACATTAATCAATGTTATTGTACTTGGAGTATGAATAACCTTTTATAAAGTTGACTCAGGGCTCACTGTAGATCTTATTTCTAATAAGATTTTCATAGTATTAACTTTTTCCAGGTAGAGCTGATGTGCATTCAGCCTTTTTTTTTCTAATGTTTTTTTGATTTTCTCATATAGCTGATGAGTAGTCCTCAATGGAATACAGAACCCCTTGCTTGCAAATGAAGACAATTACTTGAAAGAGAAAAGGTTATATTTAGATTGCAGGCTGAAGACTAGTTTGAGTACACACAATAGCTTTAAGTATTGGCTTGGGTGCTAAAATGAGTCTATCAGCAACACTGCCCTTTATTTGAGTTAATTTAACCAGCAGAGCTGAGTCCACTTCAGCTCAATCCCTACAGGGAGGACTTTCCTGAGACACTCAGGTACTCGGCGTGTTCAGGACACAGGAGAGCTTTATCATACAGATGTCAGAACTGGCAGTGGAATAAAAGTGATGACTTCTTAACGATTCTCAAATGCACAATGTTCTATCCACTGCTTGAAGTCAAAGGTAAAACTGGTTCTAAACTTAGCTTTATTTAGGGCAATTTAATTAAGATTCTTATCTTGTTCCTAATTAAGAAGCCCATCAATTTTCTATTTGAGAACGAACCCTTCTGAAATACTAATGAAAAAATACAATGGGGAGGGCAATTTTAAATAATGTTTTAAATAAATAATACATTGGAGGGTTTACTGCTGTCTTTTGCACAATTTTGCTCTTTCAATAATGATTTGAGAAAATATTTTCAGCTTTTTCTATTGAGAAAAATACTGATGCACAAAGACTAAATGTGATGCACCTAATAAACTATCTCAATAAGCTGCCACTGTTTTTCCATGTTTTGTTTTCTCATATTTTACCTTTTCTTTTACCAACAGAATAAATTGTTGGAATGGTTGGTAACTTCAGGTCTTCTGAAGATGAAATACTGGTTTATTACACAATTCAACAGTATGGAATTTTGATGCCTGGTAAGATTTACATAATTAATCACAGAACAGAACTGATGACAAGGTAGATGGTTAATTCATTAAGAACAAATGTCAACTGAATTTCATTGTAGGCTTCAAGGTTTTTTCTATTCTGACCTCAGAAGGCCTGTAAAACATTATGCCTATAATCCCACTTTGTAAATAACAGTAACAAATACTGTCTGGTTTGATCCCAATGTAGAGTTAAACCACTTGATGCTATGGATGAACAGAAATGTGTGGTCTACTGTGTTTGGCCAGAGTACAGAGAGAATCTATTGACAAATACCCTTGAGAACAACTGTTTCAGCTCAGTAAAATTAGAAACAAGGCTTCTTCCAAACAAATTTCCTTTGGAAGTTCTGTATCTATTACTCTCACCATATTAATTTTGCCTATTTTTTATCAGTATTAATTAGCTATTGTAAATCTTTTCAAAGTACAAACATTCGGTAGTCAAGCCAGTCTTCCATTAACAGAAGGGGGAAAAACCCAAATCAGTGAGATCAATCAATAATTTAATTACTGTTGCCATTTTATCAGCTGAGAGACCAAACTACAGTACACTTGTTTTGGCATTTTTAAAATCTGTTGTATTGATAGTCAAAATGAACAAAGCAATAAATCTGCATTTTTAAGTGGGACAGTAGAGTCGAGCTATTATTGATGATTCCTTAAGAATCATTTTTGTTGACTTACATCATTGCAAGAGCTTCTTAATTTTTCTTTTGGAAGCATAATAAATACAGCCAAAGGAGGGTTTACTCCTTATTTTTTCTCTTACACAGTAGACAATTATCAGACAGTACATGCAAGTCTAAAACAAACAGGAAAGCAGACACAGAACAGTGATCAAGAGTATGGAAGAAGGAAGAGCTACACTATGATACAATTAGGTAATACAATCAAGACTAATACCAACAAAATTATGGATATTTAATTGGTATTTTTGGTACAGAAAAAAACCAATTTCATTATCAGAAAGTGTAAGGTGAACTCTAGTATGATAAATCCCTGTTTTAGGAGTTTATGGGGTTACACTTGGGATTTCTGCTTCTCTTCAGTGGAAAGCAAGGCTTGTTTGCTCCATGCTGGACAGGAGCAAGCTGACAGATGGTTCATAAAGGGCAATTTCTAGAGGGTATAGATTAGAGGATTAGGGCCTGAGCAATCTGCTGGAGGAGGAAAGGATCTGGAAGGGCACCAAGATGTGCACCAATGTGAATACCAGCTGCAGTTACAGCAGGTTTTTAAACAGTTGTTTTAATTACAAATCATTTTGGGATACACATTTGGTGTCCTTTCTAATTACTTACAATGAAGTACAAGACATATTGTGTCAAAGGTCAAGCTAAAGACACTCAGAGCACGAGAAGTACTATTACTAGCATGGAAACAAAGCAGAATGAAGAAACAGAAGCAGACAGCATAGAGCTTTACTTCTAGACAAAAAAAAAAAATCCTGTACAGGCACGGAAGCATGTACTGAGAGCTGCCTAAGGGAATAAAGATGAAAAAAATGAGGACAAAGCTGTTGGTACTGTCTTACTGGAGAAAAAAAAGAGAAGTGATACCACCTCCAGGAATAATGCCTGAAGCACTGGCACACTCATACATGTCTGATGAATACTGCAGCCCAGAAAGATTGAGCCTGTAAAGAAATAAAAGCCAGAAGTAGAAGGAGAATTAGATCCATTAGAAAATACACTCAGGCTAAGGGAATTCAGAAGGCAAAGCAGAGACAGAGCTAAGAAGGTGATGCACTGTATTACACAGAACATAAATCAGATGGAATAATGGCCATTCTTTTGGAATATTCCAAAGAGTTTGTGCAACTGAGTTTGCCTTAACTCAGCGCTGCCTCTGCCCTGGGATGGAAAGGCAGCAGTAGGATCTGAACACCTACAATCGAAGAGTACCCTCTGCAGTGTGGCTGTAGCTGATCCAAACACTGCTCACACACTGCAGGTGACACCAGGGGACACAAGAACCCGGAGTTTGCAGCTACACTTTTGCATCAGGAGCCAGCTGAACCTTCCTGGTGATTGCAAACCCAACTATGTGTAACCATGAGAAATACAAGTGATCTTTCATGTAAGGAAAATTTGCTGTGGTTCTTAACCTGTGTTTATATAATTCCAATGCCACATGAGGGGTTTTTCCACTTTTTCAATTTATTTTCTTAAGTAGCAAATCATACACAGTGACCTTTAGAGAATACTATTAAAACTATAAAGTCTAGCATTCCAGAGAATGAAATAGTTATGGTCACCTCTGATACAAATTTCAGGATGTTCAGAAGTTTGTAAGCAAACAGGATGATATTAAATTTTATTCACAGAAAGGACAGCCATTACTTCTCATGCCAGGAATGCTTCTTGGTAAACTGAAAGTCACCTTATGGCCACATTTGACATAGCTTTTCATATGGTACAAACATCAGGACTTATGTCTGGTTCAAAGATGCATCAGGATACAGCTGCTGGCATTATTT
Source organism: Dicaeum eximium (assembly GCA_013396995.1). Lineage (NCBI taxonomy): Eukaryota > Metazoa > Chordata > Aves > Passeriformes > Dicaeidae > Dicaeum > Dicaeum eximium. The sequence goes on along the minus strand of VWZP01010941.1, from coordinate 2,128,965 downwards.
CTGTGTGAAAAGGTGCATGTTACAAAAGGATGAGTATTTCTGATAACTGGAAAGAGCAAGGAAGTAAGCTTAACTGAAAGAAGTTCAGTCACAGGCTCAGACTTTCTGTCACATGTTTTCTGGCCAACTCCACATGGGAGCAGAAAGGTAATGAGGTGCTATCTGAGTCGAGGCATGTGAAATCAACTCATCAGTTTACCAAACTGCATGAATACATGCTTGGAGAGATCCTTCAGTGTTATCCTTGCCAATCCTTTAGAATTACTGACACATCTTGACCACATCCGAGAATGATCAAGAGACCTAAGTGGAAGCATTTGAAGGGGCAAGAAAAAAGCTTAAGCTTGGCCCTAAATTCATTTAGCTTTCTGGAAGAAGATAAACAGTGCAGCTTACAAGCAGGCACCAAGAGACACTGACAAATATAGCACTTCTCAGCAGGTTCACAAGAGGCTCACACAGGAGAAGGGTTCAGGCACAACAGGAGCTGGTGGCTATGGTATTCTGAAGGGAGTAAGTACCACCTAATAACAGGTGATTATTTTTGTCAAGGAAACCAGTGATGCTCTAAAACAGCAAACGTGATGCTATTGAAATTCCAACATCAATACACAGAAATGTGCTCCTGTCTGAGAAAGTCATTACTGGTGACAAGTACATGGAGCAGGAAATAGCTTCCACGGTTCAGGGCAGATTCTGCATCTTCACTAATGGAAGGCATCAGGCAATTGAACAAAGCAGTGACAAGATGAGATAGTGGAAATAAAAGAATCATACCAAGTGGTTCAATACACTGAAATAAAAATTTGATGATACATCAGCTCTGGGGGATGCATGCACTACAGGCAAAGCTATAGCAAGGCTTCGTGAAAAAGAAAAAAATATTTAAAAAAAAAAAAAGTAACTTTAGATATCGCTCCCTCCCTTGCCAAAGGTGGTCCCTTTCCCGAGCCATCCCCTCCACTCTCCAAGGCAGCCCTGTGGTCACCAAGACCTAATGACATCCTCTGCTCACAGCTCGCCATGCCCTTTCCTTTTAGTGACCCCAAGGAAGCCCAAGATTTCACGGAACTTTTGGAAGGCGGCTGAGAGGAATGGCTGCTGTTACACCGCAGGAGCCACCAAGCCAAAGGCGAGATGCGCGGCCGGCGTTTTCCAGCTCCAGCTCATGAGTGAGCCGCGGTGAACCCGTGTGCCCAAGGCAAGGGCCAGATCGGCTGCCACCGCCGCCTCTGCTCTGCCAAACCGGACCGAGCGGGCTGTCCAGAGCCGGGGAGCCCGACAGAGCGCAGTGCGTGCCCAAGCGCCCGGCGCGCCCAGCGCAGCGGCACCGCTCCGGCAGGCGCCGGTCCGGCGGCGCGGGCAGCGCAGGGCAAGGCAGGGCACGGCCCCGGGCCCGCGGCGCTCCCGCCCCGCGGAACTTGCGCACAGGCCGCCGCCCCCCTTCCGGCAGCCGCGGCGGCCGGGCCCGCGCAGGAGGCGGGGTGAGATGGCGGCTGCCGTGCCCGGCGTCTCCCGGGCCCGCGCGGCCGCCGCGCTGCTGCTGCTGCTGCTGCTGCTGGGCTGCTGCGGCGCAGCGCTGGCCGGCGGCCTCCAGGTACGGGGCGGGGGGAGCCGCGGCGGGGCCTGAGAGCGGGCGGCGCCTTGGGCTCGGTGCTGCCGGCGCTCCCATCGCCTCCGCTCCGCAGGCAGGGAGCGCGCCCGTGGGCTGCCCGCCGAGCTGTCCGCAGGAGGAGCCCTGGTGGTACGGAGGGCACCGACACTGAGCCGCGGTCCCCAGCGCTGCCTCCCGGCGGGCGGAGCCTCCCGGCGCTGCCCCGGGGCGGAACCGCGGGGCTGTGTGTGCCCGGAGCGCCGGTGCTGGGCGTGCGTGCCTGCTTCTGACTGCTGAAAGTTACAGACCCCAGAGTTTTTATTCTCTTGCGGGTTTCTGAAATTCGGTTTCTCCTTGGCCACGCACTGTAGCCGGTAGCGGGTGTGTGACGCCCCTTGGCGGAGCCGGGTGCGGGGCTCCCCGGCCCGGTGCCCGTCCCGCAGGTGCCAGTGGGTTTGTCAGGTGGGAGTAATTTCATCTTTCAGCAATTAGCTTAATGCACTGTGCCCACGCTACATCTGGAGTGTTGTTTGCTTTTGAATTCTGCGTTATTAACAAGTTATGCTTGGAATTAATTACAGCTAGGACCGAACAACCCCCGCACCCTGAACAATAGAAATATTCTTATAATCTCTGGATGACTAATTAAACTGCAAGTTATTTGTTGCTTGAAGTACAACACTATTTCTGGTACCATGTGTTTTGTGTAAGACCACAAGCATCATCCCAGAACTGCTCAGAGTTAATAGAGTCTGATTTAAGAGTCAGCAGATTTGGATTGTTGTCCCGTGACAGACTTATTCCCTTACCTCTGCAAGGTCTTAGTCCCTTTTTGTGTCCTGATTTATGCTCTCTGTTAAGGAGAAAAGACCCTTTTATCTGCAAAGGAAAGTGATAACTCTTGAGATCACAGATTATACCAAAGATTGCTGTCATAGATCCTGATTTTGGAAGATAAATGTAACCACCTTGGATGTAAAGTGGGTTAAAACTGCAGATTCTCTTAACCTGCTTCTGAAAATTGAATTGAATTGAATCCAAGCCTCTTTTCTCATTAAGGATGAAACTGTAGGTCAATAAATCATATTATTTTGTTCTTGGAGTGTCCTTCGGAGTAGAGGTGTGTGGGCTTTTGGTTTTAACTAAGGTGCAAGTGACTAATAGTTCCACTTTGTTCTGTTGCAAGTTTCAGGGAAAGATTTGGAGCAGTTAATTCACATGAAATGTGCAAACATTAAGAAAAATACCTCTCTTCTAGCTTTTCTAAGGTTTATTCAGTATTAATGTGTGGTAAACATATGCATTGAACACTATTGTGGAAGTAACAAAACCATGAGTGGTCATTTCTTTCTTACTGCTGAAAAATCGATTTTTTTTTTCATTTTTTAGGATCAAGCAGAGCAGTTTTTTAGAAGTGGACATACAAATAACTGGGCAGTTTTGGTAAGCATGGTCCAGGTAGTTTTCCTCCAGTAATGTTGACAGTGTTTCATCAGGAGCCATAACTGCAACAGTCATTCAAGAGTCGTGCTCATTTGAAAAAAATGGAAAGATAAACATTTGGAAATTAATAAATTTGAATTGTGCCTTCAAATTTATTACACTGTAATGAAATCATCTTTTTAATATGACTGAATTTCAGGCGCTCAGTGTGTCTAGCTACATGGCAGGATTCATAAAACAAAAGTTCTGAAAGCATTAGAATAGTTAAATTAGCATATTGCATATTGAAAAAAAAGGTGTAATTCTGATACCAGGGAAGTCTGGTCTCTTTGGCCAGAAAGGTAGAATTTATATCTCATTTTTGTTCTTATTCAATCTGTTAACTTGTGATAACAGACTGGGAATAAAATCAATTCAGGCAATGTAGTGTTTAGATCGACTGTTCTTACCCTAATTCTTTTTTTCTTTGCTATGTAACTTTTATTAGCTTTGAATCATGCTGCACAATTGGTTCTTAATCACAATTCAGGTCTTAATGACTAATTTGTTTGAGAACACTATTGTAATTACTCAGTAGCAGCTGTTTGTTTTCCAGATACTAAAACTCTGCAATAGAAAAGGAAAGTTAACAGTAACTAATTGAAGGAATTATTTCTGTTTTCTACAGTGTACAAACTTGAAACTATAAAAACATAACATACTATTTTAATATTATTAACAAATAGATGCTTTTATTAGTACCCATAAAAACACACAAAAAAGGTGGAAAATAAGGTCCAAGGGCCTATACTTCCTCTACTGAAAAGATTTTCTGCTGGTTTTATTTTCTCAGTGGTTCATTGTTGAGTTTTGTAACAATTGGTACTAATTTTTTAAGCAGTAGACCAGGGAGGGGTTTACTGCTGTCAGGCACTTCAAACATGGGATCAGACTGCAATCCCACCTCATCAACAGCTTGAATTAATGTGCTGCAGTGTGGATAATTATATTTAAAGCTTAGACACATTTTCCACTGTGTTCTAAGGGAGGTGCTGGAGGCAGGGGGCAGATGAAATGTCTCAGCTAAACTGGACACAGTTTGTTTTCAGAGCATTAAATCTTGCTGAATGTCCTCATGGGCTGATTCTTGTGGGCTTTTTTGGGATTCCTAGCTGGCAGGGTGATAGACACACAAAGGGATCCTTTCAGGCTGAATTTTATTATTGCTTAGGCTACAACTCAGTTCTTTTTGTGAAAAAAGTAGAGAAAGAGATGGTATGTAGTGTAACTTACAGCTCTACATTTAGAGATGGAAAACTTAAAAACCATCTAAATGCTTTTTCCTGCATCTCTCTTTTNGCCACCGCCGCCTCTGCTCTGCCAAACCGGACCGAGCGGGCTGTCCAGAGCCGGGGAGCCCGACAGAGCGCAGTGCGTGCCCAAGCGCCCGGCGCGCCCAGCGCAGCGGCACCGCTCCGGCAGGCGCCGGTCCGGCGGCGCGGGCAGCGCAGGGCAAGGCAGGGCACGGCCCCGGGCCCGCGGCGCTCCCGCCCCGCGGAACTTGCGCACAGGCCGCCGCCCCCCTTCCGGCAGCCGCGGCGGCCGGGCCCGCGCAGGAGGCGGGGTGAGATGGCGGCTGCCGTGCCCGGCGTCTCCCGGGCCCGCGCGGCCGCCGCGCTGCTGCTGCTGCTGCTGCTGCTGGGCTGCTGCGGCGCAGCGCTGGCCGGCGGCCTCCAGGTACGGGGCGGGGGGAGCCGCGGCGGGGCCTGAGAGCGGGCGGCGCCTTGGGCTCGGTGCTGCCGGCGCTCCCATCGCCTCCGCTCCGCAGGCAGGGAGCGCGCCCGTGGGCTGCCCGCCGAGCTGTCCGCAGGAGGAGCCCTGGTGGTACGGAGGGCACCGACACTGAGCCGCGGTCCC
>VWZP01010941.1:1765793-2121780 GCA_013396995.1 Dicaeum eximium | reverse complement strand
TTTAGAAGCTTTTGCAATGTCTGAATCAGAACCTGATCTAGGGAGTGTGTAAGTAAAGGGAATGGCTGAGCCCTGACCCCTTGCCTGTTAGAACAGTAGAAATTGAACTCTGAGAATTTGTATTCAGATTCATTTGTATTTGTATTGGTTGGAGCTCACTTTGCTCTTACTCTGACTCCATAAATGCAAATGTCCTCTGCATTTTCCCCTGTGTGTGGCTTCTGCATGAATTAATTCACTTGTGCCTTTGTGGAAGAATGCTCCCAGAATGGGTTTGCTATTGAGATGAGAACTCTTCTTTGATTTCTCTTCCATTTGATAAAGAGAAAGCAAATGAAAAAATTTAGCTTATCCACTTGCTGGATTATTCCCTAAACTGCCACTTTCTATACTTAGTAAGGGTTTATGACAATTTTATCTTGAGTCAGTATGCTAGGAACTTTTTTTAAAAACTTTTCAGTGTTTTTTGCTTTGGTACAACAAAGATTTATGTAACTTATATAATGAGTTTCTTGGTGTTACTATATTCTGAGTTGTTACTATTTTTTTAATATTCCTGTAATCACGTTCTTCTGATGCAATGTGTCAGGCCAGTTTGTATCTTTACACTATTTAATGTGCTTTTTTTTTTTTCATTTCAAGGTGTGTACATCTCGATTCTGGTTTAATTATCGGCATGTGGCAAATACTCTTTCAGTGTACAGAAGTGTCAAGAGACTGGGCATTCCTGATAGGTGAGGGAATCTTGGTGAATCCAGTTCTTGCAAATGTGCTGCTAAAGTTCTCATGCTGTCTGAAGAAGTATGGAAACACATTTTTCTTCCCAGTTTAACTGGATAAAAGTTAAATGCCAGCTGCATTTCTGTGTGTGATATCTTTGTGATACTGAGGATGCTCATAATGAAATAGGGTATAACTATGCAAAGTTTCACTTGCAATTCAAGGAATCTTTTTAATGATCCAAGCTATTGTTGTAATTGTTGAACAGTGTTGTTCTAATTTCTGTTTGACTGTTATGTGAAAGTAGAATGTCTGAAATGTTTTCTTTTCTTATTTTCTCCAGTCACATTGTCTTGATGCTGGCAGATGATATGGCATGTAATCCCAGAAATCCCAAACCTGCTACTGTGTTTAGTCATAAAAACATGGAGCTAAATGTCTATGGAGATGATGTGGAAGTGGATTACAGAAGCTATGAGGTAATTGTGCTTTATTAAAACACTGAGTCTTTATTTTTTAGTGTTAAAGATTTATGCAGCATCTGTGAAGTCTGAGGAGGTCTTTCTGTTCATATTACTGTTTTTGGGCTGGGCTGGGCTTTTGTTATCATATCATACCCCTCCCGTCCTTGGTATTTGAGTTTGTATTTGAAGTTCATTATACTAGAAACATGTTTAGTGTATCTATTTTAAATAACGGAATAGAATCACATTACTGAAATTTCTCTAGAAATGACTGCTCAGTATCTCATCTTGCCAACACAAAAATTACTGTGAAGATTTTGGTGTGCAAGTGAATTGTTTATTAGGTAGATGTACTTCAATTCCTAATCTTAAGCGTATACTCCTAAAATAAAAGAAAAGCCATAACTTAATCATTACTGCAAAGCAACTACTGTATAAAAATCTGCATTCTGTCACCTTTCTTTTCATGTAATATTCCTTCATACCAGGCAGTGTCTTCACCAGTTGAGACAAAATTTCACGTAATTTTCTTGGTTTAATAGTGCTGTAGAATTATTGCTAGAGGTTTATTGGATTGTATTTAGGTATACAGTAGACATTTTATTTCTCTGAAGCTTTATACAAAGAAGTGAAGACACAGAACTGGAATAGAGCTACATTCTTTTTATCATGTTTTTTTCCTGGGTATGGATTTGTTGCTGGAATTTGAGCTATGCTTGTGTACTTAAAGAGGAAGTGGTGTTTTGTAGGATGTCTTGCAGTCACCACTCAGATGGATCTTATCTAATCACTCAGTCTTATATAATTGAATTGATATTGTTTTTTTCTTTCCTGAGTTGCAGGGGGAATGTAAACTTTTGTTTTTCCATGGCAACACACACACTAATGTTGGAGCATTTTGTGTGTATAGGACCAGCTTTGGCACAATTAAGCTATATGCTGACAGGTTTTAGATCAATGTAAATGTATTTAAAAACTATAATGGTGGTAGATTTGTTGGATATAATTAAGCAACAGGCTGATGTTAGTGGAGTAAAGTAAAAGGTACCACATGATTCTTAACCTGAAGTAAAACCTTACACAGAAAATGTTTATGCAGTTTATACCATGTCATATGTCTGGTTAGATACACTGCATATTTTAGTGTTCCATTATTTAGTTTCTGTAACCCAGCCTATAGCTGATCAATATTTTTATCTTTAGAAAGATTTATGCTTCTATTTTTAGGTTACTGTTGAAAATTTCTTGCGTGTTTTAACGGGAAGAATCCCACCAAGCACACCACGATCTAAACGTCTCCTTTCTGATGACAGAAGCAATATTCTAATATATATGACAGGTAATTGCAGGTTTCTGTTTACAATTTATTGATGCTTGCTCAGTTGAAAGCATCAGTAGTGCAAATGCACAAAAGGATCGACCAGAAGGTGTTTTACTGGTTTTAGCATGTCATTCTCATTAAGAAAAAATGTAAAGCAGTAAAGCAGTACTAAGCCAGTATACTTTCCAGTTGAAATGGTGTATGTGTATTGTTTTTACTGTACCAATATTTTATTTTTTTGGACTGTCTCTGTAGAAAGAGAATTGTGTTTACATTGTCTTAGAAAAACAATCAACAAGGCTGTGTATCTTATTTTAACCTACATCCTTGCCTAACTTCTGAATTTTCTGTCAGGCCATGGTGGAAATGGTTTCCTAAAATTTCAAGATTCTGAAGAAATCACAAATGTAGAACTTGCTGATGCCTTTGAACAAATGTGGCAGAAGAGGAGGTAAGAAATAAGCCTTATGTAGACATTGAATATTGAATATCCTGAGCATACTCTTAAGTGTGTCTTAGTGGTAGGCCTTGCTTACATGCAGCAGTGATGCTGTCAGGTGTCCATAAAATTGTGTGAGAGTTTGCATTCAGAAAGCAGAGTTTTAGTCTTTGCTTTCAGCTTCCTGCAGTTAGAGCTGCTCAAAGTTTGCTTTGGGCAAACTCGCATCCTAAAACCGATCAGGGTGAGCTCCTGTTCCTTAGATTCTGAGCAGCTGCCCTGGTAACTAAAAAGCAAAGTATGTGTATGGTGTTTAAGTAGAAATGGGTAAGGAGGCTGTTTTCTTTCTTTCAGATACAATGAATTGTTGTTTATTATTGATACTTGTCAAGGAGCATCCATGTATGAACGGTTTTACTCACCCAATATAATGGCCTTGGCTAGCAGCCAAGTAGGAGAAGATTCTTTATCAGTAAGTAGATTTATGTGGTCCTGAAGACAGTTTTCAGAATGCCTGAGTTAAAAGCACAATTCCTGCTGACTTTTAACTAAAGATTTCCCTTATTCTAATTGCTGAATGTATAAGGTATTGTGTGGGGGTTTGACAAAACTTGTAAGTGTACTATTCCTGCTTGTTTTTGTGTGCTGTCCCAAAGAACCAGGCTAATGATGGATTTCTGTCCTTGCTGGGCAGTTTATGCATTGCCTAGGATAGCAAGGAATCTTATGGGAAGACTGCTGAGAGATGGATGTGAGGAATATTCAATCTAGGACTTACTGTACCTGATATAAACCAAAATAAAAGGCTAGCCTTCACCTGCTGTAATTATATCCCAGCTGAATTACAGAAGGAGCCATAGGAGAGATCCCGGCCAGACCAAAAGCAGCTGGTCAGGATTACCTGAACCCATGCACTGCTGTAAGATACACTGGCTCTCCCAGCCCTGTTTTCAAAGTCCACAGATCCATGCTGGACCATTAAGAAGGGGTTCCCTGCTTTTTGGGAAACACAGATAATACCAGATTACAGTTTATGGATAAACTGCATTGTTCTGCCAATTAAACTGCCTATCAGCAGTAGGTTTCTTCACAGCTAGCCATTTTCTTTGCCTTATTAGCCTAAGAACAAAAAAAATCATACTTAACTTTTGCAAACATGCTGTTACATTCTGTTCCCTCTCCTGAATGCTGAGTTCTCTCCTGCAAATGCCCAATAACTGCTGTGTGTTGTTTTTAAAGCATCAGCCTGACCTGGGGATTGGTGTTCATCTGATGGACAGATACACGTTCTATGTGTTAGAGTTCTTGGAAGAAATCCATCCAGCCAGTCAGACAAATATGAATGACCTAGTAAGTAGAATACTCAACATTCATGAATATGCTAATAACTTAAATACTTCCAAAACTAATCTATTTTGTCTGTAGGGTTCTTCAAATGCTTTTTATGCTCATGCTGTTTCTCTCGGAAGCAGCTTTGGAGGGAGGTTTTTTTTTGCCATTGTTAAATGTAGTTGTGTAACACTTCAAGGATTGTTCTCATTTGAAAGTGCTTTGCTGGCTCCAGAAAAAAATAACCAAAATTAGCCAGATTTTGTATTTTCACTGAAAAAAAAAATAAAGTATTCATTAAATATCAATAGAATGAAGCATTTGCATGTGAAATATTTTAGCAGGAAGCTTCTAAAACCAGGATAGCAGACACTTTGCAGATGTGGAAAAGCAGGCATTGATGTTGTTTTGCAAAGATGATCAAACAGTTAAAATTCTAACAGTGTACTCACAAATGCCTGCAGAGACTAATTTATCTGTATATCTGCTTAGATTCCAGAGCAAGATAGGTACAAATCCATCAGTTTGGACTTAATTGTAGCTGAAGCAAACATTATTGTAGATTTCAGGTATGAAGCAGAAGGAAGAAAAAAAGCTAACCAGGTAACATATGACAGAATTTATGAATATGCCTCTCTAGCAGTGAGATATATACACTGGTGAGATGACATAAAAAGTAACCATATTTTATTTGCTCTATTAACCCTTCATACCTGTTCCAATGCTAGTTTCTTTGTAGTCATGGGTTATACTTTGGTACCTTGTAGCTGAAAATCCTGCTTTGCCACATCAGTAATCTAAGAGCCACCACTTACAGAGCACATTGTCATAGATTCATTTCTGCAAAAGGAGCAGCTGCTCAAAAGTTTTATGCCACCCTCTGTCTACAGAGGATGGTGTTAGCCTGACTGCTACATGTGTGCTAGAATTCTCTCTAAACAACCCACACTTGGCAGATTTTATGTTGATACAGAATTGATTCAGTGGCTAAGACTCAAGGTTCTTTCATTCTATGGGAATGAAATTCTGTCCTATAATTTAATACCTTCTAATTACGGGACACAGGTAAGTTTGAAATATATCTTGATAAAGAAAAATATGCAAGTTCTTTATTGATTAAGTATCTTTGTCTAGCCTGTTCATTAAAATGTCACTGTAAACCAGAAAGTTAATTTGTGTTAATAATAAAAAATCATAAAAAGCAGCAGTGCTTTCTACTGTGTAAGACCCTCTCTGAGACACGATATAGGTGGACTGGCCTAGAGGATGTTAATCTGATTGTTGTGAAAAGTGTAGAAATTTGTTAGGGGGCCGAGTAGTTTATTTTTTGAGCTCTTTGGAGAAGATACCTAACTGTGTTTTTGCTTATTTGCCATATATTCAGGAGGAGCTGAGGGAAGTTATCCATACTGGTAAATTCCTTACATCATGTCAGTCATTTTATCATATATTGATCTGCTGATTGATGCTCGGGGAGTGGAAGAGAAGGGACACAAATATATTGTGATTTGTGATAATTTGTTCAAGGCCAGGCTGGATGGACTTCAAGGCCTGGTCTAGTGGGAGGTGTCCCTGCCCTTGGCAGGAAAGTGGAGCTAGATGATCTTTAGGTCACTTCCAACCCTGACCATGTGTGATCAGGTACTGAGTCATAATCTGCATGCATTTCAGCAAACGTGACCACTTGACTTTGCTTTTCAAGGCTTCATCTAGGAGTTCCAAAATGACATATGGTTAGTCCATGGTAAGGATATAAACTTGTTTTTTTTGCCAACAGTTGCAGGAGGTACTCTGGCACTGGAGGTATTCTAAGCAACTCTCCAACTCAGATTTTTTAAGTTTAAATTAATGCTTTCCAAGATCAGGGTAACTTACGTTTTTCACTACCTAGCTTTAAAATTAAATGATCTTTAGTTGTTTGATCTTCTGATATGTCTAATGTCTTCTCTTTTTGAAGTACTGTGTATTTGTTACACCACGTCTGTCCTGGTACCTCTTCACTTTTCTCTCACCACTCTTGAAACAGCTTCTCTTCAGATCCACCTAGGATTTGGATATTGCATTCCTGCAAAGAATGATACATAATTTTTCATAATCCACTCCACCTACTCCCCACCTGTTCCATCTGTGTTGCTAAGGGATAGCATAAAGCTGTGCAAATGACTGACTTTAGGTTTGATCACAATTCCCTGAAAATAAAGACTGCATTGAAATGTCATACATTTGAACTTTTAAAATAAGATTCAAATAAATTTCTAAATTGTGTCATTTGTCATAAAATAGCTAAATTGTTGTTAGTGTTAGGCTGAGCACAGTATTTCTGCTGGGAAGTATGGCCTGAAACATATAGGTTTTTGTCAGTCATAATCTGGGATAATTCAAGTTGTATTTGCACTAAGCTGATGAGGACCTGTGGTTTTGTCATAAGGATGCAACCTTGTAAGAGCTGACCCATGATGTAATTCAGGTATATGAGCTCTAGTTCCTGTGGCTGATGGACCTGTTTGTGAAAATCGCTTGGAAAATTGAAGGTTAAGAAAGATGAGCACCTATGTGGAGAGTGACATTCTGAGTCCTGTATGTTAAATCTCTTGTGTAAAGTGTTCTGTGTGGCTGGAATGTGAAGGACTCACAAAACCTGCATTGTTACCAGGTGATCTGTGTTGTGGCAAGTATGGTAGGACTTGTGCAAAATGGCTTTGTATCCAACATGCATTTATATTGCCTTCAGTGTCTGCTGGGCACATAAAAAACTTGTTACATAATAGACATCCTGTCTTGCCAGGTGTTCTAAATGCTCCAACAAATCTGTCACTGTTCCTTCAGCTTTTGTTAGTGCTGGTTTTGTCTTTCAGGTGTTGCACCATGTGCAGGATATAGGGGATCTGACATGTAGACAAAATACATGGATAAAATAAATAATGAGGTATTTAGCTAGTTTGTAGGTGTCACAGGATATCTGTGAACTTAATGTAAATAAAGCACTTCTGATATTTGAAGATCTCATGCATTAATTTGTAGGCTATAAATTAGAAACAAATAGATCTTTTTTTCTGATCAAAATGTAAATTTTTGCTTCTTTATGAAGTCTTCAAAATAGCTACTTATCAAAGCACATTTAATTTTGCATGCCTCGCTTTGGTAAATACGAAGGATTTATGCCCACTTGTGACTTCTGGAAGGTTATAGCAGCATTGCTGCATCTATATTCAGTAATATACTTGTGCATTTATCAGTTAGATGTAATTGATGTTTGGCTTTCACGGGAGCATTTTTAAACTCCAGTGGCATTATTGTAAGGAAAAAGGTTTTCAGAAATGCTTAATCAAGATGTTTATGCATTTTAATACATTTTTTCAACCGTTTTTTCAGCTATGGAGCTTGTACTGAAATAATTTCAAGTTACATGTATCATTTATCTTTTAATAGTCGTTTCATTTTGGAAGGTGTACGTAGAGAGTGTTGAATGAGGGACAGGATGTGATTGTCCATCTTGGTTTCCAGTTTCAGGTCTGTCCAAAAAGCTTGTGTGTTTCCACCCCTGGGCACCGGACCGACCTGTTCCGGCGCGACCCTCGGAACGTTCTGATCACCGATTTCTTCGGCAGCGTCCGGAAGGTGGAGATCACCGCAGAGGCGCTCGCCTTGCACCGCGGCGTGGCTGCCCTGGAAAGCAAGTAGGTGTCATTATTTAGACATGATTTGTATAGCTTTGTGCCACAAAAACAACGTAGTTGTTTACCTGCCAAGGAAAAAGAGCTCTGACTGCTGTCATTTCTTACAAGGAATCGGGGAGGTCATATGGACCTCCTACTGTGGTGAAGTTGTCAGCTGAAAACTGTGTTTAAAAGTGCCCACTCCTTTCCTCAGCCTTGTAAAACAATGATGCTTAAGACCAAGGTGTGGATGCCAACAACAACAGAAGTAGTTTAGAATTTTCTTTCTTCCTTAATATTTCTTTAGTGCTCAATTATTTTGTTACTGCAATTCCTGCTTGTGGTAGTTTGGTCCCCCCCAGATAAGCTCTGAGTATAAGCCATCAGGCTGGGTGTTTGGTAACATTTAGGTTTCTAATAAATACTTTGTTTCAGTTCTCTGAATTCGCTGACCTTTGACATTATTCTGAGAATTTCTGTTCCTGAGATGCAGTGATTCATTTGATTAAAATTACTGGTGCAAGTTCATTGATTGAACAGGGCTTCTGTTAGTTGTGGATGAAGAAAGAAGTATAAACTTCTTTGTATTTTTGGGATTCTGTTGCCACCTATTGGGAAGATGTAAAGGAAGATGTGCTTGTTCTGTAGGGTTTATTTAGCATTGTCCTTCATTTCTGTTGTGTCTTTTGTGCTTGATGATACTGCCCTGTAGGAGGGGAAAACTCTGGTCCTTGTCATTATAAATATCATACAAGGTTTAGTGTATTTAATATTTTACGTTTATACTGTATTTAGATCTGGATCATATGCATTAGTACATACAATATAAATCTTAAGCTAGTTTTGTGATTCCTTAGTATAAAGCAGTACTTAGTGGCACTAAATTTGTTTTTTCACTGAAAAATAAAAAAACTCTTGGCAAGTAGCAGACATTTTGCTAGTCAAAAACCATGATGAAAACTTAACTATGTGAGTTTCTGATTTGTTGACAATTGAAAGGAGAAATAGATTTTGAAGGACTTTACCATTCTGAAACAGGAAATGACTGGCTGTAATTTTCAGCTTTCTTTTGTGTGTGTGTTAGTTTGGTGTCACTAGTGGAGAGATTTTTGATGTGTGACACTGCTGGACTGCACACATGGGAGCATGTTGAGAAATGGGCACTCATGCACAGAGAGGGATGTTATCCTTGTGAAATGTTCTGGTATTTAATGCAAGCTGTATTACATTATCATGGCAATCCACTTAAGTCTGTGAAATTGGAAGGGGTGGGGACATGCTGGTTTAATGTCTGGTTTAATAGTTCTCCTTTATACAATTTTCTAAAAGTACTTAAGTTCTCAGTGTCTTATTACCATTTGGAAAGAGTTTATAGACAGTATGTTTTTAATGGAGGAGAAAGTATAGAATTTGTTTAAAAAGTACTGAAAAATTGAAGTATAACTCTAACAGATAGTGATGTGGAGCTTAATAAATTCCTTAATCAGAATTCTGAAGTCAGTACCTCTGGGAATGACAGCTCTGTTTAGCTACAACAAATTTAAGAAGTACAGCTTGAAGTGAATTTATTAAATGAAAATGTTAATGCCTTTTAAAAATGCAGTTTTGGAGAGTCTGATCTACAAGAGCTAGTTACTCTGGTTTTTTAAAAGAATGTTGTGAACATTACACACGCCTATTTCTGAGGGTGTTGAGAAGGCAGAACACAAATGACATGATTTTTGAATAGGTGCTATCACTGATTGTCCCAAAACAATGTAAGAATGACTCCTGAATGAAAGAATGTGAGTGCTTATTCTTAACCCTCTCAGTTGAACCATTCTGTGCCTTTTGGGAATGCAATGGCTGTTGACACTCTCAGGTAAAGCAACTGGGGAAGGATGGGGCTGTCACAGCTTGGTTTATTCTTTTTTGTTTTATTGGAAGACAACTAAACCAAGCTTATTAAAAGTGAAATAATCCTTCCAAAATAGTTATGACTAATCTTGTTCATGCCAAACATTGTTTTAAAAGCCGTGATGAAGCAGAAGAAAGTAATAGAGAATTGAACTTAAGGCCTTTAAGAGTTTGTAAGATTTATTGACCAAGAAGTATCTGATAGATCACAAGTATTTACTACTAGTACATCAAAATTTGTATTACATTGGTTACTGAGTGTGAAGATGTTATTGGTTTAATATTGATGAAGTCTCGAGTTCATGCCTTTATGAATCATGTCCTGTGTTTTATTCTTCCCTCCGTGTTAGCTTGATACTTTTTTTCTTCTCCTTTTACATACTGGTGGCAGTAGAATGCTACAGAATGTTTGTGTTACGGAGCATAACCAGAAAATGAAATCCAGGCCTCAACTCTGACACAGTCTTAAGTAGTCTGTGTTAGATCTGATTTGTTTGTTTTAAAGCTGCAGGTGTCACAGGTGCAGATAAGACATTAAAAGCCAAATGAACAGAAGAGGTAAACCACTGATTACACAGATGATGGGTAAAGAAGATGCTGTCATGTGAGGCATGAACATGTATCAGGATTGTACTGCTGGCAGACTGTTCAAGTTCTCATCTTGCCCACTGCTGTGACTTTGCCAAATCTTTTCAATAGAAGGTTGTTCTTTTGTTACACAATTGCTTAGCAATTACTTGGTTGTACAGATCCGCTCCCAAGCCCAGCGTGAGCCATAGCTGTGCAACCAGATCAGAACTGGCGGCTTCACCTGGAGCTCATGTGTGACATCTGACAAGTGAGGCCTTTGAAGTTTCCTCTGGCTGGGGCTGAGACTCATACAGAGAACAACTACTAATTAACCAAGAGAAGAGGCTTTCTTTCTATCCACCATAGTGCTAGGTGAATATTTGCGAGTAAAAGCTTTAAAAATAAAGAGAAGGTTCCTCTGCTATTTCCTTTCTTCATAGCTGTTTCAGTCTAAGCTGTGTTCACTTCAAAGGGCTTGTTCTGCAGCTGCCTCAGTCCTGACAGGATCTGCAGCTGCCAATTTTAGCAGAAAATCTGACAGTCTAGGGGTTCTGAGGCTTCAGATGGTTATGTTTTGTCTAAATCCCCATGAAAGTCCAAAAAGTCAACATTAGGGAGTAGAAGAAATCCTGCTTCTTTGGAGGAAGAGCCTTGCAGGTTTTAGAACATCTAATAAATTAGGAGTGTGTCTTTTAAACTTGGATTGTAACTCTACAGCCAGTTGGAACACTTTCTCCTTTTCGGTTCTTGTCATGAGGAAAAGACCTGTATCAGCAGAAAGTGTTGGTAAAAATTGGGATGAATATTTCCCTAGAGGGTAGTAAGAAATGAACTAAAGACAGCATCATATAAAGCCATCCTAATTTCATTGCTTTTGAGAATTAGGCTTTGTATATAATACTTCTGTTATGAACAATTGTGATTCTTCACTCCTGGTAGTGACTGTTTTCCTAAAAATAAATTAATCGGTCACTTATGTTAGGAGGGATGCTTGTGTAACTGGCTAATTATGAGTAATTGGTTCATTTGCAGAATATTACCAGCTAATGTTCTCTCAATCTATTTTGTGTGTGTGTGTTGGTGTCTCTTTACTGTCCCTTCTTCTTTTCCACCAGCTATTTTCAATTTGATGTGCTTGATAATTAAAGCTGCTGTTGTGTGGTCCTGAAACCTTGGGGAACCCACTTCATGAACCAATAGGTAATTTGTTAATTTGGCGAGTAGATGCTGCTCAGCCCAGTGGGCTTTCCTTAAAATAAGTGTCTGGGTTTGTTCCGAGATCCTCGTTCAGTCTGTACCAGGCGCCACAAATCTGTAGTTCTCTCACGTTTCATAAGTCACTTTTCGGACTATTCCTGCCAGCTCACGCTGCGGGACAGGTTCCCGGTTCCCGGTTCCTGGCGGGGGTTCCGCGCTCCGCGGGGCGGCAGCGCCGGGCGGACCGCGGCTCTCCCGGCCCGCGCCCGCAGGTGGCGCCATCGCGCCGGACCGGGAGCGCGCCGGGCGGGGCTGGGACAGGGACTGGGACCGGGACCGGGGCTGGGATAGGGACTGGGACCGGGACCGGGGCTGGGATAGGGACTGGGACCGGGACCGGGGCTGGGATAGGGACTGGGACCGGGACCGGGGCTGGGACAGTGACTGGGACCGGGACTGGGATAGGGACTGGGACCGGGACCGGGACCGGGACAGTGACTGTAACCGGGACTGGGACCGGGACCGGGCTGGGGCTGGGGCTGGGGCTGGGGCTGGGACCGGGACCGGGACAGTGACCGTAACCGGGACTGGGTTAGGGGCTGGGACAGTGACTGTAACCGGGACTGGGACCGGGATAGGGGCTGGGACCGCCGTGCCCACCTCCCGCCCCGCGGGCGTGGAAACGCAGAGTTCAACCTGGTCCTTGTTCGGTGGACATTCAATGGGATAATGGGAGGTTTTTATCTTATTTTCCACTTTTCCTACTGGACGACAACCTGATACAGATGGAAAGTGTTTCAGAGTAATGTAAAAATAGAAAAAACCCTCAGAATTTAGCTGATCTCTGTGCATCAGAATTGAATTGCCAGTGGGATTAAGAAGCTGTTACTTCTAGGTCCACAAACATCTTCAGGTGGGTTTCATAATTTTTCCCATGAAGAGCCCTATTCAGTTACATACGTACTGTATTTTCCTCTGATGTCTTACAAATTGATTCTGTTTTGGTGGTAAATTTGGATTTTGTAATCCATGTGCTTTTTAATAGCCTACAAGTAATTAAAGAAGATGGGTGACCCAATACTTGCTGTTAAATATTACTGCTGGATTTCCTAAAGTATTTTGTAAATATATTTGGGGTTTCTTTGCTTGCATAGAGGTAGGTCAATATATACACAGACATATATACACACACTTCTGTACCTCCTAGTGCAAAAGAACTTTGCAAGGTAATACAACTGAAATTAGTCTGAAGACTATAGAAGGAAAAATTACATAGGAGGTCATAGTCTCACTAGGATAATGTTGCTATAAAATAAATGACGATGACTGACAATATCGAAAGGAACTGCAGGTATAAATTGTGTTGGGAAGATTTTAAATACACTAAAGTGCTATGCTTGGCAATTACAGTCCCTGTTTAGCAGGGTATTTTAAATTGGTTTTGAACAATTTCTTTTTTGTTCCTTTGAAAGGATTTTTGACCATGCATTTTGACAGATTTGAGGGTTTTTTGGGTAATAAAAAAAAAGTTTTGTTTCAAAACTATTGCTCTTGACTCAGATTTTCTTTGGTGATTTTTCCCCCTCTTCCTCCAAATTTTTGTTTTGTGTGTGATCCTGCATTTTTTCTATAGAAACCTTCAACTGTTGTGCTTCTATCATTTCTTCTTTTCACTACAACACTGCTTTGTTGAACCCATATATAGTTAGTTATTTCTATGCATAGTTTTAAGAGGCAAAGAAACCTCTTGGTCTGTAGAGATACCATGAAGCACATGCAAGTCAATGGCAGTATGTTATTGGATTTGGCTTTTGAATCAAGTTCAGTACCTTTACATTCTTCACAAGTTACTTAGATATGTCAGTTGACTTGGGCACAGAGTGTTGGGCAGTCTAAAATTGTTGCATGGCAGATTTGGTGGGAGATCTTTAGTATATCTAGTAGCTTTTAACATCATCTAGATAGCTTGAAAATATCTAGATATTACAGGGTATTTGACATAGGGGTTTTATTTTGTTTTCCTTTATCCATTCCTTTTTTTTATACCTTTCCTATGTAAAATTCTTATTTTGTTTCATTATTTTTTCTTCATCTCTTCTCCCTGTGTGATCTTTACCTGCTATTATTTTTGCAGTTGAGCAGGCTGCTTTATAATTGCAGTCTCCTGAAGTGCTTGTTATTCTTTCCAGTGCTATTTATATGGAGGTCCTGGCTTGATCTTCTTGCTTTGCTGCCCAGGTGCTAAATAAAAATTAATGTCTGTTCCTAGTGGTATTTCTGTAGCTGTGTGCTCTGTGATACTGCTGAAGAAGACCATGAAAACAGGTGTAGTATTTGGCATAAGTCTGACCAGGAAATATTTTCATGTAACTTTGGCATGTTTTAAGCACTGTGAGATAACATGGGAATTTCAATGAAACTGTGTTACTATTATTTGCTTCCTGTCAGAAGTACTGGAGCTGCCGTTGATGTTTGTTAGGATACCTTTACTTGTGTGATTTCTAGCAGAGTGAAAAAACTGGGGTGAAGAGAAGCAGGCATCTGGAAACAGTGATTGTGCAACTCTTAGGTCTTTGGAATTTAGAGGCCAAGCTCATATTAACATTTGTTATGCCCTAGAAATGAATCTGTGCACATAACTATTAAATTTCCATGGCTCGAGCAGCATTACTGCTTTTTAAAAATATGGTATTAAGCTATATGAAAATGCTTTTAGTCTTTGCTGGTTTTCATATTGGAAAAAGCTTAGCCTTGATTTTTTTGAGCACCTGAGGGATGACCAGAAATTTCTGCCTCTGAAAATTGATGTCTTGCCCAAAGCTGTGAAGGGAAAGGGGCAGTCTGCCTTCAAACATATTTATATAACAATGGTTAAAAGAACACAAAGTGATCTCGGTCTACATCTTCCAGCCCTCTCAATAGGAGGGGCCTTTCTCAAGTCAGGCGTTTGCTGCACCAAAACTCTCATCATAGAGCTGTTACATTTATTACTGAAATGCAAGTCCCGGAAGCCCTGTTGTTGGTTTTGGAGCGCTGCATGATGGTCTGGAAGGCTGAGATGTGTCCCTGTGCTGCTTGTTTCTGAAGGCTCTGCTACACTCAGAGAAGTTTTGCTGCTCAGTGGGCATACTGAGAGACCTAGTTCTTTAGCAAAGAAGTGAAATATAAGTTGTGAAAGAAGAGCTGAACTCCAGCAAAAAGCATTGCATTATTGCCAGGCATCTCTTTTCTATCCAGCTAGGTCTTTGAATAGACCAGTGCGAATTTCTGGTATCAAGGGAGCAAGAAAGTCACAATTGCATCCAAGGATGGAAAGAAAACTAGAGGTGATTACAAAAGGCAATTCTGGTCACATAAAGCACTGGATTTACAGATGGCTTGCTGAGCACTGTTTATTATTACTTTATAAAACGAGATTGTTTTATGTGTTTGGTCAAGACTATCAGAAATCTATAGAAACAGATTCTGAATACATCTACTAAAGTGCCCAAGCTTCTATTAAGATTATTTTATAAAATTTGTAGGAGAGCAAAATATTAACTCTGTGGTGAGATTGATCTTTTAGGAAAAGATAGTAATACTGTAAACAAAGAATTTACTGGAAAATGGGATTTATTCAGCATTTTTGCAGGCAGAAGACTGATTGCATGAAGGGTTTGTTATTGATAAATACCAGGAGAAACAAACAAAAAGTAATGAAGCACAATAAAGTTTTTTGTATCCCCTGAAGTGGAACAAGAAAAAAGAGGATGAAAGCAGGATACACAGGGAACTGGAGCTGGAGGAATACCTGGTCAGTGGTTGGATATGTTGTATCTTTTGAATTCTAGTAAACTTAATTCATTTGGCTCCAGTGTACTATTTGGAGATTCCTGGGATGGCAACTGTGGATGTTCAGCTTTTACAGAACAGTGACAGCCCACCTCTGCTCTGCCAGTTAAATTGGGCACAAGTTTATACGATATTGAAAAAGAACTGAGAAGGTTGAAACCCCCTTAGTCATCTGCCTAGAGGTCAGAGCTAATTTGGAACATGAAGACAGGCAGGATTTTTCTTTCACAAAAAGAACTGGGAGTTGCTACTCTGTGTGTAAGTGTGAAGATGTGTTCATATTCTGTAATGTAGCACCAGAATTTATTGCAAATTGAAATTGCTATTTTTTTATGTAACCAAAATATATATATGTTTGTTATGGATGCAGGAATGGTTCAAATCAGTGGGCTCCCAAAATACATAGATTGAAACCACAAGATTGTTTAGGGAATTCCCCTTTCACTTTGTACAGTTGACATGAAATTAGTGACAGCACCGCATTACCTGAACAGCATTTTGGGGACAGGCAGGAATGAGAATTTAGAAGCAAGTTTGGAGAGGGAGAGTGTGTCTTCTTCCAACCCCAGCCACGTGTTGAGGCAAGAATAGTTCAGTCCAGTAGTTCCCAAGAGAAGGCAAGACCACAATGGAGGCTCCTTTCCTGTAGGAAAGGGAAGAATAATTGTTGAGCATTGCTATTCACAGTTGCTTTAGCATAAATTCCTTGAATTATATTATAGCCATTTTAAATTTATCTTCTACTGGTTAAAAAAAGTAGCTGAAGTGTCGCTGATGTACCAGTTTACTCCTCTTCTAAGGGACTTGTTTATCAGAAACTGAAACAGTTAAAAACGTACCTTCTTCCTGCCTTCTGTGGCTGGATTTTTAATTTTACAGTGGTATTTTCTGTGTAATTGCTATGTGAAAAACACACAAAAAATCAATTCTGGAGGGACCAGAGGCAGAGGAAGGGACTGAATAATACTGGTAATGTATTGGTATAATTTTAGACACTGATTGAAGGATAAGGAAAAGCTCTGCTAATCTTTCAGATTAATCTTCAACAGATGATAATCTTTAAATTGATGTTATGTTTTCACTTTTTTTATGTTTCATATATCAGTATTTTAAAAATGTTCATTAGATTGTTGGGTTTTCAGCAGTCAGTGATAAATGACAGATGCTTGGATTCATACAGCTTCAAAATGTGTGGAAGGGTACTGTGTAGAAGTGGGTTACCTCTTGTACTTATTCTGAAAAATATTTGAATTCACATTTAACATCAGGAATCTAAGTACCCTCATCACTGAAAGTGGGTTTGCTGTCCTGGGACACTGAATGTTCTTAAGCCAAAGCTGGGTGCATTTCTCCTGCTTAGCAAAGCCAGCCTGGCTGTCAGAGTAGGCCACTGAAGAGCATCTCCCAGGTGCCATGGCTGCACCCAGCCGTCCCCAGGCGCCCTGGTACCTGCTGGCCCTGCTGGGAGGGGAAGGGGCTCAGAGCAGGGACAGAGCAGGTCTCTGTGTCCCCTCTGTGAGGCTCTGTGGCACAGAGGGCAGGGCTGGTCTGTGGCTGTCCTGCTGCGCGGCACCGCGGCCGTGCCGATGGCTCAGAGCCCATCTGGGCTCGCAGAGGGGCTGGGGCTGCTCGGGGCCGAGGTGTTCTCCCCCTGGATGCCTTCCTGGAGCTGCTCTGCCAGAAGAAGCTTTCCAAAAGTGGGGCCAAATCTGGTTTGCAGATTACCCATGTGAATTTCCTCCCAAGCATCACAGTGCTCTGAAGGATAGGCATGGTTAGATCTTCTATGCAATCAGACCTAGGTGTGAACTGTGTGAAAGGAGTAGATAAGAGTAAGTTTTCCCTCTTGTTCCACAGTAGTTATTTAAACTTGACAGGTGGGGTAGTGCATATAATATTATAGTTGTGTTAAACAATTCGAGTGAGATAAAAATCAGAAAGGGTTACTTGTATTCCTAGATCGTCCCTGGTCCTGTGTTATCTGCAGGTGAGACAAATTACCATAGACATGCTCTAAAATTTCATTAGCATTTTTTGTTTGAAATAGTAGGACAAAACTTACACCTCTGGATAGTTAACAATTTATAACTCTTTTTAGTTTGGGAGAATATAGTGAACCCTGTAGTTGTTCCTAGGTTTATCTCAGTTTAACATAATATTTAAGCTTCATGGTTCCCCACTGGCTAGTATTTTTTTTCTGTTGGTTACTTAAGAGTCTGAACCATGACTTCCTGCTAGAATAAAATAGGAATGAAGACTTCTTGCTGTAGGTCTAAATTTTAACTGGGGAATTGGAGCAGAATAGCCACTAAGTGAAACTGCTCTAAATCTCAGCCATAGAGGACGTAACCTCTGTTTCTTCCTCAGCTGTCAAATGGAGTGCCCTAATTCCTTTTTCCTTTGTGTGTGGTTTCCCTCTGATACAATTTTTACTAACAGATACTTTATTAAAAATATTCTGAGCTGACTTCTATCTTATTAGATGCTTATGGATGTCTCCATAAAAATATACAGCATATCTGTAAAATGGATAAATCTGCACTCTGCTGTAATGTTTTAAAACTGGAAACAGTGTGCACACAAAAAATGTGGTTAGATGGAAAATTGTTCTTAAATCAGAATATTTCTATGTGGTTTGCAAATCTAATGGTGCTACTGAAAAATATTAGGCTCTTTATTAATCTGTGGGTTTATAAAATAATCTAGAAAGGACAAGAGAAAATATTAGCTAGAGGTGGCAGGAAGACTTCTCATGCCATAGATTCAAAGATGGTTTAAATCAGTGTCACTCTAAATATTTTATAGTAATAATCATTGTATTGATGTGATGTGTCTGTTTAGTTACTAATGAGCAGCTATGTCATGGAAACAGCTTCTCCACTTGTCATTCTTGGGGATGCTTCCAGCAACACTGGAAGCTGTGGAAAGGTCATGGATGAGGACACATTTCCAGTTGGTGGTGGAGTGTGGGAGAAAAAAATGTAGTTTTTATATGCAACTGTACATATTCTGCAAACAGAGGGATTCCATTCTGGTCACAAAATTCTTATTATATTGCTGTACTATTGAGGTTTTGTGCAAACATAATTATTTCTTTAACACTATGGGAGAGTATGCATGAGCCGCTTTGTAATTCTGTGCCATATTATGACTGTTATTAAATTCAGATAATAGTAAATATAAAACATTTAAAATTACAGTGCAGTTCTTAAAAGATTATCATTATCGCTGCATTGAATTTCGTGTACATTTATGTGAGTTTTATGGATGAAAATAATAGATGCAAGAGATGTCTTAGAATAATAGTGATTAGTAGTTTGATGTGGTATTTATTTATGGTAGTACATCACCCAGGAGGTACTTAGTTGAGTTTTTAGATGGCCTAGGTAATTGTTTCTAACCAGTTTCTAGCTGTTTCTTTCTGCTTTCTCTGGATGTAAAATGAAGTCCTTTACGAGATGCACTGAGGCTGGAAAGAAAAAGGGGGGGGAGGGGAAGCTCATTTTACATCTTGGTAATTATATCATAAAATGCAGCTATGGAAGAGACCTAATTGCTATGTGACTGTTGCCTGTATCTTGCTGTGAGCATAAGAGAAAGCTGTAGAGATGGTGGCTGACACAAATATCACTGGAAAGGAGATCCCACCTACTGAGAGAATCCAACCATCTTTAATTTGCCAAATGAATATGCAACCTGCACATGGTAACAAACTGAAGTCTCAGTAAAACTAGAGTAATGCAAATTGAAACAGGGAATAATTAATGTATTAATGCCTTTTATGCCTACTGTGCTCATCTAGTAATCAGATTATTTTGTTAAATGTAATTAGAATTGTAAAAAGAATAATTATGTAATAAAGCTAACTTCACCAGATATTTGAAAAGAAACAAAATTGCTGAAATGAAGTGAAGCAAATTGTAGATTATTTATTTTCCCCTGTCTTTGTAAAATGTAATTTTTAGGTACGCTTCTTACATACTGAATTGAAAAAAGTTAATAGGAGAGGAGGGAATCAGGAAATCAATATAATCAGAAATAAGAGCAGTATGCATGTTAGTCATCTACTCAAGTCAAAAACAGTAGTGTGCTTCTGATTATAAAACCTGAAATTAAGGCAAATTTCCATAACCATAATAAAAGACAAAAGATGAATTATTACTGTCAAGGCAAATGGATATTGAATGCAACCCATCCCCAGAGAAAGTAATACAAAATTGTTTTCGGAGTTGAGTTCTATGAAACAGTAATTTTCTTAGCTTGTAAAGCCTTTTTGTTCATATTTTGGATACTGCTTAAGAAAATGACACCATTAAAGGTAATTAATTTTAGCAAGGGTTATTTCAATAGGCCACTCTGCTGAACTGGATCAAACTGTCTCCAGCACGGCCCTGCCTGTAAACATTACTAAGTCAGGGGCCAGGCTCAGGTAATTATCTTGGAGTAAAATTTTAGTCCAGTAATGCTACTTTTGGACCTAGTTTAGTGAGTGAAGGAGTTAATCACTTTGTTGCCAAAAGTTTGGTGTGGATTTATTATTTTGAATGTTCCATCCTGTATGTTCATTTAGTTTTGTGTCATTTAATCAGCTTAGTCTGATTTAATGGCTGTGTATATTACTTTTGGTGAGTAAGGTGGTAAGTTTTCCTGAAAGGTTATTCCTATCTGGAGCAGAAAAAGATAACCTTGTCCTGTAGAAAATAACAAGAGTGCATCTCCTGTGCATTAATACAAGGGAAAGCAAACCTTAAAGACCAAATCAGCATTGAAATATTTAGCTCTAAACTGAAATATTCTTGGAAAAATAGATTTAAACTAGAATCTTAGGCGAGAGTGTTTGGAAATGGCTCGAACCTTTGCATCTGTTTGTTGGCATATGCAGTTTGTTTCCTGTAGGTTATAGATCAGCTTGGTAACAGACTGTGTGCTGATCTTAAGAAATACTGGATTAAAGTGACCCAGAAGTACTTTTTTCTGTGACAGGAAGATTTGGACTGATGCTAATCCATAGTGGAAATGCAGTAAATAACACAGTTCTCATTTAGTTTAGTTGTGTCCTGATTAGTCTGTGTGAAACAGCAGTGATTACTTTTCTTTCAAAAAGTTTCCACACAAAGTCTTCTGTTCCTCAAGCATTGCTATTTTTAAAAATTGGCTTTATCTTTCACCTGCATAATATGCAGATTAAAAGGAAGAAAGAAATGTACTCAGACATTTAAAAACAAACAAACCAAGCCCCTAAAAACTCCCACTTTAATTGCTAGCTTTCAGAATTTAGCAAAACTTACCATTTTTTCATTTGCTCTTGTGAAATACCAGGATTCTTATCTGGTACAGTATCCAGCACCTTAGTCAAAGAACTATTGTTATGGAGCAGATAAGATTAAAAAAAAGTCATTGGGTTTGATGAAAACCTGCATGAACATTGAGGGGAAAAAAAGCCAAAGTTACCATAGCAACCACCAGTGCTTTAGAAAATAGCTGAGTAAAAAGAGCAGAAATGTAACAGAAAATATGAAGGCCATTTCATAAAGCATTAAAAATAAAAACGAAATTTAAGGCAAATATGATTACTGCTCAGCTTTTATCTTAGAAATCCCTGATAAGCAGCAGCTTGTCTTTATTTAAAAACAGGACCACTGTTGATAAAGTTTTAGTGTTTAGTCCCCATTAGACCCTATTAAGGAGATACTTTTGTGAATTTGGTTGAAAATTATTGAAAGTTTTAGGAGTTGTTGTTTGTTGGGGTTTTTTTCTTACCTTTTTTTTCCCTCTGCACATGGTTTTCTGAGCAACTGCAGTCTTAATCTATGAAGAAGAATGGGCTCTGAAAATATCCTTTATAGTACAAACATGCCCAAAAGTCCTACTAATAAATGTGGTCTCACATTGGCACTACTGTGAGTTCTTCTTGGGGTCAATGATCACATAGTGCTGCCCTTCAGGACAAGAGTGGCAAAGGCACTTTAAAATTCATGGACAAAAATTTCAGGAAACAGCTACATTGCTAAGTTTAGGGGTGTGAGCTGCCCATCCATAGCACCTTTACTTAAAACAACAGGTACAGTCTGTCACCTGTGCCTTTGTATCTGAACCTATATTCTGATATCCGTGATTAACCTAAAGGCTGAGCTTTCATACTGCTTTTGTCTTTTTGAATGGAGTCAGCATTCTGCAGTGCACTGGTATTGGGTAAGAAGTCTGGTGTCTTGCCCATACATTGCTTGATAGTTGTGCAGGATTAGATTTTATGTGGGTGAGCATCAGATGTTCATGGGATAAAATGGCAAGCATATTTTCTTTCCTAATTCCTATGTAGCTGTTTTCTTTAATTTGATCTTAGTCCTCATAGAGCAAAATGGCCCATGTTGGAACCTTAACCAAATAAGAAAACTATGAAAAAATATTACTTTAATATTCTGTCCTGAAAAACTGCCTCATATGAGGATTGAGACAATCTAAAAGTTTGAGTATGAAAAGGGAAACAACAAACACTTTATCCTTTCTTTATAATACAGTCTGATTAAATTCTTGCCTTCTCTTCAAAGGACTGTTGTTGTGTGCTTGGCTGCAGCACAGTTATCCTCTGCCACTGTGAGAAGATGATTCTGTGTGTAGTAGGAGATGGTACTT
Organism: Dicaeum eximium; assembly: GCA_013396995.1. Lineage (NCBI taxonomy): Eukaryota > Metazoa > Chordata > Aves > Passeriformes > Dicaeidae > Dicaeum > Dicaeum eximium. The sequence continues at coordinate 2,099,724 of VWZP01010941.1, read as the reverse complement.
AACTGTCCCAGACAGAGCTGTAGCCTGGGGCTTCGCGTGCATGTCAGAGCAGTTCTTACTGGCATCTGTTTCTTCTGGAAAAAAAGGCATTATTTCTGAGCAAACAGATTTTGATTGTTTTATAAACCACTGCAAAACAAAAGTATTTTCCTCTCCTCTGGTCTCATGTGGAAGTTTATAGAAGGGTAAAAAGTCTTGCATCATTCCCCAGAGTCTTCTGTGCATCCAAATGAAACATTCGTGATGAGTTCTGTATTGTGAAGTGGGTACAGCGTTTCTTCTCCTCTGCTGTTGTCAGAGCTACAAATACACATCTGTATGGAGAACTGAAATTAAGTTGAAATAATGAAATTATGAATTTTGTAAGAAAGAAAGGTGGTGTGAATTTCTGTAAGTGCTTAAGGTCCCTTCTCTGCAAAATTCCCATGGAAGATCTAGAGGCACTTTGGCACTGATCTCATGTTTAGTTTCCTCATCTAAAAACGTTCTGTAGTGCTTCTATAGCACGATTTCTACTCCAGATCAAATGCAACAGACTTCTTACTCCAGTATGTGAGTTCTTCCCTAGGAATAAGGAGGAAAAGGATGCATTCTGGACAAGATCAGTTTAGTGTTTCAATACAAGCCTTACATGGCATATTTAATTGGTTTTTGTCTATTATCAGGTTGGGGTTTGACCTGATAAACCTTTCCAGTGTGGCTGGACTTCATGTAGTAGTTTTGTGCTGGGGCAGTGGATTATGAAGCAGTCAGGTAATGAGCACAAACTGTGGTGGAACAACCTGGAGCCAGGACAGAGGCAGTGGAGGTGCTTGTTCTGCTGCAGCTGGACTGTGTCACAGTGTTGCTGCTGCCTGATGAGCCCTCATTCCTGCAGGCAGAACCCTTTGCACTGTGTGCCTGCCTCTGCCAGGGCTTTGATTCAAAAGTCCTGCAGAAATTTTCCAAATCTCAGTGTGTGGCCTTGTTACCACCTAACAATCTGTTCAGACTCTGGAGTTTATGTATGGTATGTTCTGAGAAGGTACTGTTGACATGTAGTTTGAATTTGAAACACCACTTTATGAAACAGTTTTTCTGTGACATCTCTGTTAAGTTCCTGCAGAACTTAATACAATGAGAATAGGTGTGCTGTGTTTTTATAGATATGTGGAAACTTAGCAGTGTAGTGCTATTAGTGGGTTGTGGAGGCTTGAAACATTATATTGTGAGAAAATGCTGTCTGTCACTAATATAATGAGTTAGGAACACAACTGACTGACCTCTGACTATTTTGGTAGATGAAACTAAACCCCACTAGGTGGTGCAAGTAAATAAACCACCTTGCAAAATTCTTCTCTCCAGATGAATAACTGGGGAAAGGGCGTCTTTCACCAAATTCAAATATATTATTTGATGGTTTACTTGGGTTTTTTAATTTGTGGTTTTGTACAATAGTTATTAAAATTTAATATTTAATGCTGTCTTAGCCTGATCTTTTGCACATAACAGCCTTCCAATGAGCTGACTGAGTCATTTCCAGGCTTGGTATCTGCTTGGAGTGTTCCCTCTCTGGATCGCTCTTGTTGCAGTTTATCCTATGCAGTTTATCCTATGTTTCCCTTCGAGTTTGCTTACCTTTGTAGCTCTACTGTGTACATACAGTCAAAACTATTTGTTTGTTCAAAGAAAAGTTTTCAAACAGTAAGTTACAGAAAGGTACTGTCAATTACAGTGGAGTGAATAAGGTTCCAGTAGAAAATAATTTTGAAATATCATGTATGTGATTAGTCTGTAAGGGTTGATGTGTATGTCAAAGAGATAAGTAGTTCTATTATGTTTTATTTAGAAATGAACAAACAAACAGAAAACCACAAAACAAAACTCCAGACTTCATTGCACTGTTCCACTGTACTCCTGAGGTGACTATAATATAACCTTATCAGTTTATGTTGTGCTTGGCTATGCCATTGTCTTAAATTCAGTCTACATAACCTTTCAGTATCCTTTGCTCTCCACTGAAAATACCTTCTGTGCAATGGTGGTTTTACTGAAAATGCAGTAGCCCATACACGGTCAACATATTTTTATAGCCATAAGATCAGTAGCAAAAGTTTTTGAAAAACAAGAAACTGCACATTCTTGAGATAAGGGGAAGACCCCAGGAGTTTCTACCTGTGCTGAGCAGAGCCAGCCTGTGCAGGGGGTGATGCTACAGTCAGTGCTCTCAGCACTCAGCCCGGGGCAGAGCAGAGCCAGCCTGTGCAGGGGGTGATGCTGTAGTCAGTGCTCTCAGCACTCAGCCCGGGGCAGAGCAGAGCCAGCCTGTGCAGGGGGTGATGCTACAGTCAGTGCTCTCAGCACTCAGCCCGGGGCAGAGCAGAGCCAGCCTGTGCAGGGGGTGATGCTGTAGTCAGTGCTCTCAGCACTCAGCCCGGGGCAGAGCAGAGCCAGCCTGTGCAGGGGGTGATGCTGTAGTCAGTGCTCTCAGCACTCAGCCCGGGGCAGAGCTGCGCTGCTGCCGCTGCCCCGCGGTGTCTGTGTGCCAGCCCTCGGGAGCACATCAGTAAATCCTGCATCACTGCCTTGCAGTCCAGCACTCTGTACTGAGACACTAACTGCAGGCACTGAGCAGCTCTCTAGTGAAAGTTCAGTGTATTCCTGTGCAGTACATTTACTGAAATGGAAATTTTTCATTTCAGAGTGACTTAAGTATTCATCAGCTGGGATGGGTGTGTTTGCCGCATTCATCCGAGCGTTGGCAAATGCAGCAGAACCAGGGGTTTGGGTTGGTGTTTTTATTGGGGGTTTTGGTGGGTTTTTTTCCTTTTTTCTGGGTTTCTTTTTCTAGGAAATAAGACATTAAAGTATAAAAAGCTTATACCCATGCAATCTCAGTTGACCAGCAGCCATAAAGAATAATATTAAGCCACAAACAGTCAACACATACTCTGAGTTTTGTAATAAGATTCTGTTGTACTGTATAGCCTCTACAGAGTACATATAGAAAAATTGCAACAGAGATGTTAGTCTTAAAATGCAGAAAGAAAATATTTTTTCCTTGGGCAGAGGACCAGCATACCCAATTGCCATCATGCACTTTTGGCTATTACTAACTTCAAACCCAGAGTTCAACTATATGGTGATGCAAGTAGAAGAGCCTCATGGTATGTCTATTAAAATATTAAAATTTGATTTTCCTGGTGTACAAAAATCCAATGCCAATGGTTTTGGTTACTTATATTGTAGTAGTGTGTGGGAGTCCCACTTCTGAGTGAGGATCCACTGTAGCTGAGCAATGAACATGTACGAGAAATACGCACACCTTGCACCGTGGAGTTCCATTCAAAGTGCTCTAACAGTTGTGGTGGCAAGTACATTGAACATGCATGAAAATAGGAGAGAAAATGGGTGATTTAAAAAGGATGTTTGTTTTCTACGAAACATGTAAAACATGAAGTTAAAAGGTACAAGACAGAATGTAAACTCTTTGCTGGACTTCATATATTTGATAATGTACCATGTAAAATTCTTTAGAATGAAATCTTTTGGTTCTTGCTGAACCTGCTTTGTGCTTCTCTTAATTTGGAGTTTTTTTCTTAAGCATATTACTGTGTAATTGGAGTTGTTCCATTGTTTCTCTAACTGTTACTTATTCCATCTGAGGGTGTCAGAAGAGAAATCTGGCTTCATTATCTCTGCTAAATGAACTTTTAATTTTTGCCTTAGTTTCAAACTTGCCCTTTATGCATATGTGTCTACACACAGAGCAGCACATATATATATTTATATATATGTTTGGGATTGTGAAAGACCTTGCAAAAGCACTGGAGAGTTTGTTCTTCTACATAAGATGCACTGAGAGGCTGAAATTCTAAAAACTGAGTGACAGATTGGCATTGTGATCTTTTCTGCTTTGCACAGCCTCTTGGTGCTGGTATCTACTGATAATATAGACTTAACATTCAGATTTACTGATGCAGTGTTCTGTAGATTATAAACCTTTGCAGAAAATGATTTATAAATAATGGAAGAACTTACCATTAGAATGAAATAAAGACTGAGATTAGGTTAAAAATACTAGGCCTCCAATCTTAGTTGAAGTTATAAATAATTTTTGTGTAAACCCTTGAATTTATTTAAAAAGAAATAACATTGAACAATCCTGTGACAAAAGAGTGAACTTGCTATTTTTTTCTGTTTTATTTTTGAAAGTAAAGCCAGGTGAACCCATTTGTTGTATGTACTCCACTGTCATAAGACAGTCTTAGAAAGTTCAAGTTTGGGCATGACTGAATACTGAAGGTTCCATTTTAAAAGTTTAAGTCCCATTTTCAAAAATAACTATTTAATACTAGTCTTCGTTAGACATTTTTGTTAGTGTAATAGTTCTACTGTCATATGTTTACTGTCAGCTAGGTGCAGCCCATATAGGTGTTGTTGAAAAATGTGCTAATTAATTTTTTAGGAACCTAAATTTCATAGAAGTGGCTTGTGCTTTATTGCATTATAAAGAAGGTCTTTGATGATTGCTTAAACATTGCTTGGCATTTGCCATGCTGCAGAATTGATATGTAAATAAAAGCAAACTTTGTAAATAACCTTTTCCCTACTAAAATGGTTTTATCTCTTTACTCTTGCAGTAAGGCAAATAAATCTGTACAGAGAATTTAAGGTAACTGAGAAGAAAGAAAGAGGAGGGACATGCCTGTAGCCCTCAGAGCTATTTGTGTTCCTGCTCTAGCCTTGTCCCTGGGAGAGTGCAGAGAGAAAGGTGCTGATAGCCTGTGGCACGCTCTGAGCTACTGCATCTGTCCCTTCCCAGCAACAGGGGTGAGGTAGTTGGAAATCTGGACTTGGCAGGTGTCTGAGGTGCCAGATTTTGTGTCAAGTATTTGGATTAGAAACCACCTGTGAATATTAGAAGTTTGGCTTCTCCAGCCTATTGCGTGGCTTTGCAGCTAGGAATAACTTGCAAATCCAGATATATGCCTTGTGCAGGTATAGCTGACAGATACTGGAATTAGTACAGCACTGAGCTGAGCACAAGGACATAAAGTCCCTCTTTCTGTCCCTCAGGCCTCAGACCTGGCTTGCCTGGATAGGCAGGGGAGTTCCCAAGTTTCTGTGCCTGTTGGGAAGCTGGCAAGTGGGATGCCATGCACTTGACCCAGGGTAAGCATGATTTGCTGCTTCTGCTTTTGTTCCTGGGACCACTTAAATTGTATGGGCTTAAAGGCTATAAAGTTTGTAAAGTCACTGAACTTCATAGAGAACACTCCGGTTAGTATATAGTAGTCTGTGGTGATAGGAGACAAGTCCTTTTTTATTCTAATACTATGAAATAACTGAGGACAGAAAGGCAGACCATAAAATACTAATATAAAGAAAAAAAGATGACTGCTTTAAGGGATCAAACAGTAATAGATTCTTTGTTCAACATCAGCAGATTCAGTAACCTGCAGTACCTTGGCCTCAGAGAATATAATATCTAAGTGTTTGTATTTGAACTGGAGGTTTCATGTGCCATTAACAAGAACAAACAAACCAGAATGCAGACAAAAGTAGTGCACAAGTCATCTATAAATAAAAGAAAATCATGGTCCCAGAGATAAGACCTCAAAAAGCTCAAGAGCTACATACATTTCTATGAAACAAAGCCCTTCTAAAGTGGTTAGCAATATATTGTTACATAGGTACATGCATTGACAGGAGAACAAAGCATTTATTGCTGGCTGACTGGAATGCTACTCAATTCTGTCTGCTGTGGCCTCACTTAGGACCCTTAGAGCTGGCTACAGAGAAGAACAGCACTGGTGAAAAAGGGGAAAACAGCTGATTAAATTTTGTACTATAGTGTTCTGCAATTCTTGGTGTATCTTGGTTGTCTGCATTATGGAAATGTGTTACTGATCCTGTTGTAGCAAAAACGATCAAAAGCAACATCTAGTATTCAGGAGAGACAATTGCACAGTAAACCATTTCTCAAAAGCCCAGAACTGTAATTTTTATGATTGATTTTCTGAGCACCTAGGGTATAGCATGTTTCAAGAAAATCTGGGTCTATTACTGGTACCAGTGTATGCTCTTTTATACACTTGTAGATAGAAGTACAGTTGGTGCCTTCCCTTGTAACATCCTGTCCACAGGGGCTGGGATCTGGCAGCAGGATCAGCAGCCCTGCTGTAAAGGACCTGGAGGTGGTGATGGGCACCACCATTAGTGCCATCACCATCAGTAAGACAAGCTGCCCTCTGAGCTACATGAGGAGAGTCTGATCAGCAGACTGAGCAATACTGTTAGCATTCCCTTTGATGCTGCTGATGCCCTGTCTGAAACTGTGTCTGGCATTTGGCCTTCCCCTTAAATAAAGATTTTGAGAGGGGTTGCCAAGATGGTCAGGGCTGAGGGCACACATCCTGTGAGAGGTGGTTGGGAGATTTGGGCTTGTTTGCCCTTAAAAGGCAGAAATGTAATAGCAGGCTGCAGCTGTTTGGAATGCAGTCATAGAGGTGGTTAAGGTAAACTCTTCTTGTGGTAGCCAGAGGCACTGGATGTAGGTTGTGGCTTGGGAGAAACGTCTGCAAAGAAGGGTGAGTTAGCACAGAGAGGTTGGGAAGATTCAGGTAGGCAAAGCCGTGGCTGACCTGACCTCATGTTGGGAGGCTGAACCCGATGGTCTCTGAAGGGACCTTAGAAACAAGACTGCTGTAATTCTGTGTGGTCACCTCCCTTGATGGACTGGAGTAAAGGGTCAAAAAAGCAAAATAGGAAGCTTGAAATGAAGGGGGTAAGGTAAAAGGTGTGAGGATGGTTTTGGGCAGAGAACACTGCTACTTTGACAGATCCGTGAACTGAACTAAGCAGTCTCAGGAGACATTATAGCTGGATAGTGCATTATGTGACTCATGAACTGAAAAAATAGAAATATATACTGTAGGTGTAGAAATACTTGGACTTACAATATGTGTATTATAGGGTTTTTAGAAGGTGCTTGTTGAAAAGTGTAACAATACAAAGCAATACAGATACATTGTTTAGTTTGAATATGTGCAGGAGGGAGAAGTAGTATTAAACACAAAATCAACTTTACTATAAAGACTAATTGTGGCCACTAAATAATGGAACTGCTATCCTGGCACATTCCCAGGTTAATTCTTTGATTTAAAAACATCTTCCTACTGATTTTCCTGACTTGCAGTGCACTGGCAGGTGGTGTTGAATTGGTATACATAAAAATCAGGCACTGTGGATAAACTTTCAGTTGTGAAAAATGAACAAGTGTGCTTTATCCAGCTGAAAGTATAATTCCAACATGTACTGGTATCAGCATTTAAACTGGATGTGTGATGTGGTGGCATGGGAGGATTGGGACTTTTTTCTTTGAGATTCCTGTGAAATTCAGTCATAGGTTTCCAGACACAGAGTGATAATTAATAACCTGTGTGGTTTTTAACCACTCTTGGAAACATTTGCCATGCAATTAGGAGAGAATGGATTCAAGGGGCAAATTTGCAGCCTTGGTTCTTAAGGACAACACATAAGCACTTCAAACTGGATCAAACATTTGCTCAGTGAGGTGGGCAGTGTTCTCTTTTGACTGGTTTGAAGCATCAGTAGAAGCTCCTCTGATATTGCTGGACTTGTCTATATAAACATGCTCCAAGTTTGGGAAATTTGACACTTGAACTCTTTTTTTTCCCCCACAAAACCTGCCTGTTGTGAGAATGAATTAGCATTAAGCCATGAGCACCTACTTTTAGCTGTGGATTCAGATGGTGATTTTCAATGATAGAGGAGAGACTTAGTGAGTCTTTTTATCTCCAACTTTTGATTAGCATTTTGTGCTTCAGCAGCATCATCGTGTGGAAGCTTTAAATTAATTCAAAAGAGATTTTCTAATTTACCTAAAATGTGGAATACTTGAGATAACAAAATGAAGCCCTATAGGTCATGTGGTTTCCAGTAGCAGGAAAGTCAGTTCTGCTTACTTAAGCTAATATTCTTTTTAATTCCTTCCCTCTGTCTTGCCTCAGAATAAAAATAGGAGCAGGCAGAACAGAGAATCCCTTCAGCAACATTTTTTGACAAAAGTCATTGGCTAGAAAAGAGGAGAGAGACAATACTGGTCAGCCTTTGTTAAAACAGACTATAGATTTCTATTACCTCTTTTTAGGATCTTAGGATGGCTAAGAATATGTGGCTTGACAAAGGTTAATCACCTGAAATTCTTAACATAAGAAATTGTATGGATCACAGAAAGACAGAGGAAACATTTGTTGCAGTCAATTTTTATTCAGTTTATGAACTCAATGTGTCTGGCAGACTCTGGGAACACCAGCAGACCTTTTTGTGATCAGGTCCAAGAGAGTGCTGTGCATTCACAGACTTCAGGTATTTTTTAAACTCCAGGAATAAGTCTGTGACTAGTTTGGGTCAAAATCCTTCACATCTATTTGAAAAGAAATGAGCAGATTACAGATAATATTTTGCATTTCTGAACTGTGAGATATTTTGCTGCTTTATTCCACAGGAATATCTCTGTAAAGGCCAGCAAGCTGAAGTAGTTAATTTTTCATCACAATGCAAGTCAGTAGCATCCTTCAAAAATTATAAAACTGATTGTGTCTAACACTGATTTAGTTTTTCATCACATCAAAGACATTTTTGCTGTCAATTTATTTTTTTCCTTTATCTCCATATTCCATTGTTCATTTTTGTGCAATCTTCCTTTGAAGCTGTCTTTGATAGTCTGCCATCTGCAAGCATTACTGAGTGGTAGTCACAGCATTTGTAGAAGAGAATCTTGGCTGTACCTGTGAAATGCCTGTACATTTCCACCACAGCTCCCTCCTCTCCTCATCTTTGGATGTGCAGGAATGGTTTTCCCATCCAAAGGTGCTCAGACCGTGCAGCAATGAAGGGCAAAGATGAGTGTTAGCCCTGCAAGGTCAGCCTCCAGCTGCCCCCTGTACCAAAGCCCAGGACTAGGGTAGTGAAGGAAGTTGTTTGCATTTTAGGTCTTTGGAGGGAGACATCCACACTCACCTGAGCAGGGGTTGCAGCAACAAAATGTACACTGAGTTTTGACCCTTCAACTGAAGAAACTGTGCCAGGAAGGAGGCGTTGTGAGGAAGTTCCCTGGAATGATGATACTCTCAAGTATTTGCTTCTCTTCTTTGTGACTATCCATGTTGTAAACATTCATGTAGACAAATCTGGCATTCTCTTATAAAGAGGAAAAAAGCATTGATGAGCACACTTTGGAGAGGAGAGTTAAGCATGATCTCACCTTTTCAATCACTGGTGTTTTCCATGTATCTTAGTGCTTCTGTTGTTTAAACATACCAAATTCTTAAATATGTATGAAGTTAGAATTTAACAGATAGATCAAGTACCTGGCATCAATCCAAGGTCTAATTCTTAATCTTCTGTACTATGGATATGGTAGATAAATTTCTCAATGGCCAATTTTAAAAACTATTCACTCAAACCCGACATAGCCCATTTCAGCCCCTCTTTAATAGGAAAGCTAATAACTTTTTCTGATGTGGTGCATAAAGCTCTGGTATTTTGTTTTCTTTTTATTGCCAGAAGTGTGTTCATGTATTTACAGTCAATAAAGCTATCAGTGCTATACACAGGTTTAGATTAATAATTTTGGCCTTTCAGTCTTAGGTATCAGGTTTAGGCACTGCTGTGTTATTTGCATCCCTTGGGCTCGTGCTGACTGTCTGAGCAGTTGCAATGTTCCTGCTCAGAGCCACCTTTGCCAGTGGGACAGCCCATTCCAGAATTTTCCTTCACATTATTCAGAAGTCATGTCTCAAACAAGCCCGGCAGCACATAAGCAGTACAAATTGTTTGTGTCTACAGAAATGAAAGGTGATCCCCAAACCCTTCCTTCTCATGCATTTTGGTTTCTGATAGCCTTTTGTACCCTGTTCACACTCTGACTTCCAGTTTGTATAGCTTCCAAGGGAGTTGGTTCCTTATTAGGACTTACCATCAAAGAACAGGAGTTTCAAAAGAGATGCAGTATTACCTGTACATGGGTCATAGGTGTGAAATTCTGTGACCTGTCTGAGCCATCAAGTCTAGAGGACATATAAGAAGGAAGAAATACTAGCCTTAGTCCTGCTGCCTGTTATAATTAGTGGATGTTTATGTTAACCCAGAGAGACAGGTTTTATGTTACCTAGACTCTTCTGTCTCTTAAATGTCTTAACAGCCCATTTCTGCCATGAGCAAACCAGTTTGTGATCACATGTTGTACTTTCCTCCCCCCTGTATTTTTGTAATACTTGCATGAGATAAAATACATCTCTGCCCTAGAGGCACTGCAGCTATTCTGTGTAGAGGACCATGGGCTGGGTTAGCACTTGTGGAAGAATGTGTCACCTCCTCATGCTCAGAATTTGTTTTTCTTTAGCACACGTTGACTTTCTCCCTTAAGAGTGAGCATGCAAATATAAATAACAAATAAGATATTTCACCAAATATCTTGACACGTTTTACTGGATTTAGATTCACTTTCCACAGTTTCTGTTACATGCTCACTTTCCTTCATCTAAGAGCAGTTGCAGTGGCAGTATAAAAATAGCTTTTAAATTGAATTTTTCAAGATCCTCCTCTTCTACTATTTCTTACTGCTTCCCACTTCTCTTCTGATTTTACATTTCTTTCTAGTCTTCTCCCTGAAAATCAAGATCTCCTTATGCTTTGCATTACCAGCTGTCAGGCATGATGCCGTATATGCTGATATGCCACTGTGTTAGCTTGCTTTGCCACTGTTGGCAGCACTCTGCTGTCATGCTCAATTGAGACAGAAAGGACTGTTTCTTACTGGAAAATTAATTCATGAAAAACTACCTTTGTTTCTGTAATAGACTTGTTTTGAAAGAAATTAAACATACAAAGAAAACTGTATTACAACAAATTAGCCTTTAATTTTATAAAGGTTTAAGTGTCAAATATGAATGAACTAAACACAGTGAGGCCAACTAATTTAGTGAAATTACAACCTCAAATTGCCACATGTGATTTTAGCACAAATTCCATCAGCTGAGATGGTTTTTGTATTTGGATTTTTTTTCCTGACATAACTAGTTCTGAGCAAAAGGCAATGCCTCCCCAGGCATCTGGAAATTATCTCTGGAAGGAGTAACCAATTTGCTTATGTCCCTCTGTGAAAGGGAGAGATAAGGTCAGAAGAATTATGTTGGAGATGATCTTTATCCTGACGTGTTCTCCTCCTCCACCCTGCAAAAGAGGAGGAAGTAGAACATCCTCTTCTGTGCTGACCCCTGTTTCTCCTCCCTAGGCCTTTCCATCCTGTATGGCTTTTAGAAGAAGGCTGCCTTTTACAGGTCATTCTGCCAGTCTGGGAGTGCTGGTGAGCTGCTGTTCCTGTGCTAAAATGAAGGAGCAGTTCTGAGCAGGTTTCTTTCTCCTGGGTACAAACTGCCCTGATGGGCTTTCTTTGATCCATGGCAAGACTGGCCAAGATAATTTCCTCCAAGTCAGGGTGAGGCTGCAGCTGTGCTTGTGGCTCAGGCTGGTGTCCTGTCCTGCACTCAGGTCGTGTGTCACTGTCACTGTCAGTGTAGCCCCTGTTACCAGTGTGGCTCATCCCAGCTGGACAATGAATGGTTCAGGGCTCAGCACCTGCCTGGAGCAGCCACTTTGGGATGCAGCCCCTGCTTTGGGGGAGAGAACTCAGCCATTTGTGAGCTGTATCATGGAGTTTGATCTTAGTGACCATGAGCTGTCTCTGTTCCTACAGAAATGACTGGTTAAAATACACCCTTTGTTCCCACTTGCAGGGGATTTTAGGCTTATCTGCAGAAGAGAAGAATCAAGTCTTTTGTAGACTTGACAGTTAGTACATCACTAAACATATATACAAAAAGTTCATGGCATTACAGCAAAAAATTTGAGAAAACAATTCTGAACTTCTCTTCCAAAACACCTGTGTCTGTGTAAACATTTTAGTGTGGGTATATAAATGTAGATGTTTATTTAAATACATTAGAATGGCCACCTACCTAATCTATATTTTATTTTATTTATATATAAAATGTAGTGTAGTTCAAGTGACTTGGTTTTTTTTTCAGAAAGTAAATTAGAAGAAAATAAAATGTCTTTCTTGATTGTTGAAAGGCTTCTATCAGGGTAATTTCAATTTAAATCTAATTACTTCAAAATGCATGTTTATACTACTCTCTCCTTCCTCTTTTTTTTTTTTTAGTTAAGCTTCCTAAGCCTTAAAATTATCTTGATAATTTTTCTTTATCTTTTTTAATCCTTTGTAATTTGAAGGAAAGTGTTTTTTTCCTGCAGTTGACAAAGAGTGTTTGACAATACAAGGGAACGGCTGATTCCATCTGGACCGAAAAACTGCCAAATGTACAAGGTCCTTGATACAACAGACAGAAAAGCTCTTTTTTTTTTTTTTTTCCCCATTTCTGCTACCATTCAGTATATAGTAATTTTAGCTGTTACTTTCAGCTTCAAGTGTTTAATTTTGGGACTTGAGATACCCAGATGTGCAGTGTGCCTGTAAAAACTGTAGAGATAAGCATTTGCGATATTGATGAATATTGTGTTGTGTGTACAGTTGTTTCATATCTAGAACTGTGGGTAAAAAATGTGTTTAGGTAGCTGGTGTCCATAAATCAAGGTGTTGTGTCAGCTAACAGGCTCCCAGCAGAACAGAAGTAATCTCCAGTTCACCCTGACTGTCTTGTGTTTGCCAGTCAGGACCAATGATAGAAAGTGGGGAGGAATTGAGTGGGAAGACTCCTTCTGCACACTGTGGTGGAGTTGCTGAGCCTCCTGTAAGCTCTGATAGTTGTGCTGGACTACAGCAGCCGTGTATTTCATGTTAAAAGTATGAATTCATCATTGTCATAATAATGCAAAAACTCTAAAAACCATATCGGTAAATGAGCTCTATCTCTAGACCAGTTTCAGCAGTTCAGAGCCTGCTTATTTAATTTTTCTTAAGCACATTAAACGGTTCTAGGCAGGCTGTCACTATGATCTTTGAAATACTGCTGTGTTTGTTTTGTTCTCTGCTTTTAAATTTCTCATACAGTAAGACTTTCATAATCTGTTCATTACAAATTTCTGGATATTCAGACTCTTATTTGACCTTAAAGCCTTTCAGACTACAGCAGAAATTCAGAAGTGGAAAAAGGAAGGGGATGTGCACTTTGTCCTCTCTTTTTCCATAGCCTGTTGACTCCCAGTGCAGACACTAAGCCTTTAGTTTCTGACTCCTACCTGGCAGCTGGTCTGCAGGTCACTTAACCCAGCAGGTATGGATCCTTTTTGACTAGAATAGGTATAAGGTTTGAGCCTGAAAAATAATGTCTTGGCCACAGTTTTTGTCTAAAAATAATTCTGCATCAGCTTTAGAGAAGGGCCTTGTTTTTGTCAGGATCTTTTTTTTTCCGCTTCACTTCTTGTCATAGTGCTCAAATTCCTATATTCAGAACTCTTCAGAAAAATAGAGGAATGGCTGATGAAAAACTTGAGTGATACTTTGAAAATGTAGCACATGCTGTGCAGTTCCCGTAGATGAAAGCAGCATGGTTGAAGGGTTTAAAGCATGCTTTCATATTAATCTACTATCATGTAAATAGTCTTTTAAGACACTGCTTATGGATTCCAATTTTTCACCTGCTACCACAGTTTATTCAAAGTTTAAAGGGTTGTGATGTATGTTCTTTGTGAAGAATATATTCACTCTATTTTTTTTTTTTTTTTCACACTAGCTTTTTGGTAACCAGGACTACACCTGCTGTGCTGGCAAACGCATGAATATTTGTGGTGTTGAACTTCTACCACATCTAAACACTGATGTGCACTTGCAGCAAAAATGGGAAATGGTGAATAATCCCTCCTGCCTTTTCAGATGGTTGTATTTGAATTATGTTGGCAGGATTGAGTGAAGAAGCTTGTATTGTTAACAGTGCTGAATCTGCTCTGTAAATGCATAAGCCTTTTTTTCCATGGGGATTTCAATACAGCTTTCACCAGTCCTTGTTCACCTAAAATGAAATCTAAACGTTTTCTTAGGTTTCTGCTGCTAAGTTTGTGCTTTATGTCAGGGAAAAAAATGCACAATGTTGTGAACATTTCTGTTTACTATAAATTTGTTCTTTCACTCAACTTTATAAGAAATACATTCCATTCTTGTAGTAAAATACGATTTTTCCTCATCCTTAAGCAAGATAGTATCCTGAAAAACTTAATTTCATTAATTTAATTTGGTAAACATTGTACTAACTTTGACAAAGATAAACTTACTTTCTTCCCAGGTTTCCTGAAGAGGAGTTGGCAACAGAGCCCCTAAAATATGCTGAACAACTTCCTGTAGCTCAGATAATACACCAGGTAAGTCTTTCTATTTTAAAAATTCCTTTGAAAATAAAGAACATCTGTAATACTTAAACTGCTTTTCTAGGTCACACAGAATTAGTGTCCTCATGCTTGGAAGTATGTATAAACAAGATACTCTTGTTCAGATGACAACTATTAAATTATAAAAGTCTCATTCTGAACATGGCAATGAAAAGATGCTTGCTGTATGACATGGTTAACACTTCAGAGCTACTTGTTAAAATTGTTGTGTGTCTGCTGATAGAAAAGAAAAAAAATCCATTAATTTCTCAGAATTTGCATCTTGACCTAAATCATATTCCCCTTCTTGAAAAAGCAGCCAAAGTATGGAGTCATTATTGTGGAATAATTGTCATGATGAGTTGAGCAGGGAAAACAATCTCTCCTCCTAATACAATTCTGAATTAGCACCATTTTTATTTCTAACTGTAGCAGTGTCATCATACTTTCTGCTTTGAATAGGGTTTTTCGTTTGCTTTTTGTTTCACACAATCAAAAAAAAAGGTTTTTATTTTTCCTAGATTGTGCCTTCAAACGTTGTCTTTATTCAAATGCGATACTGTGCTATTGATTTAAGTAAACAAATGAGGGTTGATGTGGACATAAAAGCTGGAATTAAAGTTTTTATTGTTACATGTCTCCCCCAATTCATGGCAAGGAGGAAAAAGAGATCTTTTCTGTGCAGAAGATTCTATATTCCCTTCTTGCTCTTTTCTCAGAGTTCAAGGCCTGGTTTCCAGTCCATCCTGCTGGGTAGATCAGGTACCCAGTCTGCAGGCAGGTGTCTCCTCATACTTTGCTGTCAGCCACAGAGGGCTCTGCCTGTTGTGTGGGAAAGCTCATGGCCAAATAACATACATAAAACTTGTGTCAAATATGACTGGGGAAGCTAAATGATCTATCCTGTTGCAGTAATTTGGAATTTTCTCAAAATAAAATAAATAATTGTTAAACTTCATAGATATGAGTCCTGTTTCAGGGACAGGTAACTATAAATTTCTTAAGTCAGGACTAAACAGGTCACATTACTGTTTTCCTAATGGTATCTTGGCTGTATGGAATCTTGCAGGTAATCAAGTATGCTTTGAAAAATTGACCTGAAATTTGGGGAAGATAATGACAGTTCATGCTGGGAGACAAAATGGTGCAGTGCATTCACTGCCTTGAAATAAGGAAAACTTCCAGACTGAAAGCTGGGACTTGGTACTGGTCAGAGTAGCACTAAGACAGATAGACAGTGTTAGATAAAGCTGTAGTTTCAGACTCAGTTGTTTTTAAATGCTTGAAGATCAACATGAGCAAATGAAAGTCCATTAAGTCTCTTAATAGAATTTTGTAAACAACTTTTTGTTTATTAATTATTATCACAGGTCTTCCCAAATACTTTTGTCAATAAGTGTTTTAAAGCACCGAGTCTCATGCTGCAGGCAGTGCTGGTTTTACCTTAAAGGAAGCATAAGCTTTATTTTAAAACCTTAAAGTGTACAAGCCTTTCCTGCAAGTTGTAAACACAAGGGATTTTAAAACTTTTGGCTGAAATCTGCACCTTCGGGAAGAATTTCTGATGTGTTCAGAACATGGAAGATTGGAAATCAGGACCAGTCTGTATGTCAGGAACTCCCTGGTGTTGTCAGAGCTTCAAATGACCCAACAGCCTGCAAATGTCACATTTAAAATTCTGTCTTCATGCCTGACTCTCAGCATAAATGAATTAAACAGCAGAGCAGGCAGCCAGTCAATATGTTCTTAACAGTGAGAGTGAGCAATGAAACAGTTTGGGGGTTGTTTGGAATCAGTAAACAGAAAGTGCATGGAATGACTCACCTAGAGGAAAAATCTCAAATAGGGAACAGAATTAACCTTTAAAATGGTCAAGCAGACCAAATGTCACAGCAATATTTTTACAGCATTAGGTGGGTAATAACCACAGAGTGTTCATTTGGCTGCTGTGTGTTACACTGCAACAGAATATTGTGCTGTGGAAAGGCAAAAAGCTGGGTTTATGGGCTCTTATCTGTTTGCTAAAGTTGCCAGTAGTACAGAGCTGGGGTCTGCACAAGGCAGCAGAACAGACCCAAGAGAACTGCAAATGTCTTGGGTGCAGAGAAGCCAAATGAAAGGACCATTGTTTAGCTGTGGTGATGGAGGTTGGCACCGAGCCCTGGCTGAGCTGTAACCAGCTGAGCATCACTGCCCCAGCATCCTGCTGGATTAGCCCTGCAGAGACCCCCTTGTTCCCTTTCTGAGGGGCCTGGCACAACTGGGACAAGTGGTGCAGGGGACTCGTTTATATGAAAAAGGATTTTTTTTGCTCTAAGAAAAAAGAAGGAAATTATAAGAAACTAAAAAGTGACAAGAGTAAAAACAGTAAATAGTATTTGTGGTGTTATGATGCTGTATCCAAATGGAAACATACATACTCTAGACATACATAACAGCATCAGTGCTGTGTATTTATGCCATAAATATACATTAAAATTTCACAGTGGTGGACCAGTATCCTAAATTAGTATAATATATAAAGTACATTTTATTTATATTTTTTAGCTGACATAGCTAACTACTATACAACTTTAAAATTGGATAGATTTATTCTCCTGAACACTACTAAAATGCTCCTTGTGCTTTAACTGAAATAAAAAGCCTCCAGTGCTTGGTAAAGGAACTCAGTCATTAATATAAACTTGTAAAAGTTGAGCTTTCAGAGTAATGCCCACATCAGACAAGTTTTTTTAATGAGATTCTCTCTGAACAGCCATGCATACAATGCTGCTACTTACAGTAAGTTTATGCTACTTAGAATAAGGCCAAAAAAAAAAAACCCAAACCAGAAAGAGGAAAAAAGGAGCAATTTCTTTAATTCTGCACTTGTCTTTAGTCTAAACAAGTCTGGTGGAAGAACAGGGCAAACTGCATTTGAGAAGATTGTTTCCATTTATCATAAATGATATTCATTGCTGGCCTTGCACTTCAGCAAGTCATTTTAATAAAAGTACCTAAGTTCGGTGCCAGTGCTTGTGCTTGGAATGTCACTGTGTGCTAACATATTTGGTCTAACCAGGATTTAGGATATTGAAGAGACTCAAATTGTTGTAGGTGTCTTACTGATGGAAGAATGCTTTATTGATGAAAGGCACATTTCAGCAGATAAACAACAGATCTCCTGATGGTGTTATAATTGAAAACAAAATGAAACAGCAAATTCAGACCACAATCAACTTGCATACTTATTTTAGTCCATTTCAAACCATTAAGCAGATAAATGAACATGCTGTTAAACCAGAATGGTATTTCAGGAAAGTGACTTGCAGCCTGTAGTGGAAATTGCACAATTTACTTGAAATCTGACATGGTTTACAGTTGCAGATTGACTTAAAAATAAGAAGTTCTTTAGGTATTTTTTCATGGGGGGAATGCTACATGTAATATGCAATTAAATTAGATTGAGTTTCCTTTTGGACATACAAGTTGGTTTGGTTTGTAGAAGTTTTAAGCTGTGCTTATCTGTTGCCTCTCCATGAGAAGCCTCAGTGGAAAATGCCTTCAGTAATTTCAGGAGGAGGCTGGGAAGCTGTGCTGAGCTGTGGGGGAGATGTCTCTGCCCCAGGGTCCGGTCCAGGCTGCTCTGAGGGTGTGGGCTGCAGCCACATTAGGGAAATTAAATAGGAAATTCATGAAAGATGATGGGGGGGGATCTTGAGTTAAAAATGCACAGACTGATGGCCATCAGAGGATACCACAGGGTTACAGTTCTGCAGTGTCTTGCAGGAAGGCCTTTGTTTCCATCATTTCTGTGCTTCTGTAACAAGTTTGCAGCCATGACCCACCCCACCCTTCCCCCAGATAAAATCCTTTTGCTTTGAAGATCAATTTTTTTGTTCATTCTCAGGGCCTCATTCTCACGTTGTAGAGGGCTTTTAGTTTATTGCATTTGTTGATGTTATTCTGGTTTCATGCTGATTTAATTGACAAAGGTTTTCTTTAGTAGCATTTGCCAGAAATTGTTGAAACAGTATTAAGAAAACAGAACACACTATGTTGTATAGATTTTTTGGAAGTATTTTTTTATTATCTATAACACAACAATTTTAGCTCTCAGACTTAAAATGTTTTCACAAACATTAAAGTGGTTTTATGTGGCTTACGATCTTTGTGAAACATTCAATATGAAAAGTAACCCATCACATGGTGAAACAGTCTTGAGAACATAATTCTGAAATTCAGGGATCATGCCGGTGCCTTGCCCATTTCCTTGTAGCTGCCCTTTGGCAGTTTATACATTTCAGGAGTTCCCCTCACTCCCAGTCTGCTTCTGTCCTGATGGTGGAGTCTTGGTTCCTATAAATGTTTTATAAAGCTATTAGTGTTCAGAATTTGGTTAAGTATGCCAGGTGTTTAATAGCACAACAGTAACCCAGATTTTTTATTTTTATTTTTGATGCCGACAGTAGGTTATGTTTATTAATATTAATTTATTCAGAATTTTAAAGTACTTTCATAAGTGATACTTGCATTTTACTGTGTCTTTACAGGCTAAGAGGTTCAAAAACAACTTGTAATACTTAGATGTCTCAGGTTTGATGTGTAAAGTTTTAGACACAGCTATTTATACATTCTTTGAAAATCCATTCATGTAGCTGTGTTTGAAAATAGCTTTGAAGCATAGCTTGCTTTTTAGAACTCTGGTCATGGTATTCAGCTGGATGATGTCAGAGATAAAATACAACCTTTCACCAAAAGGTCCAGGTTCTGCTGCACCTGCTAGCATAGACATAGGTCTGCCCAGGCAGGGATGCTTTTCTTTGTCAAAAATGGATTTTGTCAGGATGATTGTATTTTTGTCAGGAGAATTGTATTTTTCATACCAAATATTAAAAAGTACACTGACTTCAGAGTCCAGTTTTATTTTAACAAAATACATCACTTGGCTTCCCACCAGAAAGCCTTGTGACATGTCAGCCTGCCCTAGGACACCTGCCTGGTCAGGCTTTACCACTGCTGTCCTGAGCCACGTGCTGAAGACAAGCGTTGTCCCCTTACCATGGCCACTTCCTGTGGCCATTTGGAGTGTCTGGAGAACAGCAGCCTGTCCTGCCAGTGCTCTCATCTGTCTGGTCCAGACTACAGGTGAGAAAAGCTGTTTCTGATGCACGTCATGCAAATACGTTGACATGCTCTTCTGTAGCAGCAATTATGGGGACCTTCATGTCTGTAGGGCTGGAGTGACAGAGTATTAATGCATGGGGAGCACTTCCTTTGTCTGCACACAACACTGCTCAGCAGGGCCAGAAAAGAACCATGACTGCTTTTTATTGCTGACCAAGCATTACAGGGGAATTGAATGTAGTATTAGATTTTTCCAATTATAGCTGAATACAATGGATTGAATAACTAAATGCATTGGAAGGTATCTTGCATGAGGAGCCTGAACAGTCAGTTGTGCAGTTCTTAACTGTTTCACGAGAAATACCACATTGAACATTTTCTGTAAGCCAAGAAGGGGAGATTTTACCTGTTCCAGGATCCCAGAGATGTTTGAGGTGGTGTTTGGTGGCTTCTTCTTGCCAGAACTGTTGCATGCATGCTCCAACTATTCTTCCCTGTTTATGCAGTAAAGCACACAACTTTACGTCCTTCCTTGCATTTTTAAAAAAATGAAACCAAAGTATATTTTAAAGAATGACCTGTTTTTCCTCTTACACACTTAAGAACAGTTCATTGAGCACTTATGAAAATGTTCTGTTTGATGTGCATGTACATTATGAGCTCTGGGCATCAGTAGAGTCCAGTCTTTGCTGTCACGTCTTGGAGTGTGACTTTATTCCCTCTTCCCAGCAATGGCTCCCAGCAAAGTGACAGTAACCCCCAGTCTGTGCTCTCCCTCAAAACCAGTCTCTTCTTCAGGGAGCTGCAGTAGCAGGGGTGGATGCAACTGATGCAGTGTTTTCAAAATGACTCTTGTAGGCTGTCTAGATCCTGCAGTTTGGACAAGGAAATTTTAACTCTGATCCATCAGATTTTGAAGGTCATGTCTCTTTTCTCTTTCCCAGTCTGTGAAACCCTGACATATACAGATTGGCATTTTATCTCCATTCTTCTTTGGCACAGGATGGGAGATCAGTTTGACAGACAGCTTGGAGCAATTTAAGGGGCTGCCGCTCAAGTGGCCACACTCGTCTCTCACCAATCCTGGTAGAGTCCTGTGCTCATTAAGCACAGCAATGATGCAAAGTACTGCTTGAAAAAAAAAGGCAATTTTCCATCCTGGCTGGCTATATGACTACAGAGTTTCTAAAGCCAATAGGTAGTATCAGCTAAAACTGATAAAGTGTACTTGTATTCCTGAAAGTTTTTGTTTATATTTCTCATGAGCAGATGAGAGTAAAAACAGCTGTTACTGTGGAAAGTTAAAATGGAAATAAATTTGAGGCCTTTCTGCATATCATGGGAGTGCTCAGTTTGCCCTTGAGAATACTGCTAATATGAGGCTTTATATGTGACTGTATCCCCATCCATTCTGTGGATTATGAGACATCAGTTTCATACCCACCAGCATATAGAATTGTCAGATGTACTATTAAAAAATATATGAAAAGATACCCTGGCTCTATAGTAGCTATAATTGTTAGAGGTGCTGCGCTGGATTTGCAGCATCTTTAAGAGGTAATTCCTGTAGCTGTTTCTTTTTAATAAGCACTATTTAAGATGTAAAATGAAGGAAGATGTTCAGGAGATGACTGTAACACGACAAGCTTTATGGAGTGCTGTAGATCTCTGGGGTTTACTCATCTGAACTTCAAATAACTGCGTTTCAAGAGTCGGTAGTAACGGTATGGCCATGGACTCAAAAATTATTGTATTCCTTATATTCAGAAAATTGATTGGCTTCTTTTCAGCTGAAGCAGCCATATGTTTGAAGATCCTGTGTGCAAAACCTTTCAATGTGCGCTATTGATGTTTCTGTGTCTTTGTTTTGGCATGGGACCGATTGTGCCGTGATCCCCTTTTGTTGTTCTTCACAACCTGCTCACAACTGTGATTTCAAGGCGATGGTTACTGTTTCTATTGTGCTTTATCTGTGCTCAGAGCTTTACAGAAACAGGTTCAAAAATTACAGCTTACAGCTTGAAGTAAACTTCACATAGCAGGTTGGCAAAAGCAATCCAAGGTTAACAGCGAGAGGTTCTGATTTGCAGACTAAGGCTCCAAAGGACCATTATGTTAATCTCTTCTGACTTTCTGCACAAAGCACACAGATACTTTATTTATATTCTCCTTTCTTTGTGGTTCTATTGACATCAGGAAGGATAAGTAGAAAAATGGTTTGAGCAGAGGCTTGGAGATGTTTATTCAAAACATGGTAATTATGGGGGGGATAAAACCAAGGAGGACAATTAGGGCATGTTAGAACATATTTGTGATTACAGCAAATACAGTATTGCAGCTGGTACTGAAGGACCAATATGTACAGGTCCCATGGGTCTGATGTACTGACATCATGTGAACTGTTGCACCCTGCTACAGGTAAAATATCAATAGCTCTCTCACTTTGTTTTGGGCAGATGATATTGGAACCACTGCTGGCACTGCAAATGTAAGGAGGCTATTTTTAAGTGAGTTCTGTGCTTTGAGACTCTTTGGTCTCCTTGGCTAATGTCAGCTTTTTTCCTAAAATTACCTCTTCAGCCATTTTCACTCTCAATGTTTTATTCCTCTCTTAAGCATATAATTCACGTTTTCATCATTCCTTGCTTCCATTATATTTTTATATGATATATTGGTCTGCATTCATTCACATTCGTTATTTATAACTTGAAATTCTTAGGTATTCTGAGTCTTTTTGGATTTGTCTGCACTGGGTCTCATTTACTTGCTGTTCCTTCAAATATTGGAAAAGTCAATGCTATTTAGGGCAGTGAGGTGAGTTGTCTCTAGTGGGGATAACTGAATAGGTTTTTCAGTACATAATGGTATGCAAATAATATACCTCTGCCCATCTTGGGAATAGACTAAAGATCTGCACAAGCTGTCTGTGACCTTAATGGGTTTGTAAGCATCAGAATAGACCCCTGACTTTTGCTGAAGCAAAGTATGTGATGTACAAACACTTCAGGTGTGTTTCAGGGCTAAGCAGTGCTGTGGAATAACTGAATTTAGGCTGAGGTCCCCACAGCTTAGTGTGTATGGCAGGGTATCCCAGCAATACAATACAGCTGATGCACAAGCAGTAGATTTTAATAATAGTGACCATTAATAAAACAGATGATGCTTAAAATGTGCTAATTCATTATGTTGCAAGAGTGTCTTCATGTACAATACAAGATGAGGCTGCAAAACACAGTAAAATGAGAAGTAAGCTGCTCCATTTGTCTGTTTTTATGTTTTATATGTAAAAGTACCTTTTAAAAATTTTTCTTCCTTTCAGTTTATTTTTATTACAGGTTCTAGAGCAATTCAGGAAACAGATGCTGCATTTAAAAAAGCTTTAATTTAGTGAGGCTTTCTGTGCAAGAGAATGCATCCTTCCTAAAACTTCATTTTACTTAAATTAACTTGTATTTCCACTGAGGATGGCTTATATTAAGCACAAAGGGAGGCTTAGCAGTTTAGACTTCCATCAAATAAACTGCATAACTAAAAAGAGAAGATGCCAAGCCTCACGTACTTGAAAGAATTGTGTTCTCTCCCGTGGGAACTCGAGATTAGAGAAATTATAAAGGCTTTGCATAAAAACAGGGAGTTAGAATTAATTTTTGCTTAAGCGGGGAAGTGTCAAAAGCCTATTATGGTAATTTTTCAATTTTGTCTTAACTGTTCACACATTTTAAAATAGTTGTACAACTGAGTGGAGGCATAATTGATGTGTTGTGGTTTCTTTTTCCTTTCCTTGGGCCATCATAAAACACAGCTTAGGTGCACTTAGGCATGGAAGAAGTAGGTGTGCTAATTAAGTAGATGAAAATTTTCATATCATAGTGAGAAAATTTACCTAATGGATTGGAATAGTACTCTAAGAATGGTTCCCCTATTCTTAATTACATCCAAGTACCAGATACCAATATTACATGAAGACAATTAAGCCACAAAAACCTTAGTGAGAAGGCATAATTCCTAGCAGTAGAATTACAGGGTTGTAGAGACTATCATGTTTATTATTATTATTATTATTGTGAGGAGTAGCATTATAAGTCTACATTAAAAAAATACTTTATTCATTGTCTTTTAATGTATAGTAAAAGCTGAAGATATGGAATGAAGAGCTACTGCTACATTTATTTTTTTAATATTTCTTAAATTAAAAATATATAAATCTTGTCTATATCAGAACCACTGATAAACTGCTATGGTGTAGTAATTAAAAATTTATGGTTGACCTGGAATAAATTTTAGGACTTCCCTAGGTAACAGAAGACTGATTTATCAAATCCTTTTAATGGTAAATTAAATTTCTTTTTCTTTTGTTAAATACAGTATTAACAGCAAGAATACTGTTATTCCAGAGTTACTTTCATTTTGGTGATCAGTTTTGCTGTTCCATTGGAGTCTTTGGTGGACCAGGCTTTGCATTTGGAATGAGATTTACTGGCAAATGTAAAGTAAGCAATGCTCCTTAGTGCTCGTTGATGAGTAAGACACTGGTTTTCATATGCAGAGAAAGGGCCCCTTTCCTAGCTTGCAGCTGATTTTTCTGCAGAAGCCTGTTTGGGCTATGAAAATGCTGCCTTTGGCATCCCCATATTACATCCAACCTGTTTGGCCGGATTTTTTCTGGCTTTGTCTGCAGTAGAAACTGTGACAAAGCACAGTCCCAGGTGAAAGGACAGAGATTTGCTGTGTTGCAGGAGTGAGGCACATTCTGCTTCAGCACTTTGCTGGTGCTGCTGAATGGCTTCTGTCAAATCCACTTCCAGTGTCTCACAAAACTTAGATGGGTCTGATTGTTCCTTAGCCCTTCTCTCCCCAGAGCTTGTTTGGGAATTACCTGGCTGAAAGTTCAGTGTTGGTCCTGCAGTTTTGGTGAGGTGAGGCCTGGAGAGAGGAGGGTCAGCAGCCACTGTGGCTGTTAAATGAGATCTCTGGTTTCTGATGGGTTGTGTTTGAGTCCCTGGAATAATAATGGCAGGAATAAGACAGCCAAGTGTGAGCATGGATCTGTGTTGGGTAGAGCAAAGGAGAATATGCTGTAAGATCTTTAGGCAAAGGGAAATGTATTTAGTAGTCTTTATTCTTATTTTATTGCTTAATGTTGCACAGTATTGGTGTGTGTATAAGCATATGTGTAATTTGAGTGTAAGACTAAATTTTTGACCCAGTTTGTGTTACCTGTCACTAAATATATGCTGGATTAGGACCTTTCTGTATCAAACACATTACTGAAGTATTTTATAGTACATTGTCCAAGATGAAAGATTTAATTCCATATTCTGGTGTCTGTTCAGTGTTGTGTAACATTTTCATTTCTCACATAACCTTGTACAGTGCTTATTAATCATTACTTTTTTATTGTTTACACATGAAAGCTTCCCTGATAGACAGTGTTTATTTAAATAGTATTCCAATGAGTAGTAAAATCAGCAGTAGGAGTTTTGTTAGATTTTATTTCTGTCCATTGTATTTCTTCTGAGCTTCCACAGCATAAAAAGGAGGTGTTACCAATAAGCTTACATTGATAAGGAAAAAATATAAATGCTATCAATCTTGATATATTTTGCAGTGCTGTGACAGCAAATACCTTTCTGAACACTTTTCCTCAGGGGAAGGCACTGTTATAATGTCCAAATATATCCACACATTTATCCCACTTCACCATGTAATCCTAGGTGTTATTGGTGATTTTTTTGTGTTAAGGTAATTATGTTTTGTTTACTCTTCAGTAGCATGCTGTGACTAGCACAGAAATGTAACTCAGGAGCTCTTGACAGGACTGATGAATGCCCACAGACAGAGATATTGGCAGGCTGCTCTCTAGTGTTCTGTCTAGAATTGTTTTCCTAAATAATTCAAAGGGTTGAAATTTGATGAAATCATTTCCATTTGCAGAATGAATGGAAGGGGTAAATGAATGAAGACTCGGCTAACAGAGCAGTTGTGTTCATAGTGTTGGACAGTGGAGACAGCATCCTGCATAGTCGTTCCCATACATGAAAATTCTTTGCATGGGGTTGTGATTGAGCCTTGAGCAAGTGATTCCTTCTGTAATGATGGGCGTTCCTGTGAATTAGCCAGTGATTTCCTTCTTTTCAGCATGAAGGCCCATCTACAAATACATGGCTGACAAATGGGTGATGAGTAGTGCTTAGAGGGGCCTGAATGACAGCAGGACAATAGAGCAGTAACCTGTGGTTAGTGTAGATGGAGGCAGGAAAGGTGCAACTGGTTTGCCCCTAGATAAAACCATGTGCGGTTTCATCCTTTTTGAAGACCCTTTTGAAAGCTGTTGATTCTGTACGTGTTACATGTGCTGGTCTGGGAGGGTGTGTCCTCAGCTGCACTCATTCATTCTTACAGGAAGATGCTCTTTGTGAGCCCCACATAGTATTTCACTGATGACCTGTGCCATGCAAATGTCATGTGGGAACAGTGATTATTTATGATACCAAAAATCTGCTGTTCTTTCTTAATGCCTACAAAAACTCTGTGCAGGAATGGATCTGCTCTCTGGGACTCCTTGTCCTTTGATGTACCAAGTGTAACAGAAATGGCTTTTTTCTGTAGGTTTAATTATGTGCAGCCACTAAATAAGTGCCTGTATGACTGCTGTGTCCATGTTTTATGATTTGTTTTCTATAGCAGCTAGGGTACCCAAAAGTATTGGGTTGATATTTCAGAACACACCTTTCTTCTTCTCCCATAAGAGAGTACACACAACATAAACTTGGGTAAGAGCACTTGTTTGGCTTATGAGCACAAAACTACTGAACACAGAATCACCTTTAAAAGCTGGATGGTGGTGGTGGGGAACAAACCAGTCTGTCACCAGGTGTTATTCACTGGTTTCTCACTGAAAATGTATTGCAGTAAAGGTACAGCCGTACTTGATCTTGCTCTTACAAGTGTGGGGCATCTTTTGCCTCAGCCCTGCTTCTCCCTTCATTCATTTTGTCATCCCTGCCTCTTCAGTGTAATGCTGCTTCAAATTGTGCAAGCTGGAGCTAGAAAATGTGGAGCTTTACTGCACATGCATATGATGCAGCACAGAGTTTAGGGTAATGGAGAACATTTTAAATTATAGCTGGAGAGATTCGAGAAATGGACTAATATGAGAGAAATTTGAGAAATTGATTAAAAACTAGGTGTATAAAGAATACTTACTTGGATTTCAAATGTAGCTGTTGAAGTATTTGATTAGATCTTGTACTCAGTGTGGCATTCTCAGTATGAGAACTAATGCAGTCTAACATCTGTTGTTAATACAGCCTGTCAACTGGCAGTAAATGCATAGATACTTACGGGACGTGCAGAGAAAAAAGTGTGATTGGAACCATCACTACTACTTTGAAAGAAACAGCATAATGATTTATTAACATCATGGTTTCTCTATAATATAACAGAAAAAAACTTTGCTTGAATTTGAATGCTCAAAAGTACATTTCATAATGAAAGTTCTGAGCATACAATTAATTTTACAAGATTAGGAATAAAACCTTCCTTAGAAAAACTGATTTTAAAGCATTTGAGTGGACTCACCTTGTGATTCAAAGAGATGCTAAGGAAAATCCAAGTCAGAGTTCCTAGGAGGAAGTAGGAGGGCTGTGCTCCTCAGAAAGGCTGGGCTGGATGAGGCTGGTACTTGGAATAATGATCCCAGATGAAACAGGCGGGAGCCCACGAGTGCATGTGCCCCCATGTGGGGGCCTTGGCTCTGCAGAGCTGAGAGGCTGGCTCTGGTCTGATCCCACTGGCAGTGCAGTGTTGCATTTGTGTGAACAAGACCTGCACAGTAGAAGACTGAGATAATCTTTTCCCAGAAGGTGAGCAGTGCATGCTCTTGGAAGAATAGCGCTCTGATGTCGCTACAGACCTCATGTTAGAGATGGAATGAGATGGAGGAGATGCTTGTTTCTTCATGCAGAACGCCCAACTCCTGCCTCCAACCTTTCCCTCCAACCTCTCCCTCATCCCTCCTACCAGCTAACCCACTCTTTTTAACACCCATCCTTGTTGGACGTAGCTGTGACCTGTTAAGGGCAAGGCTTTTACAGCTGCAACTCACCCGGGTGAGGTTGTTTGCAGTCCATTCTCCTACACTCTGAGAATAGCTTGGCCCTGTTTACACCACTGTGTTTTTGTGAATACAAAATATTCTTGTCGCTCTAGCAGCCTTCACCTCCTTTGTTCTCTGCTGTCTCTGTCTGCTTAACCCAAAGTTTCAGTAGCAGTGAGTTGCTTTTATATCTGGTGATTTTTGGAGGTTTCTCTCTGCTGAGCTTTGCCTCACCAGTGTGTTTCTGTCATTTTCTGATGCTCAACATTGTAAGGACCTCAAGGAGTTTATCTTTCCATTTGTGGCGTGACACTGAGCACTAAATTCTCGCCTTTAGTCTTGCTTTTGCTAATAATCCTCCTCTTGTTTAAATGAAATAAATATAAACTTATAAAAAAAGGAACATGGTATCTCTAAGTAGTGGTAACTGAGTTTTGAATACCAAATCTACTTAATTAAGCTGCTCATCTGGTATTTTTTGCATGCTTCAGTTGGCGTGAACCTTGGTGCTTGCAAATGTAATTCATATATTTGCTGTTGACTTAGGTGGCCTTTTGTGGAAAATCATGATCATGGCTCCATATACGGGTATGAATTTGATTAAAATATAAAGAACAATTTGCTTAGCATATCTTAAATAGAGGCAGTTGCACTTTTTTCGCCCTAAGTATAACCTAATCTGACTTTTCTGATCTCTGTAAAGCATTTGTGAATTCCAGTATGTAGCTCAGTGTCAGCAGAGCAGGTGAGAGCTCAGCCCTGTGCCAGGCTGTTGAGGACAGGTAGGAGTGGTCTCTGTGTTCTTTGTGGGTGTAGCAAATCACACACCTGTGTTTGGAGTGCCCCTGTTGTGTTTGCCTGGTGGGCATCACTCAGCTGAGCACTGGCTTGTCTGGAAATTCAGCTGCCCTGGGTGCCAGGTGCTGGCAAGGCTCCCTTTGATTAGAAGTTGTATATTATGTATTGTACCACAAGTTGGAAGATTAGTGAATAATTGTTAAACCACTAAAAGCACTTTACAGTGCTGTGAAATACTAAGAGATAACTCTGAAAGCTATCTCTCAGTAGAGACTCATTTTAAAAAAGCCCTTACAGATTATGAATTTTAGAAGGAAATGAAAAAGTAAAGCTATCATAACAGTATTGTTCCTGTTACAATGATGATACAAAGTAAATATTAAAATGCAGTTGTTGGTATTGATGTTAATTTAGTTTAGCTGCTGTTTTTTCCCGTACCCTTTGTTTTTGTTGTTGATGAATGAACTTTCTTCATTATTTTATTAATATTGGAGATATGAGTAATCATGGCACTGTGGTTAATAAATAAAAACCGGGAGATTAGACAAAAGTACTTTAAATTGTTTTGCAGATTAACAGGCACCATTTATGCTGGAGTTCTCTTATTACTTTAATCTTGCTGTGGGCACAGAAAGGATTAAAGTATTACTTGATGGCTGTAGTTATTTGATTTCCCCAACTCCCCTGTGAGGACCCCAAAATCCAAACTGTATCCAACAAATTAGAAGTGCAGACTTCTACTGAAAGCTTTGAGGACATACTTTATGCTGTGATTTGCTTGTGATACATATAAATTCATTCTGAAAATAAACTTTTTTGTGTGCTTTATCATAAAAATTGAAAGGATTACCCAGTTTGAAATTCTAAATTGCAAGTAAACCTGAGTTGTTGGAGTGCCTCTAGGAAATACATGGTGTGTTCTTGGCACAGTGCCCTGTGTAGCAGAATTTAGCTTTTCCAAAGAATTTCCTTCAGTTTGAGATCAGTTTTCTGAGATGGCAACCTGGTGGATTGTTCCAGTTTTGGATTTGCAGTTCACCTTGAATTTCAAAGACCCATTTTGAGACATGGATCTTTTTTTCAGATTTCTATACTGGTCTTTACAACAGAGCCTCACATAAAATTTGGTACCTTGAGGAACAAGAAAGAAAACCTTTGGTATGCAGTGCAAGAAAAATAAACATTCATGGAAAATGACCAAGAAGAAAATTTGGAAATTCACCTCCCAAAATACATGAAATTCACCCCAGTGAGTGCAAGCACTGCACAGACAAATGTGTTTCCCTTCCCTGTGAGTGCCCCCAGGAGTAGGGGAGGTGGGGAAGCTCACAGATGTGCACAACCTCTCTCCTGGCTGTAGCTGCTGCTGTCTGCCAGGCAGCCCCAGAGCCCTCGGATGTTTTATACCACGTGTGCTGCAATAAATAGGCCAAAACTGGGTCTAGGACACTCGGCACTGAAACTGCAGTGAGAATTAAACAGGGATTAATTTGAAATCCAATAGCTGCCACTTTAATGGACTCGCTGGCACACAGCGCTTCTGATGTGTTATTTTTGTGCAGTGGCACAGGGATGTTTTGCACCCCTGGTACAAACACACACCATCTGCCTCAGGTTGGGGAGAATGTCCCCTGCAACAGGGGTGATGTGCACATTCATTTCTAAGCGTTTCCACCTTTTCTTAAAGCCCTCTTTGAAAAAAGCTACTGGAGGAAATTGAAGAATTTGTCTATCCCTGTTTAATTTGGGAATTACTTAATTCCTGTCTGTTTGCTTGGCTTTCTGTGCTGCAAGTATTGAGATGTAGATAGTGAGTTTAACCCAAATCTCACTGTACCAATATTTTTGTGCTTATTGAGAACACTAAGACAGAATTCTGTTGGAAGATTGTTGAATATTATAATCTGACAGTCTTTCGGTGTGGCAAACACTTAAATTTATCCTTATGGATAAGTTTTAGACACTGTCATCCACGTGAAATGTTAATATGTGACGTTTTAAATCTTATTTCTGTTGTGATGTAGCATTTTTAAATTAAATAATTCTTCCTGTGATTACCATTTCAGCTTTTTTATTTTTTTTTTTTTCATAAAGCTCATTTTAATTGGAGTAACATGTATTGCATGTTTTATGAAACACCTTCATTGAAAGTCTTGGATATTTTCCATTCAGGTCCCTATAGACCCATCCAGTTTGAAAATACACTGTTTTATCCTCTCCTTAATTACAGTACTTGGAGCAACACTCTGCTAACTCTTTTTAAATTCCACAGGATAATGAGTCTATGAGAACTAGAGAACGTACAGCAAAAAACTGTTCACAGGAGGAAGCTTGCTGTTGCTTAGCTGCCTGTCTTTTTAATTTGGAATCTCCAGCAATTCCATAATGACTAGTCCTTAAGCTGCTAAATGTCTTTGTTCATGACAGATTGTTCCATTCTCACCGTGCATTTCACCTATGCACGACTGCAATTATTGTAGGAATAACGAGGGTGTTTGGAATGGCATTGCATTGTGTAAATCACAATACCTAAATATGTCAGCTACAGAAGCAGTTCTTACTGGTGGGTGCTACAATGAAATTCAGAATAACTTGAGTGAAAAGAGTGTTGCCTCTGCTCCTCCAGAGCAGTCCCAAATATGAACAAGTTTTGTGTAATTTGTAGGTAATGCAACCAGTCTCTAGTACACGTTCTCACATCAGTTTGAAACATAATAGTGGTAGATAATAAACTGCAGATCAAAATGCTGTGACACTTAACATGGTTTTGGTCCATTTAGCATTTTCTTGCAAGTGAGAAAATGCCTGACGTGTAAAAATTGCCTGAATCTCACAGAAATTTGCTGAAATAAGACTCTGAACTAGGCAATAGTCATAGGAGAACTACTGATGGTTTTTTTTTCAGAATCTGTGAAAAGCTTCCATTAATGCTTTCCGATCAATCCTAAAATTGATATAAAGAGATAGGTTTAGAAAAGGCAGAATTTCTTCCTATGCTTATACCACTTCTGTGGCCACAAGCCTAGATAAACTTTTTCCAGTATGTGGATCTAAGAAGGATTTTAATTTGCTATTAAAGTGAATTCTTTCTTACTATCACAGTCTTTCCCATTAGGAGAAATCTCTGTGACTCTTCCCTTTTTGCCTACACAAAACAGCCACAGCAGCTTCTGTACTCACTGTGTGTTTCTGGGAGGGCATCCAGCCCAGCCCAGTGCCAGTCCCAGCCCAGCCCAGCCCCAGCCCCAGCCCAGCCCAGCCCAGCCCAGCCCATGTGATAATAAGCACAGCTTGCTGGCACAGGTCATGGGAACAGTGGCTCTGTGTCCCATGCAGATGGGGCCCTGCACAGGTGCCAAAAGCAGCTTTTGGTAAAGGAACTCCAGCACTCTTTGCTGCTGAGCTGACATGCCCACCTAGGCAGAGTTTTGTTATTGATGCTTTCTGTGTTGTATTTGTTAGGATGTTAGAAAGATGAACTTGTTAGTTTGACTACTAATTATATTTTTAATTTAGTGGTGAACTCTCTTGGGAATCTATGAGCAAGTTAATTTAAATGAAATTAGGTATTTCAGCTCTTGCAGGTATACTTTGTGTGTTTAAATGTGTATCTGTGTAATCCCATTTTAGATATTCATAAGGTTTTCATGTCCTCATGGAAAAATACTGGCCTATTTCAGTATGATTTTGTGCTCAATTAACCATTTCGAGATATTGACTTACAGATATTCAACAGAGTTGTATATTTTTCCCCTTTCATTGGGGTTTAATATTTTCGTGTAGATTTCAGTTTCTGGGTCAGTAAAAATTTCTTATTAGGATAATTTATTTTTAAGATTCCTGAGTATGTAGCTCTTGTACAGCCTCATAGACTTTTTGTCATGCCTTCATGGTTTTAATCCTTTGCATTTTAACATTGCATCCCATGACTTCAAACTGACTATATATATGTCCTTGATTTCCCAGTGCAGAGCCACTGCTGCACTGGCCTCTTTTCCCTTGCACAATTCCATGGAGACTTCAGTACAAGACATGACAAAATGTAAAACCATACTCATAGATCACCTTATAAATATTTATTCATATAAATTCTTTAAAGAAATTAAATTACGTGTTCTATACAAAATAGGAAAGAGAGGCTTTTAGTGTCACTGGCTGCAAATTGAAGTGATTTGTCTTGAAGGGTCAGGTGCCACTTTGTGGTAAGATACTTGTCTGAGATCCAAGAAGGGAAAGATTGATAGTACAAAGAGATTGATGGAACAGGCACTGCAATATGCATACGAAGTTACAGGTTAATTAGGAAGATTTAAACAAGAAAGTCCCTTTGTGTGGAGAAGTGTCATGTGCTGTTAGTCTCAGAAGCGAGGTGTGCTGGCAGCCTTTTGAACAGGCAGAGTTGATTTTCAGAGATGTTTATGTGGAGATGTGCAGTTGTGAGTATCAGTGCGGTGGCAGATCACCAACAGCACACGCTGCAGCTGACGAGTGCTGCTCAGGGAATTCAGTGGTTTGCATACAGAGACACCTGCTCTGCTCACATCTTTGGTTTTGTTGTGGTTGATGTAAATTATAATGCTGGTTTTGTGATTCCTGTATCAGAGTAAAATCATTAATATTTCAGGCCGCCAGGTTCTTTGGGTGTCTCAGGTGATCTGACCATTTGTTCTACTTTTTAATTGCAGGCACGGTACTTACAGAAAAATCCTAAAGCTAAGAATGTGTGGTTTATAAAGTGGGAGCTGAGCAATCAACAAACATTGTTTTTGTGTTGATAGGAAAGATGTTTTGAAAGGACAGACACTGCAAACTGTTCTTCTTTCATTAAAGTTCACCAGCCTCCCTGGTACATTTAGCAGATAACAACAAGCTTCTCTGTGTGGATTGATGCTGAAATTAGAACAGCAACATCTTTTGTAACAGTTATTCACTTGGCAGAAAGAGAATTTTAAATTTGACTTAAATACAACAAAACCAAAATGGTCTGTGCCCCTTGTGTCTCATTCTGTACAAGGACAAGCAAATCTTGCAGCAAGGCAGGAATAAAAATCTCAGCAAGCACTTCAGTATTTATTATCGTAATAGTAAATCATCCCTGTCTGCCTAGAAGATCTGTAAAACATACCTGCTGAGGGCAAGAGCAGGCACAGGCCTGAGGGACTGAGTTATACTTCTAAATACTATAATTCCGGTATTTTTGTCATGATAGTCTTAACTAAAATTTTGCATTCATATAGTCACCTTATTTTTAGCCTCAGAGACAGATCCTAGGGTACATGGCAGCTCTTACCTTCTACAATCTATTTCTCTATTCTCTGACTGTGGAGTATCTGAATTTTTGGTTTAGTAAGGGAAGGAAGACAGGCAAGTTTTACCTTGTCTAGCTGCTGTATGTGAGACAGAAAAGGCCTTCAATTGCAGTATATGACTTTTTACTGAAGATGAAAAATTTGTTGAATAGGGACAGAAGTTTGAATTGCAGAATATATTTCTACATTAGGGAAAGGCAGTTAAACTCAATGAGGCTCCTGGGAAATGTGATTGACATTGAAAACTATTTTTGTTTTCTCCTATTTTGTTTTATGATATTGATGTAATGATGAGTCTTCACTTGTTACGTGGTCAGGTATCTATTTATTCACATAATTGTAAGTACAAAAGCAGCTGTAGAAAACAGGTAGTGGAAAAACAACACTCTCTTTTTTCTTTCACATTTTCACTTGTGGAGGCTGTTTTTCATACTTAAAGAATTCTTCTCTTGTATTAACACGTGACCAAATATAAGAAAACCTGTCCAAACAAATGAGTTGGAACACGTCCCACGATACCAATACACACAGGCAAAGTGGTGTCTCAGGCATAGTTCCAGTGGCCTTTTGGTGGTACTTATGCTTGAGTGGCAGCTTGCCTCCCATTAGCCTCCCCATCACATCACAAAGATGCTTCTACTTCAGGAAGAAATACAGCTTATTGGTATTTTGTTCTACTGCAAGGATGATTTTTTTTGCACTTGATAAACACAGTGCACTGCTTATTGTGAGAACTAAGTACAAATTTTTTTTCTCTTTTTGTTTTTTCTTTTTTTTTCCAGAAACCAAAACAAAAGGATTGGCATCCTCCTGGAGGATTTATTTTAGGACTCTGGGCATTGATCATCATGGTTTTCTTCAAAACATATGGAATCAAGCACATGAAACACATCTTCTGAACTGGGGCAAACAAGATACTTGCATTGGCTGCTGCTTTGGGTTCATGGGTTATCTCCTGTGTTCTCTGCATGTGGATTATGGTTGTGTTGAAACACTGTGTTGACATCTCACTTCTCAAGGGCCTTTTGGAGCCATCTCTTCTGCCCCTTTTTCTGGAAAGACTCTAACAAATGGTTTTAATGTTGCTGTCGTTTCACTTTGTCTTGATCTAAACATATTTTAATGCTTTTCTGAGCATGTTTTGGTTAAACTTAAAAAAGGGCAGGACCTAAACCCAGTCATAGGATTTCTGTGGGTTGTTTCTGGATTGTAAATGGGCAAATTCTTTCCACCATACCTTGAAGTAAATCTTAGAAGAAGTCCCCTCTTACTAAAGAACTGGACATTGTGGAGAACGTTATTTAAGATGTCATTTTGTCAATAAAAACTTCAACCCACTTTGCAGACTTTGGCATGGCATATTGAAAGTTTTCTTCACAAAAATAAAAAATCTCTGGAATATACTGATTTCTTTTTTCTTATTATTTTTCCTTCCCTGTTAAATAAAACCCTTAGATCAGTCCTTTCACCTTAGGCAGTTTTGAGTCTAGAATTCGATGAGTTGGTGAAAGTGAAAAGAAAATTATGACCTTGCTGAATCTACTTTAAAAGAAGGCCAAAAAACATGAAAGGACTTCACCATGTCCTTTAGAAACCCTTCATAGGTGTTGTATTTTCACTGCATACAATATGGACTTGGATGCTTTCAGAATTTTCAGTGCACTGGATTTTTGCACTGAAGAAAATTGACTCTGGCATCAGGATGAAAAACATTATAAATTGTACCATTGTATTCTGTAGTTTCTGAGCCCTTAGAAAATGTGCTTTGTTGCCTGTGTTTTGTATATTCTGGTTTGGCATATTGATTTGTTCTTCCTGGACATTTCCTGATGAATGTATGCTAAAAGGGTTTTGTCTGTATAATACAGTGATATTTGTGAAGAGAAGAACAAATCTGTGCATGTGTAGAAACACATCTGTCACTGAGGGGAAGCATTTGTCCTGTGCTTTTGGAACTTGTTCTCTACCTTAACCAAAATAAAGCTTGCCTGATGCAGCCATGGTGTAAGTACTAGACACATACCTCTAGAAGTTATTAGGAATTATTTATAATCACACATTATATCAGAGTCAGTATATTTTTCTTAGAATATGGTTCTGAGCATTTCCTATTGCACAGCACATAGAAATCTGAGTGCATAAACATTTTTGTCCTTTTTTCTTCTCTTCCAGCATGATTGTGGCATCCCAGCCTCAGGTGAGAGGAGGTGAACTGTCAGAGCTGTGTGAGCCTGGGAGGGCTGTGGAGAAGCCACTGAGGCTTCCAGAGAAGAGAGAAAACAGCAGTGTGGTGCAGCTCGAGAACTAAAGCCTTGTTTTTTTATCTCCAAAGATTTTCTAGGCTTGGAGACGTTGGAGGAACAAAATGATCCATTATGGGAAGGTAAACAGGTAAACTCCAGCTCTTCATGGCACTTCTTGGTGAAGAGCTGGAATTGTTTTCAGTAGCAGGGGCTTAAGGCCCAGGAGTAGGCACTAAAACTAAAGCATTCCTACTGTCCCTATAGTTCTGTAAACTGACACTGTGGGGTAGATAATACTGGACAAGTCTTCCCAGTGGGCTGATCAGAAGCTTTTATGTAACTGGTGCACAGATCCTTCCTGCCAACAATGCAACCTAATGGGAAAGAGAAACACTCCGTGGGATGGGTCTGAGTAGCATTCCTGGTGCTGGATGTCTGCATCTATTCATAATGTGTTGGGCTTGGGGGTTGTTTTTTTTTTTATAATGTCCTTCAAAAGCAGTGACTTCATATCCAAAATCTGATATAATGGTGACTTCTCATAAAATCAGAAAACCTTTTGGTTTTTTTTCCCCTGTGCAATTTCTAATACAACAATCAAGTAAAATCTGCTGTGCACAGACCATGTAGAAATGTGTAAGCCCAATATAGAAACGAATCCTACAGAATTCCTTAGAGGATTTGCTTAGCTTTCCTTTCCTAATCCAACTCTTTTTCAATTGTAGTAAATATTTTAATCAAATATTTATTTTATAGGCAAGTTTTGCCACACTTTAAAAAATGTATAAAGTGAAGTTGATAGAGCTTTGTGCCTTGCTTCAGTTGCAGTTACACTTATTTGGACTCCTCAGGCCTTATTCAATTTTTCTCTTTCCCTCTTTGTGCCACCTTTCACAGGCAGTGAAATAAACATCTACAGAACTCAGCTGAATTTTGCCAGTAGCAGAAGATACCAAAGATTCTGTCTTTTAAAAAGCTTATCTGCTTAGGGAAAAGGAGGCAATTAGGTGGGTTATTAAAATGCAATTTATGAATAGAGGCACTCAGTAAGTATCCATGTGAAGGTGATTAAATTGAAGTGAGAACAACAGTTGGACTGGAATGCAGAAAGCTATGTTTCAGGCATTTTTAACATTTTTGTATGCACAGAAGTGAGGAGCTGAAATGGATCACTCTGAGGCACCAGAAAGTTGCCTATGCTACACCTGTGACACAGTATTTTTTATGCTGTGCTAGCCTTTATTCCTTGAACAGTTACAGTCTGAAAGCAAGTACAGGAATGTCACAGAATTGTTTGTAAATGTGTGTTGTATATTTATTTTTTATTTAAAGTTAGTAATCTTTTAGTTTTCCAGGGAGGCCTTCAAGCTCAGTTTGGAATGTGGCCCCTGGGAGCCAGCCTTGTCACCCTCAATCACAAACCATTTGTGTTCTGCAGGCCAAGTGTGCTTTGCAGTGTAGATGCTTCCTCCAAGGTGCACAGGTGATGTTTTTAATGGAATCCAGAAGACGAGCCAGATGAGTTTCTTGATGTTTCTTTTTTGAGCAGAATTGAATTTCAGCATTTTGTGACTCTGCATGGATAGGTCTGTGAACTAAGCGTGCACATGCCTGCAAAACTCAGTGTATTCATGTCTGCACCCTGTACTGGGGAACTGCATTGACAGGTCCTGCAATGGGGCTTTAAGATATTGTTTAGAACACTAGTGGATGATAAAAACAGATGTTGGTCATTTCAGTTTTTCAGCTCTATTTCAGGATCACATCTTAAAATGCATTTTTATTATTGAATGAAGAAAAAGTAGGTCCCAGTAGGGTTGTAGTCACATCCAGGTGCTCTTCTGTCCCCTGGAGTGCCTGTGACCAGGACCAAAGGCTGGCACAATGTGTGACTAAGCTGTGCTTCTGTCACAGACTGGAAAGTGAGGTTCCTACAAAAAATGAGTGGAGAAAGAAACCTGAGCAGGGGAGAGACGATCAGTGTTTCTTGGTCTATGCCAGCTGAGTGTTTTCATGTTTAATGACTGTTATGGTGGAATGCTCTTCTCTTGGCATAAGCAAATACCAGAGACTGTTCACTGGTATCTTTACAAAGTAAAGACACATTATTATGTGATGCTGTGTCTCTTCCAGAGAGTGGAGGGTTTTCTTCCTTTGGTTAGTTTTTCCTCCTGAAAGCTGGTATCTGTTATTGATTACAGAAAAGCAAATGTAATCTGGGTCTAATTCTGTTGCTGAGTGCCTGCACGTAGAGCCCATTTCAGTCTCTTGTTTCAGGAGTCAGGGATTTTTATTCTCAGCTAGCCCATCCACAGAAGTAAATGGAACTTGTGGTCCAACCTGCCTTCAGAGGGGCATCTTTGCATGCTGGAGCAGGGCTGAGTTGCACTAAATCAGTGATTTGCAAAGGGGCTAAGGCCAGGTTCGGCTGTGAATTTATCCTGGGTGGAAGGGATTTGTGCAGTGATAAGGACAGGGAGGTATGGCACTGTATTCCTGTGAGAGGGACTGGAAGGACCAGCTGGGGCAGGGCAGAAGTCTGCAGCCTTGGCAATCCTTATACTGACAGCGTGTCAGTAAAGAGTTTTTTCTTGTTAGAGAACTACTGCTTTCTCTTCTCTGATGGATGCTTAGAGGGAAGGAATAAAAAGGAAGTTTCGGATCTGAAGGCTTCCCTAATTATCCATTCAGTATAGCTGAGGAAATGACATGCTGCTAGTTCCTGGTAAATAGTGAAGATTTCATACAGTACTTTGCATTGTGAAGTCAAAAGCTTTTATGTGGTCAGGATTATTTGGACTTGATAAAAATAAATGAAATGGAAGGCGATCCACAAAGTGAGAATGGTGCATTTCAGAGAGTCTGTGGTATTTGGAGAGAAGACAACCTTTATATATGGTAATGTGTGGGACAAGGGTTGGGACAAGAAAGCTGAGCGTCCTCATGTGCAGATCTTCAGCTCTGTCTGTGTTACAGAGCTCTGTGTGAATTGGTAGAATTTTATCATGCTTCCAGACTAATTCACCTTTGGATTGAGACAAGCATAAAATATTTCACCCAAGAGACTAATCTATCCATAAAGTCATGAACTGCAGAAAAAAGCAGTGTATATAATGAAAGTGTCTTCTCAACCATATGAAGATCAAACTCAGGCTGGAACTGACATAGAGGAAAGTTGGGGCTCAGTACCAGTAATTGTCCTGCAGAAGTCTCTTTTCATTATTCCACAAATGAATCACACGTGCCACAAAAACTCTTTTAACCATCACTTCAGCACTTCTTTACAATAATGAGTGTAATAGTTTTATGCACTATGCAGTTTTATGCTGCAAATTTGAAAAATGGAGAAAGTTTCTCATGGAAGATTATATGACTCTAATTTACTTCTGCTTTCCCTCTTTCTATGAACTTTTAAAAATAAAAAGCTTTCAGGAAATGTATCTTGAAAGTGTCTGTGTTTTGTAATGAAAACTTGCATAGGCTGCATAACATACTCTGAAATCAGCATTTCTTAGAACTCATTCCACTTGCAAGTTCTTTAAGACCCAGTTACTTTTTCTCCCTTAATGAGGATTTCTGCCTGATTTAGTGATTAAATTGATAATGTTTAAGATTTCCATTCAAGGATATACATCTATTAATGTTTGATTGTGCCATGTCTTCTTCCCCATGCAGATTATAGATTTAACTTTTTTTCCTTTCTTTCTCTTCAGGTCTGTGTGAGAATAACACCAAAGCTTGGTGTTATTTGGCCAGTATTGGGCCAGTACTGAGCCAGGTTGGCTGCTTTGGCCAACAGGCTTAATAGAGATGCAGATTGTATTGGCCTGAATTATTTTGGTGACGTTGTTTGCAGCAATCCCTTGAACAAAACAAGCTCCATAAGAAGCAAACTGTTTGGACAGTGTAATAGCAGAGCTCAGCCTGGGGGTCCTTGCCATGAAAGTGGCATTTTTCACACTGCTCTTGACATGGCTTTGGTGACAGCTCAGCAGAGACTAGGCCACCAGGCTGTGGTTTATTTGGGAGATTCATGGCATGTCATGCTAGTCACTGTGACAAAACTGACTTATCTAAAATAGCACATAGATTTCCTTTCTTGGCCTGACTTACTGGAATAATGCTTTTATATGAAAGGTTTGACTAGGCCCACTGGCTCTGCATGTAGTGAGTATTTTAAACTAAGGCTCCTTTATATCCAGCTCCAATATAATGGTGCTTATTTCCTTTGTCAAATGCTTTGATATTTACCAACAAGGAGCCTCACTAAACATTAGATTATGTTTGATTTTCATTAAGTTACTTTTTCTGTACTAGTTTTCCTGTCCAGGTTAAGTTTGTAACTGAAAATATTATGGCTCAAATGGTGATGACTTTAGGGTCCCCTTACCTCCCTTGGTCTTTATAATGCATATGGAATGGCAAATAGGATCAGTGGGGTCATCAGTGTATCATTGCAATGTATGTTTGTATCTTGTGCAGTTCTTTTACACACCCTTCTCTGGAGTGGTCCCTGTATTTATATATTTTTTTTAATATATAGAAGGCTTTATAGAGAAGGCTTTCTGCACTTGCTGTTGTTGCTGGTCTCTTTACAGTGTTTCATGTAATGCACATCTACACATGTACAGCCACAGTAAAAAAATAATAATAATGGTGTTGTGGGAATGTTCCAGTTTTCTCCAACACAAATGGGCAGTCCCACTGAATATCAGTAACCACCTTCAGTTTTGGCCTTGTGTGCAGAATGCAATGGGGAAGCATATCCTCATAGGCTATAAATCTCTTCACTTCTTTGCCTTTGTGTTAAAACAGAAACCTAACCTAAGATCTTGACTTAAACAAAGCCACACCAAATTGTTCCCTTCAGGATTTCCTTTGTTTTGCTATTACCAGACTCTCACTGTGCTCTATGTTTGGATCATAATAGGCTACAATTGACCTGACAGCCAAAGTTAAATCAGCAAAGTCCTAAAACTTTATACCTTGCTAAATATTAATCACTCCATTTATCTTCCCTGTACTTCAGGAAGCAGCTAGTGTCCTAAAAGCTACTCATGTTATCTTAACACCTGCCTGGGTTGTGTAAAGAAACTGGCAGATTTAAATAGCACTAGAAATGTCCTAAAGAAGACAAACCTGTTCTCAGAAATTAAATTATTAAGATGACTTTCTGTGTCTGCTTAAAAGGGTCCAGTAATGCTCTTCATCTGTGCTGGATGCTTTGGCATTGCTTTCAGTAAAATGAGAGTGCAGTTCCTGTGTTAGATCTCGTGGTGGGCCTGGCACATGGAGAGTATGGCAAGGCTGAACTGGGCTTTAGTGTACAGGGTGATGTTCACTGCATACATTTTTTCATATTTTTTATCTATTTATTTAAATGGAGTCTAGCTCCTGTGTCCTGCATCTAGAAATGGCCTATGGTAGATACCAAGGGAATAGCACAGAAAAACAGAGGTAAATCTATTGTGACATTTTTCCTGTGGAATTCTGCTTGTACCCTTAAGATGATGCTATATCCTCTTAGCCTTATTTTCCTATGTTCACAGAGATTCCATAGGGTGAGGATCTTTTTTTTTTTTTTCTGTGTTAACTGTAACTTCTTTGGAAGTCTTTTGCAAACCCAGTTGTGGAATTCCAAGTGGATCCATCACTCAGATCTCTTTGTCCCCTTGCTTCAGAGAACCTTGAAGAATAGATTTGCAATCTATTGAATCTAAATAGATTTGCAAGGCAGGGTTTTGCCTACAAAAGCTGCATTACATCTTAGCCAATCTGTTTTCTTTATGACTCCTGGTTTTGTTCTTAGAGGTTTCCATCTGTCTGTCTGGTTGCTGGGGTTGTCTGTAGTTTTCCTGTTTGTTCTGTTTTCCTGACAACTCCTGGTCAAAGCATTCCATAGTAGACAGGGACACTGTGTGTTGGTAATCTCTGTGCAGCTTCTCTGGTGTGGGCTGGCCATCAGTGCCAGGCAGGACAAAGGGATGTGTCCCTCTCTCCTGGCAGTGCTGTGCTCTCTCCTGGCACCCCTTAGGGGCTCAGCACCGAGGGGATGCTGGGGCAGGGCCTGGTCCCACTCTCCTGCCTTTCCCTTTGCCGTGGAGTCTGCTCCACAGCTGGCCAAGGTGAAAGCACCAGCTTTGCTTCTGCTGCGATGCTGAATCTCCATCCACATGGTGGTCAAAGGGCATCATTTGACATTTCATGTTTTGGTGTAATCTGCAGTGTGAAAAACATTTAACAGTCCAGGGGTTTTAAGGGTATTTAGCATAAGCAGTGCCATTTGACAGTCATTTTATAAAAGTCTTTGAATTTTATGTTTTTCTGCTTCAACACAGAGAAATTTCACACTACCTTAGACATTTGCCCTTTCATATTTCCTATGGTTTTTTAAAAGATTATTTCCTTGATTTTTATTAAACAAGATTGTCCTTAATTTTTTTTCCTTTCTCCTTACAAAATCATATGCTTGTTATATGCAAGGTGTGCCTTTGTAGCAGGCAGCTGGAAATTCAAAGTGATCAGTATGAACTGGTAGTCCAGGGACGACAGAAGTATTGGTACCTGTAAGGTTTCTGAACTTCCTTTTGTTTTGTAGTACCTTTTGCTGCCTTACAAGTACTCTTTGACTGTTTAACTGCTTATTATTTTTTTAATCCCTAACCTATGTTTTAAATGGAATTAGAAATTGTGTCTCCTTGCATCAGGTTAATTATTTAACTTTCATTACAGAAATTACTGTCAGCATTTTTCAAAGAGATTTTGTGGCAGTTATGATCAACTTCCAGAATACTGCAAAGAAATCTATGCAAGACAGCCATTGCTATTGAGCCAGGACATTCCTCTCTGTCAGCTCCAGCCTGAGTTTGATCTTCATATTGCAAGGGAATAAAGCTAGATGGCACAAGGTACATTTTATTCCTTATTGTTTGGATTCCCCTCACCCCATTCCCCAATGCTTTTCCAGCTATTTTTATCTTACTGTTTCCTTGCAATCTTAGAGGTACTTTGGGTAAAAATCACTTAGTTTCCTTTGAAGTTTGCCTGGAAAATACAGCAGGACAAGTCCCAGGGAAGCAGCTCCAGAAGGATTTTTTTAGTTTACTGCCCTGTATGATGTATGTGGCAGTACCACAGTGTGTTCTGCTGGATTGAGCCAGGGCTGCCAGTCAGCTGACCCCAATCTCTCCCAAATCTTGTTCCAAGGCTGCAACTTGGTCTTGGTTTCTTAACCTCCCCTTTCCTCAGTTTCCTTACAAAGAATAAAGTGTTAACTTTCTGAGGTCTGTAGCACTGTGGGTGGAAGGTTCCTCCACGTGCATCATGGCTTTGCTTTGTACCATGGTGCTGTCACCACTGAGCCAACAGAACACAAAGCAGCTGTGGTACTTTTTTGTTCTTAGTTGCAGAGATGTTTTTGTTATCATTCTCAATTCCAGTTGCACATCTCATGGTGTAAGAGCTACAGTTCTTCAAGATGAAAAATATCTCCTGACAAAGGCAAGTGTAAAAGCCTAAAGGTATGCAAAGAGTTCAGAACTAAACTAACATAGATCTTGAAATTGCTGATGTCTGTAAACACTGTTTTGCAACAGCTTTTAATATGTGAAATGATGTGCTGCAGATGATGAATCAATCAAATTATAGTGAAGAGTGTGAGATGACAGCATAAAGCAGAGAATGGCAGCAATACCTAGTTTGTACTACCTATCCCTAGGCTGACAGCATTTTCTGTCATAAATCTGTTTGGTTTATAACTAGGTCATAAAACCTTAAATCAGGCTGAAATGCAGCAGGATTCTGTAGTTCAAAAATTGTGCATTTATAGAGAAATACATCAGTGATTTGTTAATTAAAATTGCAGTGATTTAACAGTTATTTACATTTCTTTTGTACTCTTATAACTTGTGCTTTTTGGGATCAATTTATGTTCCATGTAAATCTGTGTGATCTATTTAAAACTTGCTCTCTCCTTGGCTTCATCAAATTCCTTTTTATATATACAGGTGTGACTTAGAAAATACTCCTTCATAATTTCTGTAATTAGATGGGGGACCTTGCTGAAACTTCACAGGAGGTTGATGAGACTAAGGTGAGTTTGAGTTTGTTTTATTTAAAA
The DNA here is from genome assembly GCA_013396995.1 of Dicaeum eximium. Lineage (NCBI taxonomy): Eukaryota > Metazoa > Chordata > Aves > Passeriformes > Dicaeidae > Dicaeum > Dicaeum eximium. Next base: position 2,055,663 of record VWZP01010941.1, on the reverse strand, counting down.
GATGTGTATGAGGGTAGCAAGAATGCACAGCTATTAACAGAAACTGAACAAGGAATGAGTTACAATGCTTAGCTTGGCTCTGGTAGGAGATTTAGTGTCCTTACAGTTCATTCCATGTTTCTTCATATTCTTAATGCTTCCCCATATCTACTTGATACTGAGCAGTCTTGAAGACAGGGAACAAGCCTGTGGAACACAATGCAGTCTGGCAAGTCTCTGTGTTTCTACAGAATACTGCAAGTAGACCAGTGTACTCTATCTTTAAATGATCTGATTTTAACAATAACATAGCTAAACATAAGCATACACATCCTGCAGCCCTTGACTGATGGAAAAACTAAGAGCTCTAGTTTAAAATGACAAGATCTTTTTATTATTGTATCAGTAATAAAACAGGAAGGAAGCATCCAAGGACCTGCTGTGATCTGTACCACATCTTGCAGTCACATTAGAAACGATCTGTAAATCAGTCTGACAGATTTCATCAACTGGGGCAATATATGCTGGATACACACCCCAGTACACATGTTGAAAGGGATGTTCAAACTGCCATTAGTTCAAAACCCATTCTGTTTTTTATAGAATGCAGTGAAATCAAGTGGAAGGAATAAAACACCATCAGTGCAAGAAGGAGAGTTAAACAGCTGACAGGAGAAAGGTAACACGCACTTGGCATTCAGTTTGTAAGCGGAGTGGTGTGTACCAGGAAGAACACCAAAATAAAGCTTTTAAGGCAAAATACATTATAGATTCTTACTTTTTGATAGTGGGCAGGGCTGCAGCAGGACAGTGGCTCTCGGAGACTTGCACTTCAGGTCCAGGCAGTGTTACAGAGGTGACACCAGTTTGCCCCTGCCAGGACAGTTCACTTTGTCCCCAGAGGATCAGGGGCAGCTGCAGCTATTGCTATCCAGTTTTGGAAAGAGGAAGACCGTGGGTTATAAGGGGGTTTAAATGAGAATGTTTGGTCCCAGTTCTGTGTCTCGCTTCTGAGGTTCACCTTCTTGAATTTAGGTGTTTAAAGGTAGTATCTTTGTTCTATCTTACACTTGTCTAATGAGAGACAGCTTTCATCACCTGAGGTATGTTTCATGCAGTAGTTACTGATTACTTCAAAAAAATTTGAGATTTGATATTTGTGAAGCAAAAAGAAAAGTAATACTGTAACTGAAATCTTCTTTATTCACAAGCCACATGTAACCCAGTAATTCCCACTGTGAGGTTCCATACACAGCATGAGCATTGTCCTTCCCCTTTGTCTTGCAGGGACTCACCATGCACATACAGGAACTTCATAGGGAAAAAAAAAGCAGAGTTTAACTTTGCTCCTTTCAGGAGGACAATTTTGTACTCGTGGAACACTTTGCACATCCCAGCTTCAGTGTGATCCGGAATCTCCGAGATGAGTGATGATCTTGGGACAGTGGAAGGCAGAGATTTTTGCAGGTGCAGTGCTGTGATTTTTCTGGCTACTATGACTGGTATTGTAGTACTGGGAGTTTACCTTCTTCATTCCAGAAATTTGGTCACATTGTGTTGAGCAGCTGTGGCCTGGTTCATAGTCTGTTGCCTCAAGAGGGTTGCTGGCAGCCTCTTGCAGGAATGCAAGAAGCAAAACAAAACACAAGCCCTCCAGCCTTAGCTTGTCTTCACTGAGAAGCTGCTGCCATGGCCAGTGGGGGCTTTTTTTGGATAAATTTTTTTGGATAAATTTTTTTGGATAAATTTTGTTTGCCCTCCTTCCTCCCACCCCTATTTAAAAAACAGCAGCTTGACAGCACAGCAGCAAATGCACATTAATATCAAACAGAATTTTCACTACCATTTTCATATTAACATAAGATGTTAGAATGTAAAGTGAGCTGGATCTGCACATGGGACCACTCTTGCTGTTAAAGGCTTTAGGCTGGAATAGAGCCCAAAATTCTTAGAAGAAATCCAACATTTCCTGATCAAATATTAATTACATGCCATATAGAATTATATATTTCAAACAAGTTTTATAAATAAAAAGCTAGGCCTTTCAAACCATCAGCAATATTAATTTTGGATTTAAAAGATTATGAAAGATAAACAACCACATAACTGTGAATTAGAAAAATACTGGCCTAGGTTGCATAAAAACCTCCATTAAATAAATACGGAAAGTTTTCACTATGAAAATTCAGTGGCATCGTACTTAAAAAAGCCATAATGAATTAGTGCCCCTTAATGACACTCAGGTTGTGTTTCACGAATCACGAACACACACAGGACGTCAGATGGCCCCAAAAGGTGACAGACTGGGTGAATACAGTTTAACAGAAAGTACTCTTGGTGTGTGCTGCTCCTCCATGCCAACTTCCTGACTGCTGCTGCGGGTGCCAGCTGCAGACCCTGTTACCCTTCTCCTCCAGGCTGCCGTGCTGGCCCACGAGGTCCCAAGGCTGCTGCGGGAGGTGACGGTGGCTGGGCTCGTGCACCCACCCCTCAGGCCAGCGGCTTCACCGCGGGGTGGGTCACAGTGAGCGGTTCTGGTTTCCAGTCCGGCTGGAAGAAGCGGATGTCGAATGTCCGTGCCCAGTTCTCGAAGACGCGCTTCTCGGTGATGAAGCGGTGGTGGCTGCCCTTGCGGCCCCGCTCGTGGGAAATGTACATTGTGCACTCGTCTGGTCCCAGCGGCTCGTAGTAGTGATAAGGTACTGAAAGATGATTAGGATCCCTGTGGAAAAAAAATAGATGGAAGCCCGAGATGTTCTTTCTCATTGATTGAAAAGATGCTATCTTTAATGAACTGATGGGCTCAAATCCACTTTTTCTCCCAGTTAAACTATGTAGCTGGGTTTTTTCTTGCATATCAAATACATCAAAATGGGGCAAAGGTGTTTTCTTTGGTTTTTTCTTTTGCTCGCCTTTTATCCTCTTCCTCCCACTTAAATGAAGGACAGCAAAAACTCAGAAACAAGGGAGAGTGCTGCAAGGCTGTGTTACTACTATGAAATTTGAAGTAAACTGATTAAAAGAGATTTAAATCTACATTGTGATTTGTTGAAGGTCCTGCAGAGGTATTTACTGAACTGGGGAAGAAAGAGAAGGTGATAGATGGAGGTGGTTATTTGTGTCACATCAGCTCAGCTGACCGTTCCCAGCTTGCTGCACGAGAGTACAACTTCAGTGAGTGAGTGCATGCCAGGTCAGTGGTACAGGCTGCTGTTGCTGGCATTTTAATCAAATGTCTGATGCACAAATGAGTTCTTTATTTTACAACAGCAGTTTTCATGTATCTAAGCTAAAAATTAGAACAGTTCACCCATAGTATCCATCTGACCTTGTGAACCTGTTCACATTTCCCAGCGGGAGATGAGTGACTCGTGGTGACACATTTGATATGCCAAACACCAATTAGATACTTAGGATAAGGTCCTTTTTAGCAGTTCTGACCTCAGTGTTTCGATGTAACATTCTTTAAATGGCACATTTGTATTATAACAAGCCAGAGCAATTAATTCTCCTTTTGTTTTAATCTCTGCATTAACCTGTACCAATGATGGTTTTTTACTTTGGACATGGGCGTTTTGGGCTGACAGGAACTCACACAACTCTCTGTGTCATAAATACTAAGACAGCAAGCTGTCTCAGACAGAATTACCCAATTGTATCCCTCTCTCCCCAGTTGCCACCAGCTATTTTGCTGTGGCAGAAAATTTCCCAATATCAGCATTTAGTGAAGCCTTGGAGCTGCTCTGTGTTACAGCCTGAGCTGAACAGGACTCTAGCACAGAGCAAGAAATGTGACACAGATTCAGGGCTGTCAGCTCTAATATACAGTTGATTATTTTCATTTTGAAGAGCTAATATTTAAGGTCACTTTCAATTGAATGCATCCACAATCTGTCAGTAGTCTATGCTGGTCATTATTTTTACTGTGTAATTCTGTCACCTACGCAATTTTCTAATTTTTCTTATTTTGCCATTATCCATATTGTATATGCAGAGGTAATGTATTATATTGCTGCTGCTTTCCATTTGTGCCTTAGATTAACGTTTTAATTCAATCAGTCTGGCTTCCTTGTAACACAACATGGTGATCAATCTTACAAGACCAGAACAACAATAAAATTACATTTCTAGAATAAGATGGATTCTAAATTTATTAAATATATTCTCACTGGAATACATAAGAGCGAAACAAAATCCTTCATCGCCTCACCTACAGAAAATGTATTTGTAATCTAAAGCTGCCCTTCATGTAGAAATTTATTATTTCTAAACTACAACTATTAGAACTCAATCTTCAATTAATTTTTCACTTTTTTGATATATTGGACATTTTATTGTTACTTAAATTAATCATTTGCATGGTTACTGTAAATCTAATAGGATACATTTTCATGTGATGTGTTTCTGTTAAGAACTATTAAACAAACAGGCCTCTGCTTCTCATTCAGGCTGCTCTTCCTTCTTGCACTAAAGCTGGATTTTACTCTTGGGTGCTCAACCTGTATTGCTTGGTATAAATTTACTGCTTTAAAGTTAGGATTAGTAAAGTTGAAATTGTGTCTCCAACATATTTGGGAAAAATGCAGCCCCAGTTAAGGGGGCAAAGTGAGCCTGTGAGGCTGCAGGTCCCAACACCTCCAGGCAAGGTGTTTTTGAAGCCAGGGGTTCCACATTCCATCAAAGGCTCTGAACTAACACTGAACACTTAGTGTGTCCTAAGTGGATGTCCTTAGCTCCTGCCAGGCTGCACCAGGTCACTGCATCCTGTGCACCATGCCCCCAGAAACAGCCCAGAAGCAGCTGGGGCACAGAGCCTGGCAGGTGCTCCGTGCAGGCACCTGTGGGGCTCTGGTGTGCAGCTCTGCTGGCTGAACTGGGAGTGACATCAGGGCAGGAATGGGGACTGGTGGCTACAGACCTCTCTAGGGCTACCCTGCAGCTGACTGAAGTTTTAAGGCTAAATTCCAAAAGCTGTCATTTAGATTTGGAATTCCGAAGAATATTTACATATTGAGAACCTTCTCATTTGATGGGAGTTCTGGATTTCCCCAGATTGTATGCTAGTAAGCTTTGGATTTGAACTCTGGTTTGAGTACTCCATAACCCAAATCAACTGTGCTGTGTTATCTTCTAACTCTGCAATTAGCTTGTGTCACCAGCAAATGAAATGCATGAGTAATTTCTATACGGAAATTACTTGCCACCTCATTTATTAACATTAAAACAGATGCTGTTTTATCACTGACTGATACTGGACATTAATCAGTATTTTGTCAGACTCTGCATGCATATTAATATCACAGCTGGGAGGAATCTCAGGAAGTTCCTCTGTAAAATATCCTGTACTTCCTGCCCGATCACCTGCCAGCACAGCACCCGTGGAAGTGCTTGTACCCCTGTCAGTCAGCTCCTGTTTGCTGCTTGAGTGCACATTTTCCCACAGATGGTATCCACCTACAGCAAAAGCTGGAAGTACAGCACAAAAGAAAAAAGGCAGGGAAACCAGGCCACCCCATACCACATTCTGGTCAGCCTATTTCCTTAGAAATGAAGAGCCATAATAAATCAACCCTCTAAAACTATAGGTACTCACACATTTTGTAAAATAATTCATATTTTTATGTGTGAGTAAAGTGTCATTTATATGTTGAGTGATGGGCAACATGCTGTGTCAGGACCATGAAGATTTGTAAATAATCTTTTGCCTTCTATTCCCAGGATCTCCTCTCCCTGGCCGACATAATTAGTCCTGTTTTCCAAACCATGTATGCATTTTGTTATTAAGGTAATGTGGTGAGGCATATGGACCAAAGAGCAGGACTAGCTCACATACAGCTTACAGTTTCTCATAAGCTCCAGGAAATGTCATCACCAACAACTGCTGCTTTGCATTTGATTTAAAGGAACTGAAAGTGGAGAGAAAGAGAGGTAAGAAAACACTAAAGTATTTCAAATACCAATTTTCAGGGGAATTACCATGGAAAATGGCCTGACAGTCAAATGAGGATTCTTATAGGAAAATTATCTGGTTCAGTAAGTGGAACAAAAATTATTCATGTTAGTTAAAATAAGGCTCAGAATTAAGATTTAAGTTTCTGGGAGTTCCAGAAGGCCCATGAAGAGGAGAAGAGTTAAAGAGGGTTCATCTCACTAACCCCTTGAGTTTTCCTTGTGTACAGGAGTACCCTGAGACCTGCAGGGAACCAGCCTTTCTGTCCCTACTGCCCATAATGCTACAGACAGGGGCTTGAATTCCACAAACTCACTAAGGCTTTTCTTGTCCTTCCCAGCCCTGCTGCTGAGCTCCCACAAAGGGAAGCAGCAGCACTGCAGTGCCTTCAGGAATTGTTGTGGTGTCTGGGCACTGCTGTCAGGCTGTTGCTGAAGGGAGGCAAGAGGAGAATCCTGCACGTGCCAGTTCAGGAGTGAATCCTGTGCATGCAATGGGCTGTCAGAGGGAGTTCTGAGTTTTCATCCAGGAAAGGCTTGGATTGGATCCCTGGGCACTGGAAAAAATACAGCAAGATGGCTTGTCTGTCTGGGGACAAAAGAGTGAGAGGTGTGCACACTTGACAAAAACGCTTGCAATGTGCATGGAATGCACAAATTTTCATCTTATTACAGAATGTACAAGACAGCATGAGAGCAATATCAAGCCATTAACCCTTACTACAGCATAAATCTGTAGCAAGCAAAGGGATTTGAAATTACTTATAGCTTTGCTGTAAAGTACTAGAAATTTATAATAATCAGGACACCAAGTCCAGTTCAGCTATGAAACTCAGTGTCCAGTGAAAGTAAATGGAAATGAATCTAAAACACCTTGTTGCAAGTAATAGTGACAAATCTTTCAGTTTGTGCTCCAGACTCCTTCACTAGACTATTTTTCCTGCACGGGTGCCAAGCAGTTTGGTTAATGATCTTAAGCTAATAATTTGTAGCAGAATCAACAGCATGAGATTCATGGTACCTTTGAGGTGTCCTTCACGTTACAGATGAGACACTAATTTGGTTTCATGACAGTGATCACTACACTCATTACTTATTCCACAAATTAATACTTAAAAATGAATGGGTATCTATCTGCTGAAGTTATAAATTTGGTGATATTAATTTTGAACAGAAATAAGATTTTTTGGGGGGATTTTTTTCCAATCTTAATGATTCCTTAGTTGCACAGCAAGTAGGATAACCCACACCATCGAGCACACACACAGTTGTTTTGTTGGGACCTTTTGTTTTGATTTTTTAAGTTTTAATGGTGGATTCTTATTCTGTCTGACTGAAAACCAGGAAATATGGCTTACAATTACAGAGTATTTATTTATTTCTGCTATTCTGTTCTGTTGTCTTATTTCTTTGAGAGAAAACACTGTTTTAACTTCTTAATGAGTGGCTGAAGAACCAGCTAAGAAGGTTAACTCTATTTATGGCAAGAAACTGCTTTCACAGATCTTCATGGACAGCTTCTTCCAGGCATGGCAACTACAGTTTTCCCCTTCATCACCTCGGGAATCAAGCTGAAGAAAAGACATTTCATATTACTTTGATTAAGAAATGACCTTTTCCCTTTTTACAACCAGGTGTGCATACCTTTATGTTAAGATTTTTTAATGCAGGCTGTAAGAACAATTGCATCTTTCACAGGCAGGACTGATCTACAGCCTTTCTTGTGTTATAATTCAAGTCCATTTGATTTCAGTGTATTGATTCTATGAAAGCCTTTCATATGCTCTCAGTGACATTTTTAGTCTCTTGTCTCAAAACTGTTTGCATTTAGTTGGCTTTTTTTAATACATATCTAAACTATTCAGACTTTGTCTGAAAAGTCAGGATTACACATTATTTTGCAGTGAAATGCTGTCTTCTGTATTTTTAGATCATCAGTTTAAGAATTACTTCCATGTGCCACTGGAATACAGCCACTTCTGGAGTAAGACAGACCAGCCACTTAGCAGAGACTGAAGTAGTATGTGTTGGCCAACTGAGATGACAGAGAAACGAGCTGCTGTGCTGTGGAAGGTATTTGTGTTGTCTGACATATCTGATCTAGTTTGCTATTTTCCTTGGAGAATTCATGATGAAGTCTGGCAGTACATCACAGCATTTATCATCAGTATTTTGTTATAATTTGTAGAAATTCTCACAAAGTGGAGTTTAGTGTTGACATTTTATGCTGTGATTTCTTCAGGGATTTCTGCAACATGCCCAAGACAAATGCAGATTCCTGAACGATCCTTTCCAGTGCTCAGAGGAAAGTCAAAGCAGTCCCATTCTTTGAGACTAACCCAGCACTGCACCCTTGCCCTCCCTGCCCCTGAAAGGCTTCTGGAATTACCCAATGAACCAGACTTGAGAGAGAGCACCACATTTACAATAGAAAATTTAAGCAAGTACTTCTTGGTGAGAGGGGTTTGTGAGCAGGTGATGAAATGTTGCACTGAGGCCTCGTTCCAGACTGGCCCCAGTTTTTCCTGGGTCACCCAGCAGGACAGATGGGATCAGCACTGGCCCAGGGCAGGAGCCACTCAGTGCTGGGTGGGCAGGTGAGACTTACATCAGCATCAGGATTGCTGATGTAATACAAATTTGTCTGTATTCATACTGGTAATACTACATTGTGGTTAATGTAATTTTGGTCTAGCACTGGAAGTTCTGAAGACTCTCCCCATGTCACTGATCCACAGTGGGAAAGCCTTAACCAGGACCTGGGGTCTGCATCCTGAACACAGCTGGATAATGTGCCCAAGCTGTTCCTTTGTACAGCAGCTTCCACTGACACAACTTGTGCTGCTTCTGCCTCGTGTGACCCAGCCCTGCCACGCCCAAACTGGGTGATGACAGGACTGATTCTCTGGGTCCAAATTCATGGGGAAGGACTTAGTGGGCATTATTTAGGAAGCTGCAAGATTGGCATTCATGTGACAGAGGTACAATAATGTTAATTTGAGTAGCACAGAAAGTTCAATTTAGAAACTAGTCACTGTGAGAACACTGTTCCTCTTATTCATTTGGGGGGAACTCGAAAAACAAAAGTAATGTTTTCCAGTCCTTCTTTCTTCAGATTAATTTCATGCCAATTATTGCATTACTTTTAGCTGATAAATATTCAGAGACTAAAAGAAAGCAACAAGATGGATTAATTCTCCCACAGCACAAACAAAATTTTAAAATATTTTATATAACATAATTAAATGCTGTTTGTTGTTTTCAGAATGAGATCATGGGACATCTTAATTTACTGTTTTAAGAGGACTGAAGACTTGTTGCAGAGGAAAAAGATTAAAAGATTCAGATATTTATCTGTAACATTAACTTTGTTGGCTAATAATGGTTCCAAAATAAATCCTACCTGCAGAAATCCGGTGGCACCATGCCATAAACATTTATCCTGTCACAGAGCTCTAATGCGATAGTCATTGTGAACCAGCCCGTGCTAAGCCAAGTGTTGGATATCTTCCTGAAACCAAAAACATAATTAAGTTTCTAAGCTGGCAAATAATTCTTGAGATTTATTTATTTATTTATTTATTTATTGATTCTGAAGCAATTTCTCGGCATTTTCTTCATTCTTGTAAAAGGCTTTGAAAACTGGGCAACCAAGACTACTTTGCTTGTCCATCTTTTAATGATTTTTCAGGTGCCTCCTGTCAGTGGAGTAATCTGGGCAGAAACTTTCCTCGCTGTAATTAATTTTAGGCACAGCAGCATTAATATTTAACTGACCTTTTGACTTGGTTTGTAGAAGCTCCCAGCCCCTCACTGTGACTCTGTGGTAGGAAACTCTTCAGTGGGTTGCAGCTATAACTGTCCCATAGCCAGCCTGGGAAATCTTCATCCTAGGAACCACCCCAGGTGCCATCCCTGCCCAAGGGGAGCCTTGGAATGGGAATGACAGCGCTGGCAGGGGGCCCTCTAAGGCAGCACCTCTCCTGCCTTCACTGCAGGCTGGACATGGCTTTAAAAGATGCTCAACTGATCCAAGTATTAATTATGCAAAGTAGGAGACACCACCCTGTAACTGCTCACAGATATAAGGGATTTACAAGTTGTGTTTAAATTTTGCTGTATCACAGGTTCTTATCTGCAAAGTGGTAACAGTAATATTTCCTGCTCCTCTCATGTGCTTGGCAGTGCTGTTTAGTTTTTAAGAGCTGGGTTCTGTGATGGAATGGGAGCTTGGAATCCCACGCTTGGAATGGGAGCATCAAGGAAATGCCAGCAAAGGAAACATCTTAAAGGTGTTACAAGGGCAAGTGTAGGGACTGGCCCCCCTCTTAGACATGGAGGCACAGAAAGTTGGGTGTTTGTCCAGAGAAAACAAGTTCACTCAAAGGTCTCCTTTCAAATGCTATTAAAGAATAAGACAGGAATTCTCCCTAATAGCTCCTCACCCAGCTAGGAAAGTCCTGCAGGAAGAAGTTCAAGTTTGTGTTATCTGCAGCCCAGAGAGTCCTCAGTTTCCTGCTGCCAGCCTGTCACAGTGACAGGCTCTCCTTTCATCTCCTGCTAAAGCTGAGGCACCAGGCGAGCAAGTGCAGGCTCTGGGAAGGCCTGGGCACTCTACCTGAATGTATTAACATAGGACCTACATTAATCCCACATCCCCACACCTGTATCTGCCAGATACCTGTGAAACTTTGTCACAGCCCCCCAAAAAAGCACAGCAGAAAACATGAGGTTCTCTTTAGAGAAGTCACCAGGGAATCCCAGGTCCTGGCACAAGTTCCAAGGCCATCTTTTACAGTTTAGCCAGTATAGCAGGATGTGGAACAGTCTTGGAAGCAGGGACCTGAGGCCACAAAAGCCACTGCAAGCAAGTGCCAGCAATCACTAACATCTAATTCAGCTGACAGGAGCCACCACAAAGCTTCCCAAGCTAATGCTAAACAAGCTGGTTCCAAGTAGGTCACCTACAGGGCAGTAGGAGGAGATGTTTTGAGCACTGTCAGATTGAGGAATGTCTTGTACCAAGGTTTCCCATTTCCTCAGGGAATCAGACTATTACAAGGAAAAAAAAAAAGTGGTGGTGTCTGTGCCAGCTGCTTAAAAGACACTTCTAAACATAAGGGAATTATTTGACTAAATATGCCTGGAGGATGCTGATGAACCTAGGTAATTTGTCCTGTCCTTACTGGATCACCAAAACACACATTTTTACTGCTCCTGACACACAGACTTTCAAGCTAAGCTAGCATTTGGAAAATGACATGTTATAAGCATCTCATTATTTCTAATTATGGGCCCTTATTTATTTTCTGACTGTGCACTGAAGCTTGAGGGTGGTGGTGCAGTTTGTCACAATGTCATAGCTGGGTTATAAGCTCAGTGGAGGCCTTCAGGCACAGCAACAATATAAAACAGTAAGAAAGAATTTTTGGCTCAAAATTATTAGGAAAGAAATGGTAGGGCAAAGCCTAAAAAATTTGCTTCTCTGCCACCTGAGAGTTTCTGAGCTCTGAATCACTAGATAATTCAGGAACATGTTCAGGCTAAGAGTGCTTTGGAGCTTGCACAAGTCCACTGTTCCAGGTGCCCAACACTTACATTCCAAAAATCAAGGGAGCAATTGCAGCCAGACATGAGCAAAGCTTTGCACAGGTCAGGACACCCAGCTGGGCTCTCTGCTGGGTTAGCTTTCTTTCTGCTTACACACACTTAGGCTATCACTGAGTGTTTTCAATATACAGGACAACAACTGAATATAACTAAACTGGCTTAGGAGCTGAATAATCAAATAAAGATTCAAAAATTCATTCAAATACCACTCTGCTCTCTGTAGATACCATGTCTGCAGGACAGCAACACAGAAACAAGGTTACAGTGTCTTTCATTTCATAAAAGATCTGAGCAAGAGTCCAACAAAAGAATACTGCTTTTATACCTAATCAGCAGTAATGAGAGAATATGAAGAACTGTCATGTGCTTATTAGGGGAAATTATCAGATATTCTTTTATATGATGAACTAACACACTGTGCTGATAATTCTGTAGTGCACACTAAATTACAATTAAAGGCCTTTCTGCTCCACCAAAATCTCATTTATAATCTCTTTGGAAATACTCTTCCTGCAGTTATTTCATTTATGCTGCTTTTATCTAATTACTATAATATTGGTTCTGAATAGTATTTTCTTAATGTACCCTTATTCAATTACAAAGTTATTTTCAAGTACAGTTACTTTATAATGCCAAATATATTGCTCTGCAGCCTTTGTTTTTCACCATGCTATTTAACTGGCAATGATTTCTCAAGGTTTTTCTTAATTTTAAAATTTTTTTTTCCAAAAAGCACAATACATCCAATTACTTTTTTTCTCCTCATTATTTTCAAGACAGAAATGAATAGTCTGATTCTTGCAACCTTGCAATCATGCTTCTCTCTCCGTCCTTTGTTTTTTGTAGGCAGTAATGTCAAGAGCTCAGCAGAAACCTTCTGGGGAACAGCAGCATTCTGGGCTATACAATGTTCTGCTCCTGCCTCCACAGGTACCTGAATTTTCTCCCTTAGAAATTATTTCCTATCCATGTTTCTTTCCATCTTCTCTTTCTTCTGTGCAGCTTATTCATTTATTTTCATCTCCTGTTTTAATCTTCTTAGCCCTTCAAGTATGCTGTCTGTGCCCTCTAAAGGAGTGGTTCATACACAGCAGAGCCTGCAGTTTATTAAAATCGACAGGGCCTGTTCCTCAGGCTGACTTTTGCTGGCATCTGAGTGCCTTTCATTCACACTGGGAGTTCAGGGTGCCCATGACTGACTTCACTATAAACTTGTTCCAATGTCATTAATGGCTCAAAAGCCCTGAGAATATTTCAGGACTGCCTGGTGAGCCTGGCGCCTGTGCAGAAAAAGAAATGCTTTCATCACACTCACTACAGGCCTCTGGCTCTGGATGGATGATGCAGAACCAGAAGGAGCAGCTTGCCTGAAATTGCACAGCATGTGTCAGAAAAAGAACAGAATCCTGGCAATGTCAGGCAAGGAAGGGGACCCTGGCTCCCCATGGCAGAACTGAAGTTCTGAGAGTGAAGCAGAGAGGGAAACTGCACCTCAGAACTGGGGACAGCACGTGATCCTACCCTGGATCACCAAAAGCACAGTCCAGGAAAGGTGGCAGGGTGCATTCCTTGTGTCCAGGGCCTCCCCCTGAGGCTCATGGTGGCCATGGTGCAATTAGAGCTTTGTTGACTTTCATGCCTTTGTAAATACTGAGCATACTCTGCACATTTCTTGAAGGGCTCAAACGCTTAATTCACCTTCTCATTTCACTTTACTCTGGAAAAGACAAACACATCACAACTGGCAGGGTATCTGCCCTTGTTATCCTTCCTTCTTGTTCTGGCAGAGACCGAAATACACCAACTGGAAGATGAAGGGAAGAACCTTTAATATTACAAAAGTGACCAAGTTACTCTGTGCTCTGGTTTGAGCCTGAGTCAGCCACAGGCTCAGATCCACTATAACTGAACAGAGCTCTGCAAGCAAACCATGGGGGGTGTGACAAAGGCAGCAAATGCCAAGCAAAAGTTGCCTTCAGCTAAGAGGATACAACAGTTTCTTCTAACATTGGTTCTGCTTTTCTCATGTAGCCCCAAAAATGAAATCTGTGCTTGAGTCCACAACAGGATCTACCCCGGTTCAAGCTTTGGAGTATATATTTTGTATTTGTGAGGTAGCACATCTGACTGTGAGTTACTGCACAATAAACCTACCTCTTCATTTTTATCTAAGTGGGGACCCTGTGCCATTTTTACAGCAGCATATTTAATAAGTAAAAAACAGAACTTCATTAAAAATAAATATATTTCGTGCTGGGAAATCTCTGGTTTGAATGCCCATTTTCAAACATTATATGTGAAAATACTCAAGTACTGCAGTGGGTCACTTACTACAAATTTGATTTGAAGATCAGCCTACAAGTCTCATAAACAGTCTCATAAAGATGTAACTATGATAATAACTTTCCATTTTCCAGTTGAAAATCTAAGATGAACTGTTCTGAAGCACCTAATGTATGACTAATGTTTATTTGTTTTACAAGAAGCTTTACAGCTGCAATGTTCCAAGAATGCTTAAATTCAATAAACAGCTATTATAATTCACTGAATGTGGCATTTCCTCTATAAGAAAACATAACCTATCCATTCTAATTTTTCAGAATCAGTGAAAAAAACTTAAACATATATTACCCCAAAGTGAGATTTAAACACTTCCTGCCTCTTCGACTCTATAAACAGTACATCCAGACTCTGCTATTCTAGGCTGATGAGGCAATACTCCATACAAATCATTTTGATGCGTATTTTTTACTCGTGTTACCAGTGATGTTATTTGGCATGTCATGCCACATTACAACTCATGAGCCAGAGGATTTAATGAGTAGGATTGTCCCTCTGATCAGATCTGAAATTGGTACATATAAACTGCATTATTTTACTACTCTGTGACATCCCCTAGGTGTATCCATATAAATTCTCACCTGTCTTTTCCAGTCTCCCGTTTAAAAAGGTCATCAAATTGAAGCATCTTGTGGCGAGAAATCATATACACTTTTAACTGAGGCAGTATCTGGTTCATCAGCTGCAGGTTATTGTACACCAAGCCTTTGCCATCTCTCCTCATGTAGCTGCTCGGGCCCCAGAAGATGAACACAGCACCATGGCTCATATTTAAGAGTTCGTTGCGATTCCGTAAAATCCTCTGAATGCTGGAGTGTGCGATGACGCGCAGGCTGGTTTTGTTCCCAACGTCTTTGCCGTAGCCGCGAGTGGGAGCATCGTTCATCCGAATGACGCACTCGCTCTCGTCGATCCTGTGCCCTTGCCTGCTCCCCAGGAGGTGTCCAGAGCTGGTGACCAGGGCACAGCTCCTGCAGTGCATCTTTAGCGGCTGCAAAGACACACACACTTCACAGTTAGCTGCAGACATCTTCCCTTTCTCCACACAGCTGTGTTTCACACCCTCATGGCATATTTCACAGCAACAACCTCAGAGCAATGTACATAAATCTCTCCCAGCAGTCTTCCCAAATAGCTGGGGACCCATTAGCTGTATATTTTTGGGGAGGAATATGGTGTTGATGTATAGCCCTTAGAGTTCCTCTGTGGAGCTAAGTCCATTGTGTAAATCCTTCACTCCACTGCTGCTTCATAAACAGAAATCACAACAGCTTCTCTACTCTTCCCAACTGCTTAGAATTGTACTTCTTCCCCTTGCTATAACAGCTATAATTACAGTAGTTGTTATTCTTCCACCTCTTCTTTTTTTTTTTTTTTCAGGAAATAATAAATCCTAAGTCTTCATAAATTCATGTGTGAATAGCTTTTCAACCCTGGGGTCAGGTCATTTTGCTACGGGAAGAGATTGATACCCTGGCCCAATCCCTCCATGCTATTTGCAAGTTGTGCCACAACCACTGCAGTGCTCTCATACCTCCTTTGGGGTTCAACAATCAGAGCTGGTCAGTAATGTCTGTGTGTATTTTATGTGACAGTGAGTTAGTGCACTGAACCTTTGTTACGTTGTCAGGTCATGTTTGAAAGTTACACAGTAAAATGGAATGGGAGGTGCCTGTTCAGTGAGTGCTGACCTAATGGAAGCAGAAGAGTAAAACAAGCTTTCAGAAAAATGAAAATGCATGATAAATCATGTTACTGAAGTATGCTACCACCACAGGTATCAATTATAGAGGAGTACGTCACTATCTACTGCTCAGCATGAGAACTAAAAGGAGCAAGGGTTAACAGTATTCCCAAAGTGCTACTTTCTAACATGAATTCAATAAACCGTGAGGTAAATAAAGATTGTTTGAGGGTGTGCCTTGTAGCCCTCCAGGAAACAGTATCTTGCACTTGGTGTGTATCTTAGTGTCTTTGAAAAACAACAAACAACAACAAAGTGACAATATCCACCCACCCCTCGAAGAAAACCCTAAACCAGCCTACAAAAAAACCCATCAGATAAACCCCTGGCACAGAGACTGAACTGCACTTGCTTGATCATTCTCATCTACACATATACAGAAATTCAATTACTGAATCAGTCTGCAGTGAGGCACAGCTTAAAACTCTGAAGCTGAAAAGGACACATGATGTAGGTTTGACTCAATCTCAAGCCCCTATTTGAAAATGCTTTGGCCCTGAGTACTTGATGAGAGTGTTTTACTGTAGTAACTTTGTTTGAATTTCCAAGGTACTAGGTGGTTACAATTAGAGTCGAATATTCTTTTTTTGTGTGAGACTAGCTCATGAATGCTTTTTAATTAAAGAAAAAATAAGAAAAAGTATACAATACACAGTGATTCAACCAGTAAGCCTTGTATCTCCATCAATAAACAAAAGCCCTTTCACATCTGTGGATTATAATTCTCAACTAATGGTATGGGTGAAACTGTTCATTTCAGGAAGAGCCAAGGTTCCTAATGCAGAATTTACATGCATTTTCCTATAGGCTTTCTTCTGCCACTTTGATGAATTACCTAGTGAAAGGCTCTAAGGTGAACTAGCTGCTCCACCACCATGCTTGGGAAAGCAAGACGAGGTGCTAATGGGGTTAAAGGAAATGTAGTCAGCACCAATATTAACTCACACAGGTTTGAATATCCACATAGCACGGCATTTTCACCTAAACAACCTCTGCTGGTTTCTGGCCTACTAAGCTACAACTTCCTTGTTTCTTTTAAAGAAGTCTGCCACAGAATCCATCAATTGTTAGGAAACAAGAGTGGCCATCAGCAGAGCTGTGGAAACTTGGGGAGGGGTCTGAGGCTACTTAATTAACATTAACACCCCCAGAACATCTGTCCCAGATCCTATTTGAAACATGTTTCTTCTGGGAAAATGTCTTTAGACTGAAACAGTCAGGTATTGCCTAGCCACTTCCTGAATGATGCATGGAGGCTGAGCCCTTGTAGCTGCTCTAGGCAAGTAATTTTCAGTTGCCTCATTCAGATTCTTTCAGCTGAAGTCTACAAAACTCGCACCTAAAAATTGTCAGAGGAATTCACAGGGAACAGCCACAACATTCTCACACCAGCTGTTTATAATGCTTTGACAACAGTGAAAGCAAGGGGGGGAAAACACCACTGGCTGTAATATCATCTCCCTGGGAGGCAGCGGTGGCACCAGAAATGCCATCTACTTAAGCAATAATAATGGAGGCACAAGGCAGTTCTTTGGGATTGATGACCAGCTGGAAAAAGTTGATGGCCTGAGAATAACCAGGGGCCATTAAGCCAGAAGAACATTAACTCCACAGAAAACGCTGTTACAGTAATTATTACAGTGATATTTTGGGGAAAAAAAAGCAAAGTGAAAAGAAAGCAAACTCCATGAAATATGAGTTATATTTCAGAAGCCTTGCTTCAAAAGGGATGGGGTGAGAGGTAGGCAAGTTTTATAGCATCCTGTTAATTACTTTGAATTGTAACATACCATTCATGTAAAAGCTGCTGACATTGAATCGTACCCATTGTTAATAACAGCCACAGTTCACGTGTACCTGAACTCCATGGGCAGCACCTTTGAGACAGAGCTCATGGCTACTGCTACAACACAGGTCAGGCACTTGGACAGCTCATGAGCCAAGTACTGTCCAAAAAAAATTGCCCAAATCACCTCTCAGTTCCAGTCAAAGAGGGAGAACAGAGGTTACAGTACAAGTTCACAGTGTAGAGCCCCAGAAGATGGCAGATTGGCTGGTGCTTTTCAAGGATGGATGGGCTATCCCAAGGGAATGAAGGCAGCAGGGGAACTCTGTCATGGGGTAAACCCCATAACAGCACCTTTGTGCCCACGAGGAAGTGCAGCTTTGCACAGCTACAAGTATTCCCACAGGCCAAACTGACTCCTGGCATCTTCCACTTCCAGAAATTAACCCAGAAGTGCTGCTGTTCTATGACAAATGCCTGATTTGGTTAATGAAACAAAAAAACAATGCCATGGTTGTTTCTGTATTTTCCAATTTGAGGTAATTTGCTCTGTTATTGACTTTAAAATCTATTTTGTCCAATGATCGAAAAATGTTATTTTCAGACACTTTAATGCTCAAGTGATCAAGAAGAATAAATTGAAAAATGTTGTTCCTGATACAAAATATGTTATTCTCAGATATAATTATTTTTGTGATTAAATAATTTTTTTTTTTGCTTATAGAAGTCTCTTGATTTTAAAGCCAAGATTTAGAAAAGAAGACAGCTCTCTCCAGTAAAATCACAAACGCTGCAAAACACACTTTTTCTTATACTGAGTACTTAATGACCTACTTTCAAGACCCCTGGGTTCAGATCACTCCATTATGAGTAGCGTAAAAACTTCTGTTCTATAAATAAAAGCCAGAGTATTTTATCTTGGCAATGATGACCTGGCCACAACAATAACAACAACAACAACAACAACAACACAACCAAATCAAACCAAACAAGCAAACCCACCTCCCCAAAAAAAACCCCAAACCAAAACAACAAAAAAATACCTGGAGTGAGAACAGCTCACTACTGAGTTCTACCTGTCAGTTCATGAACACCAGCATTCCTCATGGATACATCTGGAAATATCACAGAAGACTTCAAAGGGTATTGGGAGACAAGAGATACCATGAAAGGTTAAAGAATGTCCAATATTTGTTTTGGATAGATGACCTTTAACTAAGCACTTGAAGTGCAAAATGTTTCTCCTGCACTGCAACACCTCTGTTGCTGGCCAGCGTTTGTCTGGTGTCAGAGCTGGAAAGAGAGAGCTGCTCCCCTCTGCAGTAACCAGGCACTGAACTGTGTTACTGAACCAACAGCCTCTCTGCAACACCTCCCACACTGACTGCACAAGTAAAAGCCGTGGTACAAATAAGAAGACTGATGTACAGAAAAGCAAATCTGTTCCGAAGTTCAATTGAATTAATTCAGTTGGATTCAACCATTAACAAATGGTTGAAAAAGGACACATAAACCCTGTAAGAGCCAGTCTTACTGGTTCAGCAGAGAGTGACCTTATTCCAGAGCAGCCTTGCTTTCTCTTCTTGTTACAAAGCAGGTGATTTCTTTGCAAGGAGTTTCATGTCTCCCTCACCTGGTGCCCATTGTGCCTGGCCTAAGCACAACAGCTTGTGACATTCACTGTATGTTACCTGAGTATTTGCTTTTTATGTTCCTTGCCTTGTGCACAGAACTTAATCAACATTTCCGACATGATGCTAATGAACCCTGAGCCCACACCATGTTCAATGCAGTTTATTACTTATGGCTTGCTCTCGATTGCTGCGTCATCAGCCACCAGAAAAACACTAAATAATTAAGGCTTTGCCAGTGATACAATATTTTGTCCTGGCAGCTTCAATTTTTTTTACTTTCTTGTAGTCTTTGAGCAGCTCTGAGGTTTCTCACAAGCTGCTTGCTTTGAACCACCGCTCTACCAAGCTGGCTGCTCATTCCCAGTGCTCCTCTCCCAGAGGCTTGGAGGACAATCCCCTTGTCACAACTATATCCCAAGCTCTGCAGGACCTCCAGCCGTGCCCAGCCCGTTGCTGGCACATCACAAACAGCTGAATGCTCCAGCTCTGGTGACCCCTGTCACTCTGCACTGCCCCAAGAGTAAAGCTTCTCATGCCATTATGTCCATCCCTCATGACAAGCTACATGCATTGTTTCTATCCGTGTGTCTCCTTCTTTAGTATTCTCCCTAAAAGACTGAAAACTGTAAGGTCAAATCTGCTTTTCAAACACCTTAAAGCAGAATAGGAACCCTGAGGCTTCACATTTGCCAAGTAACTTGTGTTCTGTAAGCCAGTGCAGCAAGCTGTGGGGCTCAAGCTGTCTCATTACTGAAGCACAGCTGCGCACTTCAGCAGTGATTTCCACAATGCAAGGACTCTGGGAGACATGATCCTGTGAAAATAATGCAGGTTCTCTGATTAGTTTTGGTTTGTAATATATTGATTAAACAGTACTTTCATAATACTATGAAAGGAATAAAAACTTAAAAAACAAACAAACAAAAAACTCAAACGAACAAACAAAAAACCCAAACCAAAACAGAAAAGACAACCCAACCACATACAAGCTGAAAGAGTTTGTATTTTTCAAGTCCCATCTATGAAATGATGCTATCAAGCCCAAACTGAAACACCTAAAGCATGAGAAGAGTTTTCAAGTTCAACTTGCTGAGGTAAATGCCCTTTTAAAATCTCTGTGAGTTTTGATTTTGTGATGCCAGGTTCGGATTGAAAATATTATTTTGCTTTGACCATGACATTTCCCATGTGTGTATTCATACAGGGAGTGTAGCCCAGTTCCTACACTCTGCATGCCAGCTCAACTTCCCCCTCAAGTTTCATAAATTTTGATTCTTTAGCCCTTATGCTAGGTAAGAGCACCTCATGCAGGTACAGAGTGGTATCAAAGAGGGGGAAAAAATCCTCTGAGCAAATACATTTATAATTATTGTTGAAGTACACTTTTGGAACATTAGAGAATTTACCATCAAAACAAACTCCATTATCCACTGAACTAAAAGCACTGATTGCCTTCAAAACTATATTCCAGTGACTGATATTGCACAAGTAAACAGAAGGGGTTAGGAGATACCACTTGCCCAACATTGTTAATCCTTATGCAAATCCAAATAACAAGCATTTGCAGTGCAACTTTGCAATTCAAAAAAGGTCTGGCAAGTCTGCTCATAAAGATAAATGCATGTCTGTTTAAAAAGATAAAAGATAAAACAACTGAATTTCTTATTACTTCTCTTTGTTTCTTGGGCTGTGGAGCTTGAATATGCAAATATTGTGGAAACATTAGCATTGTCATTTCCCATTGATTCCTCTGAGTTAGTTATATAACTGGACTGTGCCTACAGATACTGGATAAGAGAGTGAAATAGCCAAACTCCAGCATTCCTCACATTAGGGATCACAGCACCTTATGCTTAATTCTGCCAAGGAATCTTTTTTTCTTTTTTTTTTTCTTCTTTTTTTTTTTTTGCCATGATACCCAACCGAGGGCATCTGCAAAACCTGTAGGAAAAATATAACAATCCTATTTTGAAAAGGTCCTTAGACAGATCTAATTAAATTTCAGAACATGCAGCTATATTATGAAGAGGGAAAAAACCCAACAAATGCACTCCACAAAGCTTTCACTGGAGCAATTTTCTTAGAAAAAGTACTGTTAGGCACATTAGTCAATGAAGAGTCCTCTGCTTGTGTGAAGTGTTTTCCGGCACATTAACTCCTTTTCAGGGCACTGCCTGCTAGTCAAAGCTTCCATTAGATTAATTAAAATATGGCTTCTCTCTCTGGAAAGAAAAGGCATGAGTTTGGTTACAGGACATTGACCACCTATAGAAACTGAGCCCTTTCTAGTTACATAAAAGACACGAGCAGGAGCAGCAGCACAGGAGATGAACAACTGGGTAACTTTTGGTATATGGGGCACATTTCTCTTCTTATTTTAGAAGCATGATTACCAGGTGCTGATGTTTTCCCCTAAGCCTCCTGAAGTGAATATAAGGTGCAACCTTGCAAATTGTCAGCACATATAAAGCTAAGATTTAGAGAGTAGTTTCCACCCTGAAACCTATAAATGTGTCCCATGAGGAAGATTAGTATCAATCATAGGCTTATTGGAGAGGGAGATAGGATACAATGATAACCTGAAGCTATCAACTAGAGTAATGGTCTCAGAAGAAAAAGCAATCAGAGAAAGAAAAGAATATCCTCAATGAAAGGCAGAACTGGAAAATCAGGCAAGAATGTATCATGTTGATGAACATGAACTGTTATACAAGAGAGAGTATCATATGAACAATACACAGGCTCTAAAGAAATGGTTATTGCCTAATGTTTATCTTAAAAGGAGTGCAAATAGACATCCATATTACATCAAACTGCTTCACTTTTGTTCTGCAGCTAAAGTACTTGCACTAAAATGAAATAAAGCCACAGGCATGGTGTCTTAACTATGCAAATTGTTATCACTGAAGTGTCAGAAAAACAGAAATTATAACAATCTCCAGGAAAAGTATTGGACAGTTGGATTTTTGCTTCAGAATGTTTTCACATCAACTTCTCTGCTTTGCTTTGGTATGTTTAGGCAGTTCTTTCCAGTTTAAATACTTCATGTAAGTATGCCCTCATATGCTCTCTCTGCACCTGTCATGGCTGTGCTGGATATTTTTTGAGATTGAAGCTTCACAGGGTCCCTTTTTTTATCTAACCCAGCTTTAAAGCCAAGCATCACTGATCTTTAAAGTTTGTGCCTAAGTTTTCAAATTCAAGCACTTTTTTCTTTTTGTGGCACTATCTGGCTCATCCAAATGCATCTAAACTCTCACTACAACTACTATCTCTACAAGGCAATAATGGGATGGGCATTGCAAGGACAAAGCAAGCCTTTCCAACGGTGTCCAGTTTTAACAGAACTTAGCACAGCATGAAGAGCCTCTAGAACAGGCCAGATGAAATCTAAGACCAAATAATTAGAAAGTTACTGACTCCACAGAAAATTTTTATAAAATACATTTTGTCTTGTACTTTTCTATCTGGATGAAATAGAGTGAAATAAAAAATAATGCTCCTTATTCTTTGAAAGGCCTTTGTTCAAAAATTTATTCAAATGTATTTCTTCAAAATCTGTCAAAAATGTTTAGCCTTGTAGTCTTTTGATTCTCATGTGGAAGCTCCATGTAATCTTCATCAGCTTGTTTTATGTAAACCAGGCTGTTCTATATCCTCTTACTTCTGTCCCTCTGACTTAACAGCACACCAGAAACTAGAGAACAAAACTAACAAAAGCAGATTTAAATCCTTTCCCCCCCTAGAAGATACTGCATCTGAATTTAAAATATTTTTCTGAGGATGGATCAGATTCAATACACAAAGTTGTACCACCTCCACAGTGGGATCCCAAGGCAGCCTCTCCATAATCACTGGCACACTGACAGCAAAGACAGAGGCTGGAAACAGGTACTGGCAGCTGAAGTGCCCAAAACATCCGTTTAACTTAGGAGTAACAGGTTGCAGGAACACACTGCAAATTTCTCCCATGCACATAAGTAGAAAAGAAAAAGAGCATTTTGTGCTAAAGTATTTGTATATTTAGTTTTGGACAAAAACCAGATGCAAAGAAAACATCTTGAAGACAAACATATAAACATCTGTATATCTGCAACTATGTATTACTACAACTTTAACTGATTTTGGACAACTACATATGAAAAATAAACATTTTAATTCAGGGGTCAGCTCTTTCAGTTTTGGGGATTTTGTTAAAACGTCTCAAGCATTCAAAATATGTCTCTCCAGTTGTTCACTATTATCACACAAAAATAAACACATTTATCCAATCAGGATGTTTGTATTGAGTCCATTTGTCTGCATGCAGGTTAATATGAAATTAAACACTTTGTAGATGGAAACATTTAGCACTGAAATGAACCTGCCAGTGAGGGTTAATTAGACAATCAAGTACAAGAGCTGGCACTGTGTCTGCCAGGGTGACATTGCTCCAAAGAGGTGCTCTTCAGCTTACAGCAGAGTGTCACAGCTCTGTTCTGTGTGGGGGAAAAGGATGAGGTTAACTGGAATCTCAGGAGGAACCACTGAAAAAGGCTGGCTGCAGAGAAAGGGAGATCTCTCTCAGAGGAAGGTACCCTGAGCTGCAGGGCAAATGAGAAGAGGGAGCCCTCAAAAAACTGAGCCAGGGAAGAGCTGATAGCAAGTCAGCTAATCACAGGGCAAGAGCAGGGGCTGACCTTGCCAGAAGTGAAGTCTCCTTCCAGATCTGTGTCTTTCACAGATGTTCAGGGCACTGGCTTGTGGCTGTGGCACACCAATGCTTTCATTTATGCTTTACCATCCATTAGTTTGAGTGAAGCATGATTCTCAAGCACTTAGTTAAACTCTTCACTAATATTCCTTGCTCGAAGGTGTAACTGATCTGAAAGTGGCAAAATGATGTAACTTAAAATCACAGCTATTCAGTGCATTTGGTCACGGAATTTGAAACATAGGAAGGTGTGCCAGAGAGAATGCAAGAGGTAGGTTTAAAACATAGGTACCACAGAAATCAAGAAAAAAGAATCACCTCTTAGTGAGCAGCAGCAGAAACAAAACCTTCCTGCAAAGAGGTGAAATGTGGAGTCCCAGAGTCACAGGGGATTTCTGAGTACTCTATACACTTTATCTGCTTTTTATTTTACATTATTAGTCCTAAATTGTACTCCGTGGATGTCATGTGTGTGTCATTTAAATGCATTTTACCTGGCAGTGGCATTGAACAATTCCTGCTCAGTTCTTCCTGGGCTGGGGGGTAGAGTGTATTTCACTGGATCACTCCCTGGATCCATTTCACAAACAGAACAGGAGGCAAAGAGAAGTCAAAAGAAGGCAGGAACAAAAAGAAAAGATAGGTGGATGCACAGCACTGCTGTCTTCAGTAACACTGAATGCACATAAAATTCAGCCCAAATTGCTATGATAAAGTGGGTAACAGTAATAGTGGTGATGGAAGAATGAAAAGGAGAACATGGCAGCACAACCAAGAAGTTCTACGTTGCAGATACTTTTACGAGGTACCTCTCAGTCTTTCATTGTTTAAAAATCACCATTACTGAATGCCTCGACATCTATCTGATAACCTGTCAGCAGGAAGTTTCAAATTCTATAACCAGTGTTTGCTTTTCAGGGCTCTGTACCACACCTGGCTGCAGCCCAGGATTCTTCTTTCACGTGAATGAACTTGTGTCAGGTTCTTCAGAGCAACAGGCATATTCTAAAGCAGTCTTTCTGCACTGGACATGGAAGTTCATCTTTCCAGCTTTACTGCCCCAAACAATGCTCACCCATCTGAACAGCACATTTTTACAAACTCAGACCTTCTCTAGAGCCACCATTTTAACTGTTGGGACAGAGGGCAGGATATTCTCTTCTTGTAAGGGAGAAACACTGGAGTGTCAACAGTTTTTTCTATGGGAATCTGCTGCCCACATGCCCAGTCCTGGTGCTTCCCACTCCTGGCACACCCTGGGAGCCCTGTGCTGTGCCCACCTTGCTGTGCACACCCTGTGCAGGTGGAATGTCCAGCCTGGAGCACCTCAGAGGGCTCTGTGCCTGTCCCTGTGCCTGTGCCGGCACCTCCGAGCCCTCAGAACCCACCACAGGCCACCCCAGCCCCTGCTCTGACACCGGGCCCGCTGGGCTGGCACCAGTGACAAACGGGGCTGGCACCAGTGACAAACGGGGCTGGCACCAGTGACCAACACATCTGCAAAGGACAGGGCACACCGGGGACAATCTGCCAGGAGATGGCACGAGAGCAGAGCCCTGGCTCAGTCACAGGCACCGGAGAGCAGGAGAGGCCAAAGCGCTCACAGGGGCCGGCCACTGAGGACAGCTGGCAACCTGACACATCCTAAAACTGTGTGGACAAAGTGGGAATTTCACCCTGGGCAGGGCAGTGGCTCCACTGTGTCAGCCCTGCCTATTTCCCAGACTTGCACAACGGAGGAGAAAACCAGGCATCCCTGCCAGGAGCAAGCCCAGCTCCCGTCAGCACAGCAGAGCCGGGAGGAGCCTCTGTCCTGGAAACCCACATTTGGAGAAATGCAGCCAAACTCCACTGATGTGTCAGCACTTAATTACAGCTGGAGAGCGGTTCAAATCTTTCCCTTTCTGTCCTGTGTTCTGCTTCCAGAAACACACACTCCGGAAAAAAAAAAAGCAACAGTGCAGGATTTTTACCCGTCAAAAATAATAATCATGCTACAGCCCTACTATTATAATTAAACAGAAATTAATTACATTTTAGAGAAGGGGACAGGTTCTGAAGGCTTAGCTGGTTTCCTTTTTAATTACTGTGTAATATTGTGAACACAGCAAAAATCTTCTTTTTAACATGCTAAATGTGCTGGGGGTTATGTTTGCTTTAACTGACTGCAAAGGATGCTACATTTGCATTTAATTAAAAAATAAGTTATTAAAACAGCTTATTTTGGTTCAATGTATATTTATTTAGCACGTGGATGGTTTCAAATCAGAAATAAGGTTTTTTTTTCCAATTAAGAGTCAACAGACACCTGGGAGAGCAAATAAAAACAATGTATTTTCAAAAGAAAGCTTGTTAATGCAAAAACATTCGGCCTGTCACAACTAGATTATTTTTGAACATTCACCTTTTCCAAAGGAATCACTCTCTATCCCAAAAGCTTTTTGATAGGAACAAAACAACACAACCCCAGAAACTGGAACACAAGCAGAATCCCCACACCAAGTGTGAGCCACCCTCTAGCCCAGAGTGATCTGAAGAAACAACTCCTGCGGGTAGGTGGCATCGTCCCTTCCAGCTGTGCAAGGGCATTGATGGCTGTGGGAATTCAGGCTGGGTCTGCCAAACCTGGCAGAGCATTTGGGAGAAAGAAATTCTAATTTTCAGCTCCTGAGCAGCCTTACACAGGAATCAGGCAAAGATTTTGGCAGATGCAGAAAAACAAATGTAGGCATCCAGTTCACTTGAAATTCAAATGAGGAAACAGCAAAGCTCATTTACTGCTTTCGGGGTTAGTCAGCAGCTAAGCAAAGATTTTTTTTAACTGAAACGTTACATTTAGGTTTAGGAGTAGAGCTGCAACTGGGTTAAGTCCTGCTTTACACACCAAAGCTTTTCATGGGATCTGTTTCTGGGTTTCTGTATTAAATAAAAGTCTTAGGGAACCATTTCTTCGTAGTCACATATCTGATTCATCACTCCTTGGAAGGCTACAATACATCTGTCATGGAACCCTACTAATTACTAGTAAATCACTGAAGTTGGAAGTGTCAGAAGCACATCCAAAAAGAGTTAAAGTGAAAAGCCAAATATTCAAAGAGCTCTGGGGTGAAATTGTGTCACTTTACAGATGAACCTGTGATCTATGTGAAAATAAATGATGTATAATGATTACAAAATTTGAAATCAAATCTTCACGTGGGGACAATTCAATAAGGTTAGGTGATTATAGGACTATGCAGCAGCATCAATTATGGAGCCAGAAATAGTTTCACGTCCCTCAGAGGCTACAAAAACTCTGCTTTGCTTTATTCACCAACATCAGAGGGCATTCACTTTCATCAAATAGTCTGGGGGGTCTCGTCTGGAGGGAAAAAAAGTAAATAATGGAAGGCATGAGCCCGAGAAATGACTGGCAATGATCCTAACTTATCATCCAAGCTACCATTTGCTCTGCCAATTGATGGGAAATGAAGTGTGATCAATTCCAGTCCACTGTACATAGTTCCCACTGACTGACCTGCCAACTCTTTGATTGAATAATTAGCTAAGATATCAATATCTGCCATTTTGCACAATGCTCACAAGACAAAACCCTGAAGTTTTCAGAAAATGGACAATCACCACATTATCGGTAACTTTACATTTTCTTTCACATTTATGCCTAAGCCTTGATATTGCCAAAATATGGAATAAAAACGTAACAGTACATAAGAAGTATTAGAATGCAGGAGCATGAAATCTAGAGGTCAGTGCAACCCCTGAAGTAATACAACATACATTTTTAATCTTACAGATGAATAATAAGCCATATCAAAAAGGATTAGATCTGTGCTCCTCATTTACAATAGTTCACTGTAAGTAACAACCTATTTTCCACTCTCACTACCAGGGGAAGAAGCGTTAACTCAGGTGCTGGCTGGTGACTGACAGCAATGCTGACATTTTAATAGCAGCAACTGTTTGAGAGCACTATCTTGTGCTTCTTAAATAAAGATTTAATCTACTTTTGATGCAGCAGAGCTCTGCAGACCTGGCAATCTGCTGTTAGGGCACATGGAAAGGTGGGAGTTTCTTTGCTCCCCTCCCCCAGTCCCACACCGGGTGTGTAACAAGCTGTTCCAAAGCCTGACATTATACTTCACATTACAGTCCCAAGCCTGAAGTGCTAGCAAACAGGGACACTGCACTTACTGTTCTATTTCAGACATAAATGGTGTTAACTGCAAACACAAATCAGTTATTCAGTGCAAAAATGATACACGACTTGTAAATTGGACCCTTTATAAGTATTTTGGCATATCTAACTTTAGTTCACACACATGGATGTAATTCCCAAGTAGCCAGATGTCATAGCCATATCTGAAGACACCACTTCTCCTGAAACCATTCTGTTGAGGCTTTGAGTGTGCTCACCACTTTCCCCCCTAATTCTCCTATCTATTCCCCTCCCATATACCAATGAAGAGCAAAACCAGCAAGGGAAATGTACAAACTGAAATAGCAAATACACCACCTAAAATGAAGGAAAGGGCTAGTGGCTTACAAGGCAGGAATGGAGAAACCATGTGAAAGGGAAAATCACAGAATCACAAAATCAGTTAGGCTGGAAAAGACTTATGTTACTCCACCTCACGGATTACTAATTTCTTTCCATGCCATCTTGTGACAAATCCTAGCCTTTGCTACTTAAAAATGGCAAAAGTCCTAATAAAGACATGTGCTGCTTAGTGCTCACTTTAATGTGCATAAACAGAAGAGATTTCTGGTTTGACAGGTAGTGGCATCTCAACCCAAAGAGAGCAGATTCATCTTTCCTTCTGGGCTGGCAGCAGGTTAAGAGCATAATGCCATGACTTGGTATCAACAAAAGGCTTCCTCTGCACCCTGCCCCAGGTCTTTGTTTTTCAATTGGCAGAAAATCTCATACCAGGGCCATCCTAGTGCTGGCACTTTGTTTGACTGATCACCACCCTGAATTGCTTCAGCAGTGTCCACCTATGAAGTACAGGCTATGGAAGTGACTGGAAATCTACAGATGTATTTACTATTTGCTGATTAATACGGTCTGAGGCAACCTGGTTCTGTGCATTTCACATGTCAAAACAGCTCCCTTGTATGTTCTCAATGATGCCTTTTAATTCTATTTGAAGACCCATTATCCAACATTATCTCACAATATTTAACAATGTGTTCATCCTTCTTGAATAAAAGACTGGAATGACCAACTCCAAGCCCACAGGCAGACAAAATGTCAACAGACAGTTTTCATCACAAGTAACTGCATCCTTTCTGTATTACTCATGGCAGTTGGCCAGCCTCTCTTCTTTTCATGAAAAAAAAGCAACATCCAACAACAAAACAAAATCCACCACAAAAAAACTCACCAAAAAAAACCTCAACCCAAACCCCTCCCCCAAAACCAAACCAAAACAAAAAAAGAAAACACACAAAAAAAAAAAATCCAGAAAACCACACAACAACAACAACCAAAAAATTTATCTGTGTTTTTGGGGTTTTTTTAAAGGGCTTAGGTCTGGTGAGTATTAATTAAGCAGTGTGAGTATCACAGTAAAAAAATGCCTCCTTTCTCCCTAATAGCAAGACTAGCAGCATGTGGGATACAAAATATAAAATATTCTACTCTCTCCAAATTAGCCCAAAGCACAAACTAGTACCAGTATTCTCTTTGTTCTTCTCACCCAGAGCAAATCCTACCTGAAGTTTGAGAAAGACAGATGCAACTTGAGCAAATTAGCTCCAGGAATCAAACAACTTATCCAAGAAGAGGCAGGATATCTAGACTTTCACATTTGTGGAATTGGTTAGTAGGCATCAGTGATAATTAGAACATGATGGGCTGACAAGACTTTATTTTGCTTCAAGACTGGAAAATTCTGATTCTGCTAGGAAATAAATGTGAATTATTTACAGAGTAAAGATTTGGTAGCTACCATGCAGTCTGCTGCACATGGGTGTGTATAATCCTTTATACCATAATTGTGCACTAT
Organism: Dicaeum eximium; assembly: GCA_013396995.1. Taxonomy (NCBI): domain Eukaryota; kingdom Metazoa; phylum Chordata; class Aves; order Passeriformes; family Dicaeidae; genus Dicaeum; species Dicaeum eximium. The sequence goes on along the minus strand of VWZP01010941.1, from coordinate 2,025,920 downwards.
ACATGCATGGATAAAATGAACAGAACTGCAAGCAGAATCCTTCTATCTTGAAAAATATTTCCCATATTAAGAACTCATCTTAATACCATGCCCCTTCTTATCTGATTGTTTTACAGAGTATTGGCAGGGTTTTTATTCAGCTAGAGCTCACTGAAGGAAGGAAAATATGCAGTTGTTTAGCAGGTCAGGTCAAAATGGAAAAAGAAGCCTCAGGACTGCCTAACATGCCAACACACCCTGCAGAATAACATTTATTAACCAGATTTTCACAAGCAGCAATTTCTATTTAGTAAGGTGGTAAATGCTGTCTTGCAACATCTGAAAGAATTAAACATTCTCTGTGAAAATTAGGCATACAGCATCACAGAAGCTTCCCCTTTATCCAGCATCAGTTAAATTTTGCTGTCTTCGAGGAAGGAGATTAAATTTCTTCTTTAAAACTCTGTTCCAACTGTCTAATGCACTTTAGCAAGCTTTCAAAGGCAAGCTGGCACCAATGAATTCTCTTTCCAATCCAGGCCACTTCCTCTGCACCACGCTTCTCTACTCACTATTTTTTTTTCTGTGTTTTTTTCCTTTCTTTCATGGCTGCTCACTCCCCAGTACGTTGTTTTTTCCTAGGCTAAAATCTCTACACCAGGTACATGCCATTGCAATGATACAACTATAAATGAAGTAAATTTGTGGTAAATTAAGATGGTAAGTTAAGAATGCTTTTGAAACATCCTGAAATTAATTCTGAAATTTGAAGGAAGCAGATCAAAAACTGACAATATGAATGCGACTCTTATGATGTAATAGAAATCATCTGGGCTTTCTGTAATGGCTTAAATATTTTTTCCTATTTCTTTTGTATTTGCTATATGACTTAAGCCTAGAGATTACATTTCTGGACCTTAGTAGGTAACCTTCCTTCTAGCAACTACATAAGGCTTTTCTTGATTGAGGCATCACCAACTGAGAAGAACTGCTGCATATCGTAGTCTTTGATGATTTTTGTAGTATTCTGATGATTGGTGATCTGTTTATTCTTCTTACCATACTGCCAATTATACAATTTTTAAAATATATTTAATAATATTTTGTGTTTTTCTTAAATCTCCAGCACATGGGGTGACAGAATTAGAGAAGGAGTTTCTCAGAAAGAATAGAGATATAATATCAGAGAATGCATGAAGAATGGTCACATATGCCCACTTCAGGCTTCTCTAGTTACCACAACTGAGATATTTCTGTTTAAACTGTATCTGCTCTTTACCCAGGAGTTTTTAAGTAGCCCTAACTGTGAAGTGTGCCATATTCTCCTTGTTAACCCTCTTAGTGTGAGGATTCCTGCCAGGCTTTTGGAGAACAGTGCTCTGCCACCAATTAAGCCCAGCATTCCCTCTGCCTCACTTTAATACATCCTTCTCCCCGGAATCAGATCTGCAGCAAAACCTGAGAATATCTGATATACACAAAGCTTCTGCAGGGTAACATGGCTTCAGCATCACAGCAATTCCTCTCTGCTTGCCCACCCTGCTGCTGGCTCCATCCCTGAACTCCAGAACATGCCACTTATGTTTTGGGAAATATGTTCCTACTCCATCCCTCTCAAACAGATGCACTGGAGCCTCTATTTGCTTTACTCTTCCCACTTTGGCAAAAGACTACTGTGCAGCTTCCCCTTCTGGAGAGCTGGCCACCAGTGAGTTGCCTGGCACATGTCCTGGTAACAACAGTATGGTCATTTGGACCATTTCTGTCCTCTCTGCTCCTGCCTTCCTCCTCAGGAAAATCCAGCAACTCTTCAACTCATTTTTGCAGGCAAAATTTCTGCTCACCCCAGGAGAGAAAATGTCTCTGTTTCAGTCTCTTAGTTCAGTTCTTGGCACTTACGCACAACTCAGAGTGACAATGTGAACAGAAACTTTTTTGAAACAAATTTTGAGTGAGATTGTCTGATTGAAACACTTGGCAAAATCCTCTATGCCAAATGAGAGACGTTACAAGCTGCCTTAAAAATTGGTGAGGGATGAATGAGTGACATGAGTGACCTGGCAGGACTGATCTGCATTCCAAAGTCACCACTGCCTTCTGGCATCTTGAAGGTATTGCCAGGCAGGGATGCAGATGATGCAGTCACTTACTCCTAGGCTTCAGCTTTGGAGGTAGCCTGAACTATTGCTCCCTGCCCCCTTCTCAGCCCCACAAAAAAGCCTGTGATCTGTCCCAGGGGATGCTTCCAGCCGATGTTAGCACAGTGAGGAGAGGGCAGGCTTGAGCCCCAACCTCAGGCTGGCAAGCTCCCTGCTTACTTGCAGCACAGAGGCACATCCAGGCTGCCCCTCCTCAAGCACTGCTGGACAGTCCCTCTAGGACCAGATCCTGGTGTTCTCCAGCTCAAATCCTAAACTCTGATGAACCACAATCAAGAGTTGCTGGAGCTAAGATATGCCATGAGCAGACAGCATGGATTTCATCCATGTAACTTCACTTTGGCATAAAAAAAAAGAGCATCTTCTAAAAAGCTCTTCCCTGGTGAGCAGGAAATATATAATATTTTAATTTATTACCGACAAGCCCATTATTACACTGACTCCATTTAAAGAACTTTTCAACCCCTAAAAGGTTTTAAGCAATTCCTAGTAAATTTCTATGTCTAGATATGTCAATAAATTCAGCCTCTTAAACAGCAAGAATAATCCACCATGGGAATTACACTGCATTTACTGCATGTATGCAAATAAATTTGACTAACAAAAATATCAGTTTAAATAAAAAAAGTCAAATACTATTTGTATTTATCAGTATCAAGCATAATTTCACCCACTGCCTTTGTTTTGTACCGAAAAACTGCAAAAAGGTGATTCCTTCACAGCCAGTAATCCTGCTGAGCTTCACCTTTTACCCTGGTTTCTTCATGAAATTTGTTCCAGCTGCTGAATGTGACAGGTATGCAGCAATATATGCTTGGTGACAAGCACTTGTGACAGCATTTAGGCTGACCCAGTTTTCAAGGCAGTTTTCTATACCTTAGTGGAAAAAAAATCCCATATCAATGAAAAGGATGGGAATGCTATTATCACATTATTGTCTCTACTGACCCCTCCCAAAAAGAAAGAGAGAGAACCTTCCTCTGTAGTCAGCCTTTCCCATTCTTAGCCACTTTTTATTCTAGAGACATGTCATTGTTACAGCAAAACAAGTATATTGTGTTGGGAAAAAGCAATCTTGGCAGAGATTCAGCTATATGGTAAAGAAAGTGCTTTTTGCTAGGCAAGTTGCATTGCCCCCTCAATCATGCCAAATTCTGCCAGATTTACATTACAAATTATCCTACTTTACTGTCTCCTCCAAAACAACTCTGCCTAGCTGTGATCACTGTGATCTCTTCTCCTCTCTCAGCATCTGCCTGGCTTTTTAGCAGAGGTCTGGGGTCCGATGTCCTCCCATCACCATCAACAGTAGCACACAAGAAGTTATCCCCATTATTCACATCCTACAGAAGGCAACAACCTCCACTGCCATTTGGACGAGGCATTCCCCTCAAAAGCTCTAGAATTTCCTACTGCTTCAGTCTTTTTTTGTGGCAAACAACTAGAATCACTCCTCCCACTGACCAACCACAAAATCAGTCTGAACAATAATGCTTTGAAAGCTTCCTATATCCACTTCTCTGCTTAGCTGTCACATGAGAACAGCCTTGCTTGATTACTACTAAATAGGAACTTAATCTTTACTATTTGAAGCTCTGCTTAAGTGGTTTTTACTAGAATAATGGTAGTTTATTGCTTTTGAACTAAGTAATTCTCTGGTCAAAACCAGAAAAGAAAATGAAAAAAATCCCTCCTCCCCCTCTCTTCCACATCAGACTCATTTAATAAAATGGCTGTGTCTCTTACAGCCTGGCTTTTTTCCCCATATCTCTTAGAGCCTAGCTCAGTATTTGGATGCCAGGTGCTTTCTCTCTTAATTGTAGAGCATAATTAGGATTTGAAACTCTCTGCCAGTTGGCCACTTGGCTGATGAGGAGTAAGGCAGAAAATGCATTTTAAGCTCAATGCTCCTTTCCATTACTTAATGCAGAAATAAGCCAAAGAGTGAGTAAGGAGAAGAAACGGTGGACAGAGGTTGCACAAGGATGGCTCAAGAAGCTCATCAGTGCCCCGAGGGCTTTCAGAGCTCCCTGTGGAATGGCCACTGGATAAGATGCAGACAGAGCAGGGGCTGAACCCAGCTCTTCCCAGCACTCAGCCCACACTCCCCCTCACTCCCATCTCTGAGCCTACAGGCACAGCTTCCACCAGGAGCACAAAGCACTCTGACCCTACGAGAGTTTGTAGTGTAAAGATTAGTGTTGCATCCGTGAGAAAGAATTGTAAATCACTGTAAATCAATTGTAAATCACTTCTGGCCAAGGAAGAAGGAAGGCTTTGCCTCCTACAGCAGATCAGCACACAAACCACCAGGCTACTGTCCATGGCAAAGCAGAGCAACTCCCTGTTTACCTGAGGACTCGGAGGATCTTTGCAAAGTTTACCTGGATCACCAATTTTTGTAAAAAGGGCAGAGGAAATTATTTCAGGACTAGCATTAGGACAGTGTGAAGGAAGGTGTTTCCTCAGAGCTATGAATAAGCATAAAAATAGATATTTAAGACAACCCCTCCCTCATTGTTTTCTATTATCTCTTGCTTTGTATTTAAGTTTTTGGGGGTTTTTCACCCACATAACTATATTCTGTTTTATACCTATGCTGATGTATACATATTTACTGAATACTACATAAACTAAGCAGATTTGGCATTTTATGTCCATACACAGTTACACCTCTAAGGCTTAGACAGTATCAATTTAAATACTTCAAGTATACTACTGTTTTACCCACTTTCACAGACCTTTCTGAATGTTATGGGGTGTTATTTCCTGCCATACAAGTCCAATGCAAAGTATGACTCTACTTATGTATATATGCTCTTGTCTTCCTTTCATGCATCTTTATCTCCATTACTAATTTTGTACCATCAAGCAAATCCCAATGTTTATCTCCTGAAAGAATATGAAACACTGCATTCCCTTCACACTAACAAGGAAGCATAAATACTATACCTTTCTTCCTGAAGATAGATTTCAGTGTACTCTTTCCAGATAAGTGCCCACCTTATTAATACAAACAAACAACATCTGAGAGGCATCAAAATTGCAGCAATAGTTAGGCTGCTAACATGAATCACAAACTCTTTTTCAGCATATGTGAACTGGGATCTACTGCCCTAAACACTGATACATAAATAATTATTTGACATCATGCAATTTCAGAGCAAAATCACATCAGTGCATTGACCTAATACCAGGTTCTGTATGACAGTCTCATATTCTTGGCTGATTACTTAGAAAATGCAGCCTTAACCTCCCTGTGCAACTAAAAAATATCTAACCTATAGAAAATAAGATTAATAACCTTATTGGACAGATGCACTCTGAGATTTTAATTCTGCTTCAATTCCTGTTTAGCAGAAGTTCATTAAACTCCTACATCATGAGTCTGACCTAGAAAAGTAAATAAGTACTCTGTTATTCCCTTTAGAGCCCTGAGTTACTAATAAGGAATTATAAATCTCCAGTCACTTTGTCAAGCAGCCAAATACATCCCAAGTGAAACACAACCGCAAAGTTCATAAAAATGAGACCAACTGAAATGCAAGACTAAAAATGTGATTTTGTTTTATAGACCATGAACTAATACCACATTGTTTCCGCTTTTGTGCACTACAAATATGAACAAGTAGGAATGCAGCAAATGCAACTAATTCCACCCATATAAGTCAAGTCTTCACTGGGCCTCGTTTGTCTCCTCCTTGAGCATCAGGTTACTGCCCTTACACAGGACTGTTCATCATAGATGTTTAAGCTTTTATGAAGACAGATTGGTAGTTCAGATGTGAAGAGACTAAGGAGCAAATAATCATAAAAAAATCCCACGTTCCTCAGCCAAAGTCACCACGCAAGCCAGCAATGGGTCTGTAATAGGATCACACTTCCCTGGATCAGCTTCCAGCTCTAAACCCCACAGAGTATCATGAGCATTGCTCCAGCAAAATTATAACCAGATACATTACTAGGAATTTATGAATAATCACATTGAAGCACAGCCATTCTGTGCTAAGGGTGAAACCTGAGCTCTGCTGGAAAACCTGGCTCACTGATAAAAATTCTCTTGGCTTCCGCGGGTCTAGGAATTTCCCCTTTTTCCTAAATGTTTCCTGAAAATCTGCTTTGGATTTGTTGATTCATCTGTTGGATGACCTCAGTTATACTATTCAGGCTATGTTAAATATAGTAGCTTGAATTGTCATTACCTACAGCAATTAAGCCTATAATTAGATCCCCTTCAATGTCTTCTTGACTTGCAAATGCATCTCTCTGACATTCCTGATGCTGTTTTACATTTAACCCCAGAATTTCTTTGGTTGCTTTCCTAATACAATAGCTCCAAAGTTGACTTTGAACTATCTGGCCAAAAAGCTGAGCCCTGGTTTTAATAGCATAGCGAGAATTATTTCTAATCAAGTTTCCTCTCTCCAACTACAAAAGACTTAAGGTTCATTTACAAATCATCCTACTGCTGTTTATGCCACTGCTTTTGCAGCTGTCCATCAGCCCACAGAACATTCTGCATGCTGCTGAAACTTCAAAATTTGCAACTGTACACATAAACATTGGTTTTGGTAAGAATTTGGCTGTACTGGTAAGACTGGTAAGCTCAACCTTTCACCTTGCAAGGCTCACTCCATTTGTCATGAGGAAACCCTCCCAACAAGAGAATAAAAGCCCAGAGATGAAGATGGTAAGGCTGGTTCACAACAGTCATGTTCTGGCCATGACTAAACCTTCCCAAGTCAAATTTGGCTGCTGCCTTCTGAGGGCAGAATGGTCTGCACAATGCACATTCTGTGTATACACCATAAAAAATATACACCATAAAACAGTTTGGGACTCCGTGGTATGAAAATGGCTTAAGGTAAGTTATAACATGGCTTCACAATTTGAATTATACCTGATGTATTTGTCGTGCTGATTTTTAATTCTCTATCCACCTCTAAAGCTGAGATGGCACTATTAATTACATAGCTAGAACACTGTACCTGTATAAAAATGTGAGTGAAATCTCTAAATTAAGATTGCCTCCAAGAAACTGTTGCTTAGACTCATTAGCAATATAATAGTGCAGTAATTGAAATGCATGCAAGAAGCTGTTTATTCAACTGGCCAAGAAACCTGACAGTTACTAAAGGCAATCTTAATCTATACAAAGAGAGGGTTAATTAAAAATATGCAAATAGTTCATGTTCTTGTGTTTCAAACTAGGAAGTACCTAGTGTCCCATTCAAATAGGTAATGAGAAGACAATGGATCCTCTGGAAGATCACAATGAGATGTGAAATACATTGTACAAAAGGTGTTAAAAAATCATGTGTTGAAATACAACATACCAGGAAAACGGAAATTAAAGTCTTGTGTACTTGGTCCAATCTCCGTGCCTTTTAGCATCCCACAGGGAAAATAAACATGTTTTGTAACTACTGACACCTTCACATCAAATTCAGAGACCAAGTCCCTGAGGGGGTTTTCCAGCCCCACACAGGGTTTCAAAGACAGCGTGTCACAGGCTTTCCAGCTCTGACAGAAAAAGACAGACATGGCTTTGGGCTGGGACAGAGACAATGCTTCACTGTTATGTGGTTAAAACCAGCTAAAATTCCACAATTATTCAGTAAACTGAAGAGTAATGCTGGAAACTGGACAGTCTGTTTCTCTACTTTGGGCAATTTAGTATCTCCGATCTTCTATTTTCCTTTTCTCTCTATTCCATAAAATGCCAATAAATCCTCATTTTCTTTGATCTAAGCTTAATTGGGTTTTTGGCTGTTATCTGGGGAAATTACTTTTTCACATTCCCGAGGGAAACAGAACAGTGTCCTCAGGAGAGGTGAGCACAAGAGTCAGCCTGGTGGTCAAGGTCAGGGGAAAAACTGTTATCTTCTGTCAAGGAATTGCCTCAAAGGGGTCAGTCATGTCATGAACAGAGAAAGGGCTAAATGACAGGAGAATACAATGCACCACCAGGGACCTAGATACACATAATAGACTACTGGCACTCAGAGGTAGGATTATACACAAACATGTTAGGAATAAGATGGATATCTTAAAAAAACACTTCAAAAGCAATGTGTTCAATGAAATACAGTGCACGTGCAGAAGTCATATCATTTAATTATAAAAGTGTAATTAAAGTGGTACAATTGTCTTAATCTGGATGGAGACTTAGAGGTACAAAGGTGTTTGTTCCACGATAAGCAAGTCCTAGAAAGCAAGAATAAAGGGCATCTCTGGGATAAGGTATCTTGACACTAGACATCTATGCCCATGGCAGAAGACAGCTATTTCCATTAGGGATGTGAACATAATGGAATGAAAAATGCACGTAGACTAATCCCAACAAAAGAGGGCACGTTTTGACAGAAAACGGCAAAATGGGGTTCTTCATTAAAAAAGCATTTGAAAAAAGCAGTTGTCTTTTGGTTGTACATCAAAGGCATGCCATCACAAACACAAAGGGAACTCTGCATCTCAGTGATGTCCTCCTCAGGGTTTGCACAAACAGGCTTTCCATTAATAGTTCTCCACATTGTGTAATTATAGCAAACAGAAATACACCCACCACCACGAGGTGCTTTCAATGGAGTTATCACTTTGCAACACTGAGCCCAGCATTTCCATTATTTTTGCTGCATTGTATCACTGCACGGCTTCGAACATTTATTCAAAGTATTTGTGTTCCAAATATTTCCATTTTCAGAATACAATTTAATGTATAGACAGAGCAGCAGACGGCCTGCTTCCCGACAGGGCTGATAAGAACCAAAATGTTTACAAGGCGAAGCTGTCTGAGATGCAAAGCACCAGACCTGTGCAGGACAGCTGCTCAGGCAGGAGCACTGGTGGTAAAACTGGAATGACTCTCACTGACAGAACCACCCTACCTGCTAACCACACCTGTTCCTCTCAAATACCAACACAACCAAAGCTATTTGTATTGTGAAAATACTGTACCTTCCCCTACTGGGGGCAGATGTAGGTACAGTACAGATAAATTCCAAGCACCAACCACTTGAAACATTTTGCTGTGGCACCAACTCCATTACATGAGGTTTTTCTCCTCTTAGCTGTGGTGTGCTGGCATGAACATATTATATAATGTCTTACTTTGCCTGGATCTCTTCACCAGCTCTGTGTGGCATGGAAACTCATGTCAGAGTTTGTGCTGTTTGTCCCTGGCACTGAGCACTGTTATCTCCAGCTGCATTCTTTGGCAATGCCTCCTGCAATCCTAACGTGCACCCACAATCTACTAAATCCCCATGCAGGATCAAGTTGCTCCCGTGGGATAACTGTACAAGTGATTCAAAAAAATACCTCAATATTCATAATTCTACTGTGGCTACTCTGTGAGAGGGCTTGGAAGGGAATAAACAGCCCTGAAACAAAACTGCTTTATGAATTATTCTGATGCAAATTCATACTCTATCGCATTCCTCTTGTGCTAAAAGAAATGAATATAAACAACTGAAAAAAATATTTTTATATTTGTATTTACAGGGGTCCTTATAAAAAAGTTATTAACTCCAACAAACCTCCACACAAATACTGATTTAGAGAGGTGGTGAGAATCACAGTAGTGATGGACAGCTAACCAGTACATTCACCTAACACAGAGTCACAGCCAAAAAAAGTTAAATTCCACTATTCCTATTTCATGATGTGGATTTTAAAATATTTTCACCTAGATCTTTAAAACAGATAGACACTGAAATCTGTTTGAAATAAATGCAAATTTTCATCAAACTACTTTTGAAGAACTGACCCTCTGGATTTCTCAGGGTATTATCATCACAGTTAATGTATTCACACAGGAAAGGAATTGGCTAAGTCACACAATCTACCAGCTGAGATCTGCACCCTCCTCAGTGAAGAAAATAATCTCATATTAGAATTTTGAACCTTTTCAAACTGTTTCAAGGATTAATATTGTTCTGTGCAGCTTGATCCCTTCCCATAGCAAGGGCTAATATGCTGATATCACTGTAAAATCAGGGTCCTAAACCCATGAAATACTGAATTGTATTAAAGCCAGCAGGGGCTGATCCCACCACACTGTGCCAGTGAGGTCCAGCAGCTCCCTGGGATGCAGGAGCAGGGGGGGCTCTCCATGGAGCTGGCAGGGCACAGCCTCAGCCAGGGAATAGGACAGCCAGAGGCAGCTCCCTGGGACAGGGATGTGCTGAGGCCAGCCCAGGATGTCATCCTGAGGGTTGAGCCTGGCTGAGCAGGGCTGGGACACAGCTGAAGGCTGGCACCACTGCAGGGTTGCTGTCAGTGTCCCTGCTCCTCAGGCTGGGCTCAAAGGGGGCTCCTGGGCCACAGGAGTGGTGGGAAGAGCTGCTCACACCCTTCTCCAAAGCAAAAGCAGAACTGCTCTGTGACCCCTGCAAAAAGGCTCTGAGGAGAACACACAGGAAGAGGACAATGTGTGGGGAAAGGTCCTGCCATGAAGGAAAGGCTGGGCAGGAAAGCCCTTGGAACTCTTTGTGCTGCAGCATGACCTCCACAGCAACACCAGTTTCGTATCCAGTGATCTGAAATCAGGCCTCAGATAAAGGACACATAGTCAAATAGTATTTGTAATATTTAGAGGTACCAGCCAAACATTTAGATGGCATTGCCAGTCACTCCTTAGTACAATGATTCCATGATGGCAGGGCCAGACCAAGCCACTCTAGCCCAGTGGCATCACTGACTATTTTACCAGTCTAAAGTATGTCAGGATAAGATAGCAGGCTATGACCTTTCTCCCATATGTATAATTTTGATGAGTTTCACAAAATGTGTTATAAACCTAGTGTAATCATTTTATAAGAAACGAGATTTTTCCAGTTAAGAGCCTTAAACGTGAGATAACGAGCTCAGCACAAGAAGTATTCCACTAATAGCCATTTATGGCAGCTTGTGTCTGTCCAACCAACCTACCTAGATTTAATTGCCAGTAACTCTCCTTTACTTCTAAAAACAACTTTTTGTTGAGAGAGACCAGTCTTTCAAAAAGTCACTACGTAATTCACTTTGGAGGTTTGTTTGTTTTTTTTTTTTTTTAATCTCTTCCTAATGCAGCTTTAAATTTACATGTTCAATAACACAAGCAACACTTTGGCTCCAAGACCCGGAACCAATCTTGACCCTCATTTTATCTTAGCTGGAGATAATTACTTTATACTAATGCAGAGTGCCAAAGACATTCTGTAATTTCACTGAATTATTATTAGACATATTTTGGATCAAGTCACTCAGTATAACCCTAGATCAGTTTGTTTTGTAGTACTCTTGCTTGTTTGCAGATGAAAGCCACAAACCTTGCCTGTACTTTCAAATAAACCCGCAGACTTCAGGACCAATCCCATAATCTGATACATGTGAGTAATCCCATCAATTGGTTTGAACAAATCCTTCTCCAATAGAAGGTTTCCCTGGACAACGTTGAGTGCATTCACTACAGACCAAATGCATGGAAAGCAATATTCCACATGGGGTATTGTAGGTGTCATGCATCAGCTATGCAGCAAGCAGTCTCTGCTTTTTGTGCAGGTGTCACATGAGCACGTGTCAGACTGTGTCAAGCAGTACCTTGAAATTCAGTGGTATCTCTGTGGATGACTGGTTAATTTTATGGAGTCTAGACAGAAGTTTGAAAATTAACATGCATTAATTTGAATCAATCATTCCTCTGCATTTAGCAGTCACTGCACTACTGATATCTATGGAAAAATGACCAGAGCTGTCTGGAACACCAATAGGAAACTCCCCAGCCAGTCAGCAAATACTGAAGTATTTACATAATCACAATTCTAATGTTTGCAAGTATGTAGACTCTCTCTAATGAGGTGACCATGCCCTTAGCAGCTATTAGCATTAAGTAATGGTCAGGCACGGTGCAAATCTCCATGGTTCAGCCTTAGCACACAGAGTACAGCATTGTGTCACATGAGCAAAGACCACTAATCAGTTCTGAGAGAGCCACAGGCTCAGTGATTGTTTCATCAACTCAGGTCTATTCCAAGTATAGCTCATCAGATTACAAGTCTGACAGATGCTGAAGTGTCTCACAGTGTTACACAGCTGATGAGCAGTGTCACAACAGCAAACCCAAATGAGGCTCAATCTTTCTTTCAAAACTTATTCTAAATATTAAGCTTGCTCCTTCAGAACATACTTGAAGAATTAGATGTATCATGCCAAAATTCTTTAATATTCATATGCCACTAAAATGCATACTCCAGAAACTCCTTCTCTCACTGTGTGCCTGAAGTGATACCTCTACAGATGCTGAAGTAGTTTAAAAAAATGGCTTTTTGTATTCTTAATGGGTCATCACCAAATACAAAGACGCAATATGGCTGATCTGGGACAACAACAGGCATACAGGCATTAACTGCAAAAGGCACCTGATACATGAGGTAATCCCCACTGTAGATGTTTCACATGCATCAGACATGTTGCTTTGGTATCAGTGCTCTAAAGAAGTATTTCAACCTTCCTCTGCAGCCTAGTAAGCAGTTAATAATCTCATTTTATATATTTTTATACATTGTAGGGCATTTTATTCTGTCTACCACACCCAGCCTAACCAGGAGTGACACACACAGGGATGGCTCCTCACACTCGTATTGAGAACCTTCTACTAATAAAACAAATCACTTTGGGTTACAGGAGTTTAGAACCTTCAGGACATCTTGCAATACTGAAGGAACCTTTCCCTGCAGAGGCACATATAATCAGCACAGATATTTGTAGTTAGTTCAGTTACTTATTTTATTTTCTGATGCTTTAAGTTTCTTTTTCACTTCCCCCCCATTTGATAGAGTTACATCATTTAAATTAGCATGTAACTGTGTCAATATGAGATAATTAGAATCTGCAATACTTTTATCGCTTAAAAAAATTTCTCAGAGTTCAGACAAGTATAATGTAACAGTCACCTGTTCCTTTATGCTTTACCTTGCAACTTCTTGCCTTACCTACAGTCTTTCATCTGACTTAGCCCTCAAATTCTTTAGGTCTGGCAACTGATCTATTTATTACATGTTTACAGACTTCCCAGCACATCGAGGCTTGGTTCCCCACTTGTGCCTTAAAATAAATACACATTAACAGAGAAGGTTCTCTGCTGCAATTCCCTAGCAACCCTACCCCACCAACACCCCAGTGCTCATTTCTTTCCAGCTCTCTGGCCACAGTAATGCTAATTTGTTCCACTCACAGCAATCTACTACAACTAGAAAGGGTAGTTCAGCCCAGCTTGACCCATGTGACCAAATGCAATAAGTAGAATTTAACCATCCTTGAAAAAAAATTCACTCTATAATCTGTACTTTGAAGGACTCGTGGAGTGTATGCTGATTTACACAAAGTATCAATTGATCTCTGTTCCAAAAGAAATTGTCCTTTATTCTGATCCTTCTCAAAAATACCTTCCCCATAAATGCACAAAACCTCAAGCATTTTCATATCCTAAGATACAACATGAAACTGAAAATGGGGGTGGGGGTTCAACTTTTGTATGGGCCATTCACTTAAGAGTTGGACTTGATGATCCTTTTGGGCTCCTTCCAACTCAGAATATCCTGTGATCTGGAAATAAAGATTAAATATTTGACTAAACATTCCCTCCCCCCTGCTCCCCCCATCAAAGGGTTTATGAAGCATCAGAAAGCCAAAGTCAGTTAGGTATTAAATAGGCATTAAATCAATTCTGAAGTCCCTTTTCCTAAGGTAATCCATACTGAACAAAAAAAAATTGAATAAAATCTTCACCCTAGTAAATAATTCATGATAAACACAATCTTTGGAATTTGAACACATAATTAAATGCTGTCATCATTAAACATTTATCAAGTTGAAAATATGGAACACTTGAAAACACCCAATTTGTTAGTACAGAGAAGTGTGACTTGCCCTGATTATTCACTGAACCCCTGACATACTGTAACATCAGAACTTGAATTACTGCATCAGATGCTTGCTCATAACAAAACATTAAAGACTACAAAATAAGTTTTGGGTTTTCAGGAGCTTATTTTCATTTAAGAATCTGAAATTATACAATAAAGGCACTAGGAGTCAAGGAGAACTGTTTGGAAAGAGCTAGGTGAGTCCTGGCCTGAAATATTTACAGATGTAGGTAAATGTTCAGTTACACATATTTAATGGTCAAACTTAAAACATTAAGTAACAGGACTGTGAAAGGCAGTGAATGATTTGCACAATGAATACAATGAATTCAAGTGAATGAATACAAGTTCCTAATGGCACATCTTCATCTCCCAAACTAATACCCCACCATAGTCATTATTAACCAATTCCTCTTGAAGGAAAGCAAAATACTGTTGATGGTCACAATTTAAATACAAATTGTCTTCCCAGAAAATACTTCAAAACCACTTCTGCTTTGAAAATCGTTGATTTAGAAAAACAAGCAAAACCTAAGCTTCATGGAAACTGCCTTTCCTCTCAATATCAGGGTTACTTTGTTTTCCTAAAATGCTTTTTGTTAAAGAAAAATTACAAATATAAAAATATGTCATATGAAATATAAAATCTGGTTTTGAAATAGCTACAATTAAAAAAAAACCTTGAAATATTTATTTATAAAAGTAATTATTTATGTTTTTGCTTTCTAGTAGGTTGTCCCTACAAGAAGCCAGATTTACTGATATCAAAGTAAGTTTTAAGGCTGGTCCCTTTAAACACAGAACAGTATGGGAGAATTATGAAAGAAACTCATTCTCTAACCATTATTATAAAACAGCTCACTGGTAAACACAAAGTGTATATGTAACACCTTCAGATCAATTCCATTCACTAAAAAACAACTGATGAAACACTCTTGCCATGCAAGTTATTTGACATCAAATCAATAATTAAAATAAATTTAATTTCACTTGGGATTCCACTTTATCTTAGAGCAAAATAAGTAAATAAATCCTATTTGTTTTCATGTTTATGCTTTCTTTGATCTTCAAAACACAGGGAAATCTACTGCGTATTAAAGTAATTTTGTAAACTCAATATCATTAATTTCTCCACAAACTAGAGTCACCAGACCTTAGTCTCATTTTAGGACAACACACAGCAATGCTCAAAGATTACCTCTCTCCCATAGGTTATTTATGAATGTCCATTAAAAAAATGCAAAAGTGCAGGCTATTAATATATCCATCAAATGGCTAAAATAATATTTGTTATATTCTGGATTATTCCTGATACTTAACTTCATTAGCATTTTAGAAGGCAAATTGTTCTCTAAGCAATCACCTACAAAAGAAAAACAAATGTTCACAGTTGTCAAAACATACCTACAACTGTAGACAAACAAGCTGTCCATAAAAGCTCCTGATACATAATAACAAAGAATATTTGCAGCTGACTGTAAATATTAACTGACCATATAGGATGGCTTTAAATTAGTAACTAATATGAAGATTTGGGCGCATGGCATCAATTTTAACTTTATTTGTATTACAGTGCAGTTTGTAATTAACAATAGGTTTGTCCAATGCTTAAATTTAAACCCCCTCTTATTTTAGGATTAAGACTTTCTATGACAAAATAAATGCACCTGCAGAAGCACAATTTAAAGATAGAGCTGTGTAATTAAATAGGATTGAGAGATTGTGCCCAGGTCCAGGCTGGATGCCTGACTAGGTTTACTCCAGGGAGGCCTGGCTTCTTTGAGCTCAGTTTTGGGTAATTCAACCGTGGTCACGGAGGAGCTACAGTCCCCCAAATCTCCATCTCTTCCTGAACAGGAAAGCTGTTCTCAGCATCTGGAATACAGATGTGATGCCTAGCACTAGCCAGAGCTGTGGGGCTCAAACCTAATTCCTGCTTAAAGACATGGAAGTCTTAGGTGGAATCAGGCTGAGGTATTGATCCTTATTACACGTAATAGGCACAACAAGCATCATAAGCCCTGATTAGTGCCATAAGCCTCCACGGTGTACTTAGCATAAAGATACAACTGAAGTCTGGGAAAACTGAAAGGCAGAGGTAAAACAAAACATGAACCAGGATTACCCAAGCAAGCAGGAAGTAGAAAGTAGAAAGCAAAAA
The DNA here is from genome assembly GCA_013396995.1 of Dicaeum eximium. Taxonomy (NCBI): domain Eukaryota; kingdom Metazoa; phylum Chordata; class Aves; order Passeriformes; family Dicaeidae; genus Dicaeum; species Dicaeum eximium. The sequence goes on along the minus strand of VWZP01010941.1, from coordinate 2,009,715 downwards.
AGAAGACAGGGCTAAAGGCAAGGAAATGTTAAATTTCATGAAGAATAGTGTTTATGGAGCAGACAAAATCCAGAAGTCTCAAAGAGAGTACTAGAAAATATAATGGATACTGACATGAGATAATTATTAAAGAGAATTTCTTCAGTAAGTGGGAACACAATTCATGGTCCTTGAAACATACCTCCTCAGAGAGGATCAGAAAAAAAAGCATTCATCAGCTTTCTTTCTGACCTCAAAACCTGGTTAAAAAAGGATGGTGATCAAAAGCCCAATCCACCTACCAGACAACCAAACCAGATAATACAGCCAGAGGTGCTTACAGGGGGAAACCTGCCCAAGGGAGGGGGCTGGAGCATGGACTCCACACAGGATGAACTCCTGTGAGGACAAACCCCACACAGCACAAACCCCACGCAGGACGACTGCAGGGTGAACTGCAGACACAGCATCCGGCAGGATGAAAAGCACAGAGGGCTGTGGCTCCTGCCACTGCTGCTGCTCTGACTTTCCAACTGCTGCTTCAGGGAGGAAAATTTCAATCACAGTCTTCTACAACACAAAACCAGCAGTAGGCAAATGAGCTACTAGAGGCAATGAAATTACACTTGTTGATTAAAAGTGCTTGAATTATACTGCTCCCCAGATCTGTGCAAAAAACCAGACCCTGTATCACACTTCTATCTTAAAATATCAAGAGCCATGTTAATACAAAGACACACCAACTCTTCAGACATGCTTGCAAAACACCAATGAAATCCTGCAGAGAACACAAAAGAACATGGAAAAGGACTTTTCTTACACCCAAAGTGAAAGACCTGACTTACAGAGGAAAGAATATGAACTATGTTAGCTCCAGCCTCTAGCAGACAGTAGGAATCATTTGACCAATATTGCAGAAGTGTTCAAAAGACTGAATGATACTACATTGTGTTCAGAGCAGATGAACTTAAACTGGAATCTTAAAAATAATTTTTAAAAAACCCATAGAATTTTACTCCAAAAAGAAGAAAAGCTACAAAGCTCAAAACACTTTTTTATGATTTCAAACAGCTAGAGTTTATGCTAATCAATGTATGGGATGGGAGACGGGTGTTTAATCAGCTCAGCTTAAAAGCTGCAAGTAGATGGTGTATGAGCAAGTCCCGTTTCTAATTCAAGTGTTAAGATTCATGACACAAATTCCTCTGTATTTCAGTTTTTCTCATATTCCAGGAACCCAAATAGTTTCCAGTGTGCATGCTACAATAATCTACTGTATGATCTCATTACACACACACACACACACACACAGAGATAACACAGATATGGACTTTGCAGTGCTGGGTTAACAGTGGGACTTGATGCTCTTAGAGGACTTTTCCAACCATAAATTATTCTATGGTTCCATCACCCTGGAACCTGGTTTATTACCTAAGATGCCCCACAGAAGTCAGTGATGAATTTAGTACTGACTCCAGGACATCAGAATCTAATGCAGGAGATTTTCATTTAACAAATTCTGATCAAGTACAAGATCAAAGTTCTGCCTACATGCTAGGAATGCCTGGTGTCTGTGTTCACCACATCAGGCTACCTGACATGCAGGATGAAAACCAAGATAACCCTAAGGAAGTACCAGTCATTAACATTCCAAACGACACAGCCAGGATGCACTACTGAAGGATGTGTTTGAGTGGAGAGTTTGGAAAAGCACTGAATTTCAGAGAACCCCCTCCCAGGAGGTGGAGGAAAACGCCAGAATATTGGCAATAGGCACTTAGCAGCTCTAAATAACCAAAACATTACAGTAAGCGAGCACAGTGAACAGTCACATATCTATTTCTCACTGATTTCAGTGGGATTTAGTGTACCACATCTGATAAATTATACTGCACAGCTAGTAAAATACATACCAAAATCACATGAATATTAATGTGAATTTCTCTTTTTTAACTCATAATGCTATAAATAGTACTTTTTATTTTATATTGATTTTAGAGCACTTATGTCCCATTAGAATCAACGAGGAGTGAAAATACAATTACTGAAAATAATTTGCTTTAAGATAAATATGATTGACCTTTTAGCCTTTTTCCATGCTTTTAAGAAAACAGCCTGAGAAACAAATTTAAGTTGTCATTTAAATTTAAGAATAGCACAAAGGAAAAAGAGACTTGTGACATCCAGAAGCATAGGATGGACCTACAAGCAAGGAGAAAATTGCTCAGGTGAATGACAAATACATGGAGAGTTCTTCTGATGACTATTTTCTTACCACCTGCTTCTTGTCAGTCCCTTATCAAACTTAATGTTTTATCTAAATCAAACACTGAAATCATCAGCAATTTTCTTACAAAAAACTGGGATTTAGATTCTATAGCATATGCTTAATCTTCTAACACAAGCCCAGACAATTATATCAAAATATGAAATAAATGAATTTTGGTCAAATTTAAAGGCTTGAGTAAAATAATAATGCTATACTTACTAAACATGTCTATGAAGAGTTGATAGATCCTGTAATTGCCAAGACTAACAAAACACACCTGAGAATAATCATAAACAAAACCAAAGTTGCTAGCTCATCTCATTCAGGTGATAAGGTAATCAAGAAAAAGAATATAGACAGAAAGGTAAATTACAAATAGTAGAAGATATCAACACACCATTTTGTAGTTCTGTCACAAACATACTGATGTTAATACCAAGTCTTTTCATGCAGGACATGAGCATACTGACTTCAGAATCAAAGACTCTCCCCCTTGTCTTCCAAAACATTAATACTGAACTAATATAAGTGTATTTTTACTCCAAAAGAAACATTTTCCTTACAATTCTTAAAAACTTAATAATGTCTCTTCTGCCTCCTGCTTTTTTAAAGCACACAAGTGCTATGGGGTGTTTTTTATAAACTAATGAGATTAGAGACTTACGTTATCACTATCTACTAGTAAAAGAGAAAATGTGTCTCACTGGACTTCAGAGCAGAGGCTTTCAAGTCTTATACATCTTAACAGTGTATTTCATTTGAATGCCAGCAACAGACTGCACTGAGGTGAGAAAATAACACACACAAAAAAGAACTTTAAAAAAAAATCATACTGAGATGATATATGAAGTCCAATTGGGATTTTTGAAAGTACTGTTCTCCAACACAGGATTTAACCTTTACCGAAAGAAGACCAAGGAGTGAGTTTCTCTGACTTTACAACAAATGTTACACTATGTTCCACTTTAGCACTGGTGTCTCAAAAATAATTTGAGGTAAACACAGCTACAATGTAACTAAAAGCTGATTTATATTGTCATCATTAGGCTTCAAAGCATAAACCATTCCTTTTGTTAAGCCAAATCCACCATATATCACAATTTCACTACAGGTGAATTACAAATCCCATCTGTATCCCACCCCATCCACTCACTCACTTTTACTGCAAATAAGAAGATGGACCATTCTGAAAGACAAATCTGGACTGGCACAACTGATGAACCTTTCCACAAGCTTTACCTAGGAGAGAATATTGAACCTGGTGTTCCCTTGCTCATATCTTCAAAAGTGGCGATTTTACAGATGTCACTGGATTAAATACCAAAGAACGCATGCTACTTTCACAGCTAAATATGCTGCACAAGGTAAAATAAAAATTGACATCACTGAATCATTCCACAGAAAAGTACATGTTAGCTGCTTGCAAAATACAGATTGTGATGCCCTGTGTATAGTTTTCCAAGGATTATGATGCTTCACCTGGTGCCAGACCTGAACAGTTTAGTTATGCAACTTTGTAGGACAATTGCGTAATTCAAAAGTGGAAACATCTGTGGTGGGTTGGCTGTGGCTGGACACCAAGTGCACACCAAAGTTGCTCCATCACTCTCCTCCTCAGCAGGACAGGGAAAATAGAACAAAAGGCTCCTGGGTTCAGGTAAAGACAGGGAGAGATTGAGCACCAATTACCTCCTCAGGCAAAAAAGACTTGGGGAAATTAGCTAAATTTGCTGTCAATCAAATCAGAGCAGGATAATGGGAAATAAAGCTAAGTCTTAAAACACCCTCTCTCATCCCTGCTTCCCAAGTTAACTTTACTCACAATTCTCTCTACCTCCTCTTCCCCAGGGACACAGCAGGATGGGGAATGGGGGCTGCAGTCAGTTCATCACACTCAGTCTCTGCGGCTCCTTCCTCTTCCCCTGCTCCAGCACGTGGTATTCCTCATGGGAAACAGTCCTCCAGGAACTTCTCCAACATCAGTCCTCCCCAGAGGCTGTAGCTCTTCCCAAACTGTCCCAGTGGGGGCCCTTCCATGGGGTGCAGTCCTTCAGAACAGGCTGCTCAAGCCTGGGCCACCCCCATGGTCACAAGTCCTGCCAGCAGAGCTGCTCCAGGGTGGGCTCCCTCTTCACTGCTCCACAGGTCCTGCCAGGAGCCTTCTCCAGCTCAGGATTCCCATGGGGTCACAGCCTCCTTCAGGCATCCCCCTGCTCTGGAGTGGGGTCATCCATGGGGTGCAGGTGGATCTCTGCCCATTGTGGCCTTCAGAGGCTGCAGGGGCACAGCTGCCCCACCATGGGGAACCCGCAGCACTGGCAGCCTCTGCTAATAACAACTGACTGGGCTGCACACCTGGGCACTAATCCTGCTCTCACTCATTTCCAGGGGAGAATTCCACTGAGTTTTAGCAGAACCAAGGCTGGATTCTTTGAATGATGGTATTTCATTCATAACATGCCCTGACCTTGTGTGTCTCTCACCAGCTCTGCAAAGAGCATGTGGGAATGGCCCCAGCTACCCAGTGTTATGCTTTTGTTCTCCCAAGAAATACAAAGGGGAAAAAGTTACAAGAATGTCCGTCAATATAAGGGTGTTAGGAGATACACAACAAGAAGTGATGGATTATAATAAAGAAAAAAAGTTATTTGAGGCTACTTTTCCTGACAGAGTCTAACGTCACTTGATGGATGATTTGCCATGGTTCACCATTTGTGAGTCATGTACCCACCTTAAGCTACAGCCCTGTGGAATAAGTGTATCTCAGTGTCTAATCAGAATGGCCTGGTTTGAACACCCTCACTCTAAAAAGGGTGCACAGCAGCTTTTATTGCAGTTTTGTTATCCATTATAACATGATTCACTACTTTCAGTTCTCTTCTAAAATTTTCCTAGTTTAAATGAGAAGAATAGAACAGTCTTATCTTTATTTTTACCCTTTGGAAAGGAAGAGAAAAATATTTATTCCTAATCCATAGAAAGCAAACTAAGGTCATTTAATCTTTAGCTGCATAATGTTAAGCCTGAAAGAAGACCTCAATTTTTTTCAAAGGTCATACTTCATAAATCCTGTATTTCTGTACCCAGTTGCTCATATCTCGCCACTGCTATACATAAAATAATTGAAACCTTTTGTATCTGCACTCTTGTATTTATAATTTCCATATTTGTTCTTTAGACTTTTCAAATTTTAGGCAAAGAAAACTGAGGACTATCTAAAGACCAAGCATACAGTCTACAGAATTTAAAGAGACCCACTGTTTTAATTTACCAGATCAGACACAGTCACAACCCAAGTGATTCTGCCACAACTCAGTGTCCAAGGAAACTCTGCATCAGGATCAGCATTCCTGGAGAGATAAAGGACTCAGTTGGCAGCCTAAACACTACTTCTACCTTTGTGCTTAAAGATGGTCTTAACAGGAATAGGGCAGGATCTTCTCTCCTCTTCCCAAACTACTCTTGTTTCACAGGACTGTGTGATAGACTTCACACTCAAAAACTATCAGTGAGTTACTGGCTGCATTTATATTCAAATATCTTTTAAATAATCTTATTTGTTGGTCATCTTCTGGAGCCAGGAAAGGGTTTTATTTTTGCTTTAAAATAAAATAAGATGGGACTATTTGAATATGCAAAAGAACTCTGAAATGTGTTATCATGACTCTTTTTCCCATCAATGAAAGTCACATATTTTATTTTTAAACATAATATATTTTTGATAAAATGTCATATAATAAATACCAAATGTATGATACAGCACCATATAAAACATACACCAAATATTTCAAGGCATAATAAATTAATGTAAAATAAGTAGTTGGTGCCTGTATGATGAAGAGACTGTTTCCCTAAGGATCTGAGGGTGCCTATTTAATGCTGTTCAGTGCCTGAGTGCATGCCCCATTGAAGTTTATTTGAGCCAAAACACAGTGATGTGCAGCCCTGCTGTGCACAGCAACTCTTATGCCTAAAGAGTTAACCTGCCCTAAGCCACCAGAGCTGTTGCAAAGTGTAACACCAAGTGTATGTGGCCCAAGATGCTCTAAAAATCCAGGTGTTAATTTAAGTGCCTGAGTACTAATTTAGAATGACATCTCAGTGTCTCAGATATAGCTGATGACACTTTGACAGAACCTGAAAGCCAGAACCCGAAGTGTGGTCTACAAAAACCTCATTCAGCCACCACCCAAATCTGCATTTGAGGAGCTGCTCTTTCTGTGTGTCTGACAGCTAAATCTGGCAACCTCTCAGGACATCCAACACTGCCACCCATGATGAACCTGGAGGAGTTACACAGCTTCATAAAACTGACCAGAAAATTCTTTGGATATCTCCAAGGAGTTGTGAGCTCCAACTCAAAACATGTGCTTTAACAGCTGCCAGAGAAGGAACTCAAATGCTCTACACACCATTTCCAAGATCTGCCACTGAAACCCACAATTTGTGTTCTCTTGTTACCAGGGCTAAACCATCCCCCACCATGGCCCAGGAAAAGCAGCAGGGCTGGACTGAAAGCACACTTCAGTGTTTTCCTGATGGGCAGCTCTGCACAGCAGAGCAGGTATCTCAAATCCATTTCAGGTGCATCACTCTGCCAACCCACTGTACAGAGCTTCAGTGCTACTCAGAATGAGGTCTGAAATTTAACTTCCAAACCATGCATGAAAGTCAGGCACCTCAAAGTGATTGCCTGTGTGCCTATCCCAAGGCTCAGTCCCCTCAGTTTTCAACACTCCAGAGCTTTCTAAACTCATACATTAAATTCCTCTTCAGACACGCAAGATCAAAACTATCATTTTAACTTTTCAGTTCCACTATCCTCTTATGTCATAAGGAATTAATACTCCTGTACTTTATGGCAGGAGTCTCCATGTAATGCTTCTAATGGCACTTGGAGATCCTCAGAAGCAAGGTGATACATAAGCAGAAAGCATTATTACTTAATGATTTGAGGGAAAGAACCTCTTGTTTCAGAAAAATGGAAAGGTTATATGCACATAAAATGTGAAAACCGCCACTTGAAACTATACTTGAAGAAGTACATTTTAAAAAATTGTATTTGTTGAGGGCTTCTTTGCTATTATAAAAAAAAAAAAAACCACACAAAAAACCAAAAAAAACCCCAAAAAACAGCCTGATTAGAAAAGTACAATCTAGGCACCTATCACACTCAAAAGCTTCTTTGCAGTATATTTTACCTTCTGCTTCAACATACAACCTCTATCACTTCAATGATTAATATTTGCACTGGTTGGCTATTATCATATAATTATTTTAAAATTTCACAAATTTTACAAGAACAATATTAATTAAATGGTATAGACATTCACAGTGAAACACAAACCTCTGATGCCTATAGCACCATATTTTGGTTCCTTTACAACCCGTTTTGAACCCTTTTAGGGCTAAAATGCTAACTTTTATCTTTCACAATGAATTTAGCTTTGCCTCCCAGCTCCACCTTCTTTTTCATACAGTTTTGTTTCAAGTGTTGTCATGTCTAAATATGCTGCCATTATAGCACATTTCTTCTTTTGTGACTTAATGTTGTAATTTGAAAGGAAAATGTAAGAATAATTACTGATGTAACAATAAAACATGGACATACTGCAGATAACTCTGGATTTTTAACTAGGAAATGTAGGTTCTCAAAATTATTCTCTGTCCTCCTTTCAATGAGCTGTAACCCTGTGCATATCTTACTTTCATGAATTTAATATTTTGAGCACTGCCAACTTTGTCTTCATATTTCACAATCATGAACATAAAGCAAATATGATGCTGCTAAATAAGAGCTTGAAATACAATCTTCTTATAGAAATATCTATGTCTAAACCAGCTTCCCATTTTATTGATTGCTCTGTGCAAAAACATGAAAGCATAAATACTAGGAGTTGATTTGTTTTAATTTCTTTGCACTTAGCCATGGCCTCAGCCTAAAGAAGGCTCTAACCAGTCTGACAGTTAAAGATTAACAGTCCTGCCATACCAACAGGCTTGACAAAGGAGCTTAACTTAATCCTTAAGGCAATATAAGATGTCTTATGTGTATTACTGCATAGGAGCACAACTTTAATAAACACGGTGTCATGTAATTTTCAGTAGTTTTACTGATGTCAAGTATGGGATATGAAGCAAAAAATAATTTGACAGATCTATTTGTTTTCCAAGGGAAACTATTTTTTAGAGATTGCTTCTATTTTGAATTTCAGTCTCAGTGCTTTGCAAGGACTGGTACACAAAAAAGCAATTCAAAAAAAAGAAAAAAAAGAGACAAGCAGATGCAACCTCATCATTCACAATCATGAGGGACTCAATTTCAGCTAAACTGGCTTACACACTGCTCTGTTATAGCTGGTTTTACCTCTGATCTCAGTCACAAGGTTTTCATCCACTTGCTTTGAACAATGCACTCAATTTTAAGAAGTTTTAAGAACTTAAATAACTGTCAGGTCCTTGGACTTAGTATGACATGGATGAGATCACCTCTTGCACCTTCAAAAAGAATTAATCTTCTTTTTTTATTTTCTATAGACTGTGAAAATTAACCAATACACCTGAAAAGTTCAAATGTTTGGACATTAATTTTCATGTTAAACTATTTTTTTCACATTATGCACTACAAATATGCTATGTCATCTTCGTAACATGCTGAAAAATATACCTAGGAAGTGGCATAATTAAAAAAATATAATTTCTGAGAAACTTTTAATAAAGTTGATGCATCATATCATCAATCAATTTATCCTATATGTGTCTGTCAGAGAGCACTGACGGAAGCACAATGGCTCAGTCTGTTTTTAGCACACACTCTGCTTCCAGGTGCTCCTCAGCAATATGAAACCTCAAAGATAGGTCTGCAGGTCCTGTGAGGTGTCTCCAACCTCAATTTGATCTGAAGGTACATCACAGTTCATATGGATGTCTGTGTATGCTCTCCCATCTGTACTGCTCTTCTGACAGCACTGAGAGAAAGATGAGAGCCACCACACGTTCTGCTGAAGCCCAGGATGCTGCAATCCCGCGTCTTTCCCGAGAGCAGGAACGTGACCCCCACACTTACAGGTGGGTAAAAAGCTGTGCCAGTTTCAAATCAGCACAGCTGGGAGTGAAAGGTGATTCTAAAGCCTCATTTCACTTTCCATCCCAAAATGTCCACAGGCGTAATTAAAGATACGCTGAAAGCTGTTTTGTATTACATAAACTGCTAGAGATCAGAAGGGTTCACTGTGCTGGAAGAAATCAGACACATTAATACCAAAGATACCCTCCTGGCCCTGATATCCCTCCTCCACATGTACCAGCTGCACAAAGTACCTCAATCATGCCCTTAAACCATCAGGGACACATCAACACTACCCCTGAGAAAGAATATTCAGCATATCTGTAACTGGGTTCATTGCTTCTTTGCACTGCTACTGAGACATAAAGCAGATACAGCAAAAGTGAAAAATGCAGCTCTAGTTTTGATTCTGCTTGTGAAAACCCGAGCTTTTGGCTACTCATAAAAATTAAATCAAAATTAAATCCATTAATATGATAATTATATATGGAAAGAGTAACATTAAGGCTCAAAGGCAAATCAGACTCCTGTTAGTGAAGAGATTACTAAATATCCTATCAGCAGCAATTCTTCACTGACCAAAATTAAGATACAGTTGTCAGTATTTCCAAAGCAATATAGACATGGTAAAAATATCAGAAAAGACAAATGAAAACACAAACATTTCAAATTAAATAACCTCTGCATACAGAAATAGCCATGTTACAAGCAAAAAACCACATAGCTTCATGCTCAAACACGATTTTGCAATGTAAAGAAATTAAAATCTTTTCTTCAGCAAGCATCTGCCCAGTGAAAACAGCAGATTTTGTTGGAAGTGGTGACTCAGATGACTAAATCATGATCTGTGAACCAAATTTAGTGTCTCATTTCAAACTTTGAAAACCTGATCCACAATGTCATCTATCACATTAGGCTGCAGTACAAGAATGAAATTATGAAAAACACTGCAGTACAAGAAAGAAATTATGAAAAACAGTCTTTTTTGTTAAGTGTACTAAACATGTGGCAAACTAATGACCAAAATTTAAGTGACAAGAGTACTCAGAGTTATATTCTCCAGTCATATAAAGCAAAAAATTCCTGGCATTGTGGCAGAGGCTGAAAATGCTCCTCTGGAGCAGAGTTAGGAAGCCATTGGGACATGGACCAGCAGTTTTTTGGTGAGAGAAGCAAACACTGCCCATGCTCCACACAGCCAGCACACACCAGCACTGCTGCAGTGACTGTGGGACTCAGCAGCTCCATGAGAAAGCTACAAAACCACACCACGTGTGCTGAGCCCAGGACAATAAACCCTGCCTTTCAGTCAAGCTTATTAGTTCTGGCTTAGCAACAGGCAAGCTGCAGTGCCAGAGCAGAGCCTGTGCAGCTCCAAGCAGCTCAAAGGGAGGGCAGAGCTGCTCCTGTCTGCTGGCAAAATCCCATCCTGACATATGCTCAGACATCATGTCAGCTGGCACTGGGAAACCCTCACTGAAGGGCTGGGGATGATGTACAGTCCCATTCATGGCCGAGGCAGTTCTCATGGATAATGTGAGCACTGTTATAACAAAGTGCCTCATTCTTGGAAAGGCTCATGAATCACTATTAAAAACAGAAAGAAATCTGGAGCGGCGTTACAAAGAGAATAAGTAAGTAGGTGAACAAATGGAAACAGCAGTGACTTTGTTATGGGTGTTTAAGTTGTAAAATGTATTTCAGATAGTTATCAATAATATCAACAATGATCATTTGATGGAATATAAACTCTAAGAAAGAAATAGCCTAAATAAAACATGAAATGTTTTGTCATATTTTTTTTAAAAAAAACAGGAGTTCACCTGCAGTTATCCAGGCACAGGCAGATGAGCTGAGCAAGGACAGGCAGTGCTAACTCTGCATTACTTCAGCAGCTGCATTCAGAACACTGGCTGTATTTTGAGGTTTATGTTTCTATTTTAGAGTCAACCAATATGCTGATATGTGTAAAACTAACCCTTTTACAGTAGCATTAGGACTAAAACGGACAGCAACCAAATTCAGGAGCACATGTGACATTATTTTAATCTCCATGGATGAAATTTAGCCAAGTATCAGGAGGACTGACCCAAAGATGCCACACTGAAAGCTGGAGGAAAGCAAGGAAGGGACAGCACAAGTTGCTCACATACTCCCTGTGAGCCTCTGAGCTCTGCACTAAAACTGAGGATAAAGCTGGGAAAGCCAAAAGCTTTCTCATAAGGACCATGGACAAATCTTGGAAACCATGTTTTCTAAACGTGTCTTTGCTGTGGCCAAAATACAAGGCGTACATAATTTGGATGGCTAAAGTTAAAGACCAGCTAGAATACCAAATGCAGTTTCAGTCCTTGGCACTGCACTTGAGAACTGTCCAGATGTGTTGTTGGCGTCTCTTCACCACTATTCCCCAGGCACTCCATGCAGCTTCCACCTATCTTGACCTCCAAATGCCACAGAAAGCACAGTGCAGAGCCAGCCCAGCTCCAGGAGCAATGTGCCTGCCAAAGACCAGGATTTCCTTGCTCGGACACAGCGTGACTATTTTGGTTTCAAGCTAACAAGGCTGTCTCAAACTACACCAGGCAGACTAACTGACCCAGCCTCTGCCAGCCCTGGAATCTATGCCTCATTTCATCAGCCCACAGCCACGTGCTACCTTCCTGTCTGCTGTTTAAAATATATCTTACATTATTACATCCCTTGCTTTATTAAATTTGGTGAGTACTATATGTGAAATACAGTAGAGCACAAGCAGAAAACTTTGTATCCTATGACAAGAGGGAATGGTGAAACTCTGAGCTGAACTGAAAGAGAATAGGTGTTGACTGGACATTAGGAGAAAATTCTTCACTATGAGCATGGTGAGGCCCTGGTGAGGCTGCCCAGAGAAGCTGTGCTTGCCCCATCCCTGGAGGTGTCCAAATCCAGGTGCTACAAGGCTTGGAACAACCTGGTCCAGTGGGAAGTGTCCAAATCCAGGTACTACAAGGCTTGGAAGAACCTGGTCCAGTGGGAAGTCTCCCTGCCCATTGTGGGGCAAGAAGTGAAACAAAATAATCTTTAAGGTCCCTTCCAAGCCAAACCACAGCAGGGTTCTAGGATTCTGTAGTTTTGTGCTTCCTCAGGTGCTGTTTTGTACAAGGCACAAGCGTGAAGTTCATTGAAATGGAACAAAAGTGTCTTTCCACAGAGACCAGTAATGCAGGCAAGAGAGTTTAGAAGGGAATGAGCCTGGCTGTGACTCATGCCCCTGCCTGCAAAACACAGCCTGGTATCCCAAACGGGGAGAAAAGGCTTTAACTGCATGTAGGCAAACTGGTCAGCAGCCCATACACAGTGATGAATGCAGTCTCTAGAACCCTGTTTCTCAGCCAGACATTCTTAAACGTAACAACAGTTCCTTTAACTTTCCTGTGCACAAGGCTTGGTACAGATGCACATTTGCACAAATTTGCACCGTGGAATTTTTCTTTTCTTTAGAGCTAGCTCTTAGACTGATGCTCTGCTGAGTGTTATTACATCTACTTTTATGACCTGCTATAGCTGTGGGCAAGATATATTTTAACAGTACAAAATTTACAGAGTATTTTGGTTCTGCAATATTAACATCATGCCAATACCTGAGGATGCTAATAACGCACTAAATTCAAAATATATTATTTGCTAAACAAAAATGCATATTCCAAATATACTGAATGTTTATTGAGAAACATTTTCCTCTTCCAGGTTATTTCTAACTAAGCTATCCACTCTGTAATAGAAATTTTTCTACAGCTGCAATGAATTCCTAACATGTTGTATTCAACAACGAGACATACATTTATATATTCTTGTTCTGTGTCACTTACAAACAGTCCATATTATTAAATCTGAATTAAGAAAACCTGATCTATGCTGCCTGTATACCATATAAACCCATTACTGTTCCCTTATCTTGGACAATGAATGCTTTGTACTACACTGTCATTGTGAGAAAAAAAATACTCTGCTAATCTATTAAATGTATCAGTTTTCCCTCTGTGTTTTAAAACAACCCAATCTTATTCTGAAGTTCTCTCACAAGGTTTCAGTAAGGATTCAGTATTCATTATTGGATGTAATAAGGACATTGTGCTTCCCTTCCTTCCTGTGTAACTCTGAATACAGCCCAGACACAAAGTGTTGCCTAACCCCAGTTCAAACGTGCAGGATTCTCTACAGCAATGTGTACATGTTCCTCAGTGCCCAGCTCTGTCTTTCATGCAGACTATCAAGGAACACCTCAGAGCTCCACTTCTCCATCTGTATTTTGCACTTCTGCTGCAAACAGAACGCTCCTAAGGCAGAAAGTTTTAGCCTTGACTCGTTCCCTCTGCCTAGGTGACTTTTTACCTGCACTTGGCTATTTTCAGAATGACAGCAGAGAACAATTAACAGCAGTTTTTGAACTGAAAATACTTGCTTTTCCAGCTGACAGCACACTTTAGTAGTTAACCTGGTCTCAACACTTGAGGTTTTAACTCTTGGAGAAAGAGTGATGACTAATGGGGATTGCTAGGGATGAGGTGAAGCAGAGTGAGGTTAAACACCACGATGCTTCACCTCACCTTCAAAGCAGCTTTTGTGCTGTCACATCTGCTTATATCAGCACCAAACGACTGCTGATTTGATCATAATTGCCCTAATTAGGAGTTCAATTAATGCACTGAGTTCTTGTATCAACGCCACCTCAGCACCAAGGACGTGCACACGGAGGTTACTGAGCAGCACAGGCTGCACTCCAAGGAAGGTCACTGGGAAAAGGAAACCACCTGCAATCTACTGGTTTGAGGATATCACATAGTTAGGATGACACTCAATATCCACTTATGCCCCAGGACAAGCAGAAAGGGAGAATTCAAGGAACTCTATTGAGAGATATCCATCAGCTGTGAGCAAAAATTACATTTCCTGTCATTGAAAATCTCATTTAGTTCAGACTTGCTTCTACCAAGGATTAAGAACCTTCAAAAGAACACTTTGTCTTCACAGGAAGATGAAAATAGCCTAAAATGCTGACAGTGAAAGATCATGTGAAAAAGAAGTGCACAATATAGCAACTTTAAATGGTTATCAAATATAATATACTTCAATACATACTAAAAATACAAATGTGGTCATTGAAATTAATCCTGAAGTGAAAAAGAAAAAAAATTAAGGGCTTTGCATGAGAGATGAAAAATTTCACCAGCAGACAAAGTGTCACCAATTCCTTGCCTGAAAGTATTCTGCAAATCCATTGAATTAAGAATTTTGTACGTTCACAAAAGAAGACAGGTAAGCAGATGAGGGAAACAGACAGCACCCACATTACAATATTATGTGTATGATGCTCATAAAATGGAAAAGAGCATATTTACTCATTCTTCACCTTTCACAAAACAGCAAATTTGTGAAAAATCAATATAATCCAGAATCAGTAAAAAAAAAAAAAATAAGTGCAATAATTAACATACTCATGCTTCTGCAGTTTTTCTTCTACAAACAAAAAAAAGAAAAACAAACAAACAAACAAAAAAAACCCCCACCAAACAAACACTTTGTCTTGGCCAGTTGCAAAAATAAGATAACATATCATGACCAATATATGGAATCAGATATTGTGGTGAGGTGTGACTTTTTTAAAATGTGAGAAAATTAAAACACAATTCTGCATCAACTGTTGACCTGACTACCTACTATTTATGTATTTACTGAAATAAATCATCAATATCTTGTGGTACAGTCTCTGAAATAATCATTTTGCTTCAGTATCTATGAAAGAATAAAGCTCTATCATATAATGTCACAAATTACTTAGGGCAAGATCTTCATCTTCTGTCCAACTACAGAACACATCCTTTTTCATAAAATAAATGTATAAACTGCACAGCACCTGATACCTACATGTAAACATTTAAAAACACTTCAAGATATTCTAAGTAGAAGCAGTGCCATGCTAGAACTACTGGTTCCTTGCAGAGATGCCAGGCAACCTGGAAAACAGGAAAATGTACCATAATTTGCTGTCATTGCTGTGGACTCTGTATTGCCCTGTGTGAGCAGCTAGTGCGCACAGAAACTACTAAAAATTTTAGACAAGGATCATCAAAATGAATGTTAGCCTGAAAAAGCAAACGACTGCTGTAGCTCAGAAGTAAGAAATTGAAAAGCACAGGACTGTCATTATTCAAAAGCTGGAAAAACAATTGTCTCTGCTCACTGTGTGTGGATATTCAGTTACATTTCCTGACTGTCAAGGTTCTTTTTTTAAGATGCCAATTTTATAAGGATTTAAATAAATCTACAGCTTATCAGCAGTAGGTAACTATGGCACCTAAAATACAGAAAAGCCAGGAAACCAAGAGAGCACTGAGCAAAGGGTGTTTTGGGCTCCCACCTTGCCCAGGTCTCTGACAGAGGGAAGTGTCCCCAACAAGGTTATTCTAGAATAAAGTCTCCCCCTTGTGGATCTCTCACATAATAAAAACTCCATCAAATCCTTAATTGTATAATAAAGTTTGTGTTCCTTCCTTTGCAGGTAAGAATTTCAGGGGCTAATAGGAACATGTAATGAACTCATGGGACGTGGTTTACTTAACTCTGGGCTTGATCCCACCTCAGGCAAGACAAGCTGCTTTGCTGTAAGATACATTATGGTTCTGTGATAAAGTCATTTAAAAACCACTAAAACCTTCAAGATTATTTGATTCCTTCTCATCTCTATGTTTAGTTATGAAGGCTGGTTTAGTGAAGCCCCCCAAAGCTATCCTGCCCCAAACTGTCAATGAGGCAAAAATTCAAATTCCAAACTCATTTGACCTAATAATTACTAAAAATAATATTAAAACGTGCAAGATTCTGACCTGATTTTAAGTGCACAAAGTTTACTACCCCAAAAAAAATAGTTTCACCCAAGAGCAACTTTTTGCAACTCAGAGATTAAGGAGCTATAGCATCACTATTTGCAGAATGACTCTTCCTCAAACACTTCATTAACTACACTATTCTCTGATCTGCATTAATTTAGAGGGATCATCAAGATTTCTTTGCGTATGATAATTCACATTATCATAAATTAAGAAATCATTGTGATCACTTAAATTATCATGTTGATCTCAATTCACTCTTAAGGTATTTAAAAGTGTTTCTAATAAATCATACATTTTGACTGCAGGATTGATTTTAATTTTTTTTTTATTTTCTAAGAAACAAAATCCTCGATGGCTTGAAATATTATTCAATTACATACGTGACAAACTCATATTTTATTTGCAGCACCAACTGTTGAGTCAATACTGGGTAAAATGCCTTTTAACTATCCAGAGACATGTTCTCACATTCATTTCAGAATCATAATATAATGGTTAAATATTTATTTCTTGCAATTTCTGGAACAGTGTTAGGTTTCCTACTTTCATTAACATTCTCTTATTTGTATGCAGTAATTGCTTTAAAAATATTAGCATTGTAATTTCTTGCCAGCACTATGATAAATCAACAGAAAGGCTTATCCCCATGACTCCCCACAGAAGAGCATAATTCTGCTTCCCTCAATGCCAGTGACAAAACCCCTTTAATTTCAGGGTAACACCCAAAGAATTCATGAAAGACGTCACTTTGACAGTGTAGGACTCTCGTCCTTTCTATCTGCAGAGCAGATGCAGTAGCTAAGCAGTACTACACCCAATCTGCTTCTGTAGGAAGCAACAGCTTCTCAAAGTAGAAGCTGCCACTTCTTCACTTTGCTTCAGTCCTTGACCTCTCAATAACAACTATCAGCAAACCATATTTTCTGTTCTAAACGTGAGATTTTTCTAGGATACAACATCTGGCTATTGGGAACAAAAAGAGATACTATTTATTCATTTCAAACATCCATCAACAATGTCTGTCAACTGCTGTTACTCTGAGACATAGAGGTGAAATGACAAGAATCCGCTTGCATCTCTGAATCCACAGCATTTCTGGTTTTTCATTGTTCCAAGAATTCAGCTCAACAAAAATTAAGTATGCACTCCTAAACTGTGAAAGGCTACTAAAGCTAAGTACGGGGGTTCTGATCTCTGAAGCTTGACTCATGGAAAAATGGACTTGCAGAAACTATGAAGGCAAAGACTAGAAACTCCTGCAAAAAACCTCTTCAACCCAGTTAAAAAAAAAAAGACATATTTTATTGTGTTCTCAGAGACAGCCTGTTATCTTGACAGTATGGATGAGGGACTACAATTCTTACTGAATATAAAATAAAAGGAGAAAAATAATTAGTAATTACAACATTGCAGGCTATATTTCAAAATCATTGTTACTCAGTACTGAGCGCCCAGATTGTCTGGCAAATAGTCTCCACACATGATCATCCAGCACTACTAAATGAGCTGTATTGCTAGTAGTGACAGACATTTGTAATACATGATATTTCACAATGAGGACAATTGGTAAGTTTTTTCCCTGAAGAGGAACATCTTTACTACCACACTTACACAGCTCATGTGTCAATACTCACACTGTGATTATGGATTAACAACTTCAGTACCTGTCATACAGCTCCTACACATGTGTGATACTTACTCTCATTAAATGCACCAGAATGGGTGCAACACCACGAACATGAAAGGAGATTTTCCTGTTAAAGCAAATTATGGGATCCAGAAACAAGCACAAGAATGATCCAGACATTCAGTCTACTGCTACCTGTCATTCGTGCATGAACACATACCAAGGATGGATTTTGTATAATGGTCATTCAGCTTCAGGTCGTTCAACCTGACAGGTAATTATCAAGACTCTGTATGGGAAATTAAGGAAGCCATACTGTGAAAAATCTACCATTCATTGCCATCACCACTGTGCTATCAAAATAACATGTACCACTGCTGAATTCATTCCTGCCTTACCTTTGCAAGACTGCTGTCCTCAAACAACAGATACCTCTCATCTCCTTCCAGACCTCCCCATCTCTTCAAATATCATGTCCTTTTCACAGCTACAGAAATTTACCTTCCTCATTTCTTGCAGCTCTCTTCACATTCCTTAAAACTTCCCCAATTCCCTCATTTCACTTCAGCTATTCAAGCTGTCTTCTCTGCAGTTTCCAATGTCCCACCCAAACCACATGTTCTCTGAACATCTCACCATTCCTCGTTCATTCTCTCACCACCACCAATCCTGCATCCTTCTTTTTCCAAACCACGAATTTCTGTGATTTTTTTTCATTCTCCATTTTTCATTATGCGTGAAACCTATGTATGCTGGGATTGCAGATCTGTGACAAGTACATGGACTACCAAATTAAATTACAAAAATAAATACATTATTAAGAGACAAAGCCCCCTTCTCCTCAGTCTCCTTATGGCAATGCAGTGTCCTCACTGCTCTGTATCCCACAGTGGCACAGCTCTCTCCATGATCTCATGTGCGTTAAATTCAGACAAAGCAAGCAGGGAACACAGCAGGGATAGCACAATATTCTTTCTGACCCACACAAGTTAGGTGGAGAAGTTATTAAACCTTCAGGAGATTATTACTGTGAGGTATGAGCTGCATGAAATGAAATTCAGAAACTGAGTATCTGTGGGGTTTGGGCCATATTACAATATATTAAAAAATCAAAGGACCATCTTTCTCCAAAACACAGGGAAACATTAAAATTACCCTGGAAAATAACAGAACGATGATTGTAAGTATGGCCTGTTAATGAGGGGTGTTTGTGAGTCTGGAGAAACCAGTGTGAGGTATTATCAGAATCAGAAGGCTACTCACACATGCATCCCAAAAAGCCCACAGATGTCTTTTCAATTACTGCTGGATATAAAAGCCATGTGCACATATATCTACACCTATAACTACAGTCATGTTCAAGAAGAACAAAAGAATTACAAGAGTACACGTCAGACAGTAGGAAGCCCATGGCCAAACTTGCTTTTTCTATAGACATTACATTTGAGAATTTCCAGGAGAACCATGTAAGAAAGCAAATGAAGCCTACAAGGCACCATCATGTGCTATTTTTCTGTGCTAAGAGCCCTACAGATAACTCTTGCATAGAAAGTTATGCCAGAAGGAACAATAAAAATCTCTGTATATCAAAGTCACTGGTGTTCACACAGTACCTCTAAACTGAGCCCAGTAACTTGTCTGACAACATATCTTTCAGAAGGTTGTCAGTCTGGATGTGAAAACATTAAGAAAGTTGTGAATTCTCATTTCTCTTGCTTATTTATAAAGTCAATTTTTATTGTGAGATGTGTGTGAACTAAACAATATCTGGGGTTTTGGAAGAGGAAGACCTTGGAATTTCCAGATGAAAGAAACAAACCAAACACCAAACAAAAAGCAGAGGAATCTACCTTCTGAGAAATTTACTGAAGCTTGAGTATCTCTTTGGCACGGATGTGCCACCTTGCTCACTTTGTCACTACATCTGTCCTGTGACCTATCAAGGCTTAGTCTGCCTATCTCTGGTAAACAAGTATTATAGTCTGACAGTACAGCCTGGTAATTCCTCTGTCCAGGGGAGGGACATCATTTTGTTCACCATTAAAGAAGTGCCCCCAATTTCTAGAATGGAAACTACAGGTGACAACTTCTGCTTCCCAGAAGGGGCATGAAAAGGTCATTTGTGCAGGAGACTTTTTTTTTCCTATGACAAAATGAGCTAAGAATAAACACCTCTCTATTGACTTTGCCCTCCAGTAAATAAACCTCATTCTTTAACCCTTACTAATATCATCATAAACATACATTTGTACTGTACTTAGAGCATACAACATTAGAAACAAAACATTTCATCCTCCCCCCCAGCCCCTTCTACTGTGCAAGGGAGAAGCAGCACTGCCCAAACACCCAACCGCGGGCTGGAGCCCGGCTCCTGACCCGGCAATTCCTGCTCCGGGCCAGGCGCGACGGCTCTCGGAGGCCGCTTAAGCCAAGCCCGACTCGAGGGAGGCAGGACCCCGCCGAGGGGAGCCGGGCACCTCCCGGGGGCAGCAGCGAGAGCCCGGCAGGCTCGGGGTCGGTGCCCCCCGAGGGAGGCCGGGGCAGAGCGGGGTCCCGCTGCCCGGGGCCGGGAGGGAGGGGCGGTCCCGCGGCTCACCTTGTGCTCCAGGACGCTGATGTAGCCCTCCAGGAGGCCGGCCCCGACGGGCAGAGCCGGGTGGCGCTGGCCGCGTTCGGGCGGGCGGCTGGGCACCGCCGCCACCTGCTGCTGCCGCCGCCGCGGCTCCGGGTGGCCCCCGCCGATGCCGATGCCGCCGTACATGAGCAACAAGCTGGTGCACATGGTGGTGAGCGCCAGGCAGACGGCCAGCCCGTGGCGCTGCGGGGGGCAGAGACAGAGCCGGCTCAGCGGGCTCCCCCCGCCGCGGGGCCCGCCGCTTCCCCGCCGGCGCACCCGCAAGTTTCGCCCACCACACACCCGGCACAAGTGCGAGGAGAGAACCGGGGAAGCCCCTCCGTCCTCCTGCTGCCCCCGCGCCAGCCCGCTCCCGTGCCTCCCTCCTTCCCCCCAGCCCTGCTTCCTCGCCTCTTCTCCCCTCCGTGCGCTCGGCTTCCCGGCTCCTCTCATGCCCGTGCCGCCGTCCCCCTTTGGGCATCTCACCCGTGCATTTTAACGAGTGTTGGGGACTGTAGCGCTTCCCCCCGCCCAGCTACCTCCAGCCTCGTCCTTTAAGCACATCGGTTTTCCGTACGCTCCTTAAAACGCACACACACACAAACCCCCCAAACCGCGAGCAACACGAATAAAAGAAAGCAGGCGGAAAGTTCTTGGCCGCCGCCACCAAGGTTTGGTCGCCTTCGCGCGATCCCGGGGAGCCGGGGGGACGCAGCCCGGGGAAGGCTGGGGCGAGCGCGGGGTGCCCGGGGCAGCTCCGCTCCGCGCCGCTCCCCCGCTCTCCTCCCGCCGCCGGAGCCGGGATGTGCCGTGCCAACAATGCACTTACCATCAGGGTCTTCATTTTGTGCGCCTCCCGGCCGCCAGTCCTCCCGCTCCCCGCTAGGCTCGGCATGGCGGGGAAGCCGCAGACATGGCTCGGCCAGGGAAGCGCCGCCGTGGCGGGGATTAGGGGGGAATTACACTCGGCCGGACCCTCGGAGCCTGCCAGAGCCGGGTCCTCGGCTGCCCCGCCTGCNTCGGGCAGGAGCTCCTTCCTTCTCTTCCTCCCTCCCTCTGCCCAGGCCTCCGTCCTGCTTGTGGTACCGGGGCACGACCTTCACGTTACATTATTTGTATTTTTCCCTAGCGGAAAATTCCTCGTTCTCCCACCGCTACCTGGGTTTCCTGGAGCTGGCAGCGATCAGGCAATACTTTAAATTCATGTTAGTAAAAAAATCGACGCCCTCAACTCTTGTGCGGCGCTGACAATACCCCCTCACAGTCTTGCCTAAGCTCTAACAACCGGTTTCAAACCCTTTTGACAGAAGATTTCTTCGTCTTATAAATCAAATCTCACAGACTTGCTCCCCATGCCATCTCTCTGGTTTCTGAAGGCGGACATTTTCGCACTCTCACAAGCAGCCTTCTAAAGTTTTTTATTCTTTCTTTGTGTTAATAGTGTACAGTTCAGTTGTGAAAACTTTATCAGACCTCAGATTACATATATCTTTTGCTGTGCGAATTCCACGTTTATAAATATGCCTCTTCTAAACAAGCCATTTTTAGGGTTGATCTCTTATGAAGTTATTAGATTGACAGCATAAAAAAAAAATCTATCTCCTAGTCATGAAGTTATTTCACTTGAAACTACTCATCGAAATAGTAACTCTAATATATGGCTTCACATCTAACCTACAGCTATGTAGTATTAGATATTACATTAAGGAGAAAACTATCAGCAGGGTAACTCAACCATGGTCACAATAGCACCTTTCTCAAGGCTGGAATTGTCATTGAAATCCATTTTTTATCTTTGTTAATTCATTGGAGGACTAACAGTGAAACAAATGTCATTTCTATCATGGGCACAGCATGCTGCAATTAGTGCTTTTTAAGAAAGGAAAAAGAAACACGAAGGTGTGGTTCACCACCAGTAAACACGCGTTTATCATCTCGCAGAAGACGCCAGTTGCTGTTCACGCAGTTTGTAGGGTTGGTTTCTACAGAACCGGCTGTTCAGACAAACAGAGCGATGCAAGAAGAATCTTATCAGGTCTTGGTAATTCTTTATTATGTGGTTGCACTTGACACTCAAATTAGTGAAACAAAGGGCCAACTTGATGAATCATTGAAAGCAAATTATCTGTGGCTCTCCAAGGCTTCCTATAAGACTACAAAAGGCAGCTCATGCATTTTACAGCACTGTTTCTCAACCACCAGCAAGCAGGTTGCTGGTGACTGACCTTTCTGTCTTTCATATATATTTTGCTGTGCCAAAGTGAAGCATCATTTTTATGATTTAGACTCCTGGCTGTATGTTAGACATCTGTTACACAGTATGTCTGACCAAATTCATTAAACTTACGGGTTTTGGTAGAATAGGCTGATTTTAAAATCTACTGATAAAGGAGACAAACTAAATTTTCTAATTTAATGCTTGACTTGAATAATGTCCAGCTTTCTGCTTGTCAAATATTTAATTAGATTGCCATTTTGGTCATAGACCGTATTCTTGGCAGTCAAATGCTCACTGAAACAAATACAGTAGTGTAATGTAAATCCTATGGAGGTTTTTGGGTAAGCACAGGAACTTTAAAAATCATCTGGAAAACAGCCCAGCTATTTAATTTAATTTTAAATTCCTATGAATTAATAGTTCTAGCTATCTGGAGGTTTGCGGTTTTTAACACTATTGGAATCTGCATACATGTAAATATGAATCTCTATACCCAATAGCTAGATTTGCAAGGAGAAGAGCATAGGCTGCACTTATGAGCATTTAATCAACTTGGAAATGAGTCAATACAGAAAACTTCTTAAAGTCCATTTGAGTTTCTGCTTCAACCAATTTATTTTCTATATGCAAGGGATAATGAACAATCCATGCATTTCTATTCCTCTTTAGAGCTGGGGGTAAAGGCAGATTAAAGCATAAACAGCTGCTTTGCCTAGCCCAGGAGAAAAAGTGGCAGAGTGGTAGTAGGGCCTTTCAACCAAGTCTGACTGAGGAGAGCTTTTCATCTGCGTGGAATGGTCTGAGTTGTCTCCTCTTCAAACTTACCTTTCCCATTTTCATCCTTCTTGTAGCTACAGGCTGACAAAATAGCCATATGGAATAAAAATCTGCTTGTGACAGCTTCAGGAGGACCTAAGATGCTAATGACAACATAAAAATCCATGCAGAGTGAGAGGTCTGTGTAAGAAGTAGTGGTGCAGAGAGAGACAAACCTCTCAAAACTGACAATGGACTTTGAGCACCACAGCTCTTTCACTGATTCCTAAATAAAACTGCTCAAATGGCAACTTCCCCTGAGATGTC
Organism: Dicaeum eximium; assembly: GCA_013396995.1. Taxonomy (NCBI): domain Eukaryota; kingdom Metazoa; phylum Chordata; class Aves; order Passeriformes; family Dicaeidae; genus Dicaeum; species Dicaeum eximium. Next base: position 1,985,987 of record VWZP01010941.1, on the reverse strand, counting down.
TGGGTGTATGACCTTTTTATAATGCATTTTAGCCCAGTTTGTCTTTCAGAAATTTCCTTAGATAGATATAAAATAACCCTTTCAAGCTATGGCTGATTTCTCATGACGTTCCTATACAGATTATACACCATAATTTCCACCTTAAAATAATGCACAGTTATAAATGTGCTTTCCACATGATGGCTGGCCTGCAATGAGTACTCCAGTGGAAGAGTCTCTGTGCCACTGCCCACCAGCAACTGGTAGCCAAAGTATTCAGTGGAATTTGGGATGAGGGCAGTGGTTGGTGTTTCTGTTGATGACCCAGATGCTTTTTTCCCTAAGTGCACTGCCTGCTCCCTGTGTGATCTCACTGTCCCTGTCTCCTCTCCACCATGACCAGAGGCAGGGTGTTTGCACATGCAGTCAGTACACACAATGCCTCTAAACTGGAAGCTGCAGCCACCCTTCAGCCTTGTCACCTCCTCAGAACAAAAGCCCAGACAGTCTTAAATGTTTAATTATTTTGTGACTTATTGATGGCAGTGTGGCTCCTTTCCTGGAAAAAAAAAAAGAAAAAAAAATATTTTAGAGAACTGATTTAGATCTGTGCCTAATTTTAAAGAGAATAAGAAAAAGGAAGTTTTTGTTTATCTACAACCCTTCACAAAAGAGTGAGAAGAAAAGGGATCTGGTGTGATATAAGTAGTTAAGCTCTAGGTGAGTTCTGCATGTCACTCTGCAGGAGTGCTGAAAGCACTTAAATACATTCCCATCACACTATGTGTATGAAGGTGTTTTTCAGAAAAATATTGGTGATAGAAGTGCTTAAAATAGATTGGAGGGGACAGGTTAACTGTATCGGGACCACTCTGATATCCTTATGCCTTTGAAATGCAGAATCTGAGTTACCAAGATTCAATAGTTGGGAGACATGAGAAAATATTTGTTAAATATTTAAAATTAATCTAAAAGTGACTCCTGTTAAGTTGCATTATTTTGTCATTTCCATTATATTCTGTGGTCTGTGAAGCCCTGGATCTGTCTCCTCAAGAGTTGGGCCTCCTGGCTCTACTGAAATAAACTCCTACAGCCATTTTATCCATCTCTGCTTGCTGGGCCAAGGAGCTCACTGGGAAGTATAAAGCTCCCACTTCTGCAGCCTCATGAGGTCTGAGCTTAAACCATGATCACTAGCATAGAACAGAATATTGCTTGTCCTGGGCCTGCAGCCAGTGACATTTGGGAGGATGGCTGGGAGTGCCACATTTCAGAGGAAAGAAGCAAGATTTTTTTGACTGACTACCTAGAAAAGCGAGACTAAAGGTGCTAAGGAGGTTGGAATGTGATGGAAGTTTATGTGGATTAATGGACAGCAGGGCAGTCAAAGGTATATAGGAAATGAAATATATCATATTGATATCACCTCCATGTGTTGTTTTATTATTTATGTATATATGAAATTTTAACCTCTTTTTCCTGAGAGAAAGGGCTGCATTTTTGCCTTGCAACACAACCAATGGAAAACATTCAGCAGCCAGCAAAATAATGAGCCTACACTATAGATTTTTCAAACTGCCCAGTGATTCATGAAATGCTTCTCAAAACTGGAAATATGCATTGAGAATTGGTCAAAAAAGGTAGAAACAATATTATAGATCAGTCAATACTGCCTCTCCTTTATGAAAGTAGGCTGCCTTTGAACTTCTGACAGAAGCAAACAGTGATAGATGCATAAAGAAATGAAATATTGCATGGAAATAGAAGTGCAAATGAAAACAGGAGGGGGAAATAGTGAGATAAGATCTGCTGAATCTGCTGGTTTTTTCCTTCTTATTTCTTAGTTTTCTCCCCAGTCTAAGTAAAGGTATTGGATGTTTCAGAAACAGTGTCTAGCTCAACTGAACTGTCTCATCTGCTTTAAAACCACACATGAAACACTGTGATTCATTCTAATCACTTTTTTGGAGAAGACAAGACATATCCTGGAATATACAGTGCACTCACAATTCCTCATCTAAAGTCAGAAACTTTGAAGATTAAGAGATTAGCACAGGAGGCTTGAGATGGAGTTTACCCAATACCACTTATGGAAGCAAAACAGGCATGACCAAAAGCTCCTTCATGGCCTTTTGCTTCACCATTCACCACCAAAACAAGAGAAGGAAGGCAAATATCCTGACTATAAACAGAGCACAGATTTAACACGTGGACTAAAGCCACTGAGGACATCATTACTCTGATTTGGTGAGAGACTGGATAAATTTAAATATGGGGTATTTTTGTTGTAATACAAGATATTAAGAGGATCCTGAATGGCTCAGTTTTCAGTCTACATATGTTTGTTCCCTTGGAGAGAAAAACTACACCAACAGGAAGTCAAAGTGTTAAACAGAACAGAATTTCTAAACTTTAAAAAAAACTCACCAAGCAAATATCAGACATGAAGCATTAGAGCAAAAAAGGAAGCAAAGAAGGATAAGTGCTCATTATGGATTGGTTTGCAGTTCTTTATGTATTATTAGAAAGTTGATAGAAAACTCTCCTGCTATTTCTAACACAAACACAAACATCACTTATGATGACAGGCTGAGCAACAACTGTGGCAACAAGAGGATCCACTGGCATCCAACTGAAAAGGCACAAATATAGAATCAAGTAAAGTCCTCCAGTGACCAAGCTATACACGTTTTATGTTGGTAATAGCTACTGTTCTTACCTACAAGTTTAGAGGAATCATCTTTACTATTCACATAGTATATCACTATCTATGTATATGTGTTAATTCAGAGCAATAATGTTAATGTACAGTGTGAGAGTAGCTGTCAGTGATTTCTGTCACAGCTCAGCAATTTCATGCTTGAGTCGTGTGTGCTCCTGAAATTATGTAGTGGCCACCTTTGCAATGTACAAATGTCTTCCATTTACCCAGCATTTACCCAGAGACCGATACATAAATACATAAATAAAGTCTTGGGGGGCTCACTGTGGTGCTGAGAGATCCTGAGTATTCTTGTTTCCCAAGAAGTTGACAGAGAGGGAAGGAGGATCTCTGCATTCAGGTGAGCTGCCTGTTAACACAGTGTTGGTCCTGGCTGTTTGCAGAGCCAGATGGGGACAGGGCTCTGCCCCCAAACACCAGAGATTGGGCTGGGGTGCAGCCATTTGAAAGGTGTGGAGACAGGGACCATGTTTCTGTAGCTTACTTGGTTAATGGCAACTGGACATGGAATCTAAACCTACAAGAGAGTACAGAGCAGCTATAAAAGTATTCCCTGTGTCCAAATCGGGACCTGCAAACCACCCTAGACAACTCTTCTAGCCAGGATAAATGAGTATTGTAGGAACCAGCCTGAAACAGTGGGAGAGTTTCTTCACTGCAATAGATACCTAACTGGATGCTTGAAACCAGCTGCTGAAACAGATGGATTGTTTTCCTTTACGATGTGCTGTGTCCTTGTTTAAACATTTCTGCCATATTATTGGTATTTGTCACTCTTAAACAAATACAGAAAACAAGCCTTCTCTGTTCTGTACAGGATAGATATCTTGGGTGTCTACTGGCATCCTCAAATCATGGATTAGAGCAAATCCATGGCTACATACACTCATTTTTCTTTCTAACACTTCAGGGCAGAGGACCAAGTTCAGCTCAGCTGCAGAGCTGGATCCAACAGTTCCTGCAGCAGCTGTACCCTTCTTTCTTTGAATTGCTAATAATACATGTTATCACATTCTCTAGCCTTTGTCATCCCACCTGCTTCGTGGTTTTTATTCAAGTGACAGAACTTCAAAGAATCCTGTACTTTTCCCAATCATGACATGTATTTTATTCAAGGTGATGATTTTATGTCTATCCTCTCCCATGAACTACAGGGCCAGGAACATACTAACTGGAGTTTTACTGCCATCTGATTATTTCCGTGGTGGGAATAGCCTTTGGCCTCAAGCACTCATATTTATATATTTGCTTTATTTTTCCTTTTTGTTTATGTTTTATTTTAGTTTAGATGGGATTAACTCGATGTCTTTCCCTTTACAATAGTTTTGCATGGTATCTAATTTTATTTGTTACCAAAAGCCCCCAAATTCCATAAGGTTTGTTCAGTTTAGCATGTGCTTGGTACTTGAAACGTGAAGCTGAGCTCTGTAGAGCACGCACTATTTCTATCCTGACTTCAAATAAATGAGGCCTTAGGCCATTTACGGTTTAGACCATAAATTCAGATGTCAGAGGAACAGGTGGTAGCGTGACACAAGCTGTTCTTGTTCATTGTACGAGCTTCCTCTGCTCGGTCTCCCACCGCTTCATCTCTGTCACAATCCTGAGTCACTCTCCAGCAATGGTTCCTCCACTTTGGCGGGTTCAGTTTCTGTCCATTGATAAATGAGAGCTACTCTGCTCCTAAGCAACATCAGTCTGGAGAACGCGGAGCTTGGAATGTGAAAGCACGTCTATTCTGGCACATGAACTCAGGCACAGAACCACAGCACTGCCACCAAAGCCTTCTGGGACAGAGCTGGCTCACATCACCCAGGCTGGAGCCTGTGCAGAGGGGTCGGGTCCATCTGCACATCAGCTCCACCTCAGGAGCACTCTGCTGCGTTGGAGGACTGTGGGATGTGCTTCAAGAACTTGCAAACAGTAAAGAAGAACCAAAGCTTAGCAGAGAAGTGAATAAATGGGCATGATATATTAGTGTGAAATAATGTAATACTTGCTCTGTGTTTGTTCAGTCACTGCTTTTAGAGATTTTTTTTGGTATGTATTTTAATATCCTGCTAGTGAGCAAACATGGACAATGTTTCTTCCTAAGTGAGGAGAGAAGGAATTATGTACCAGTGTTGTTTGTATAGCTGGCTCAATCATTTTAATCAAACTGACTTTGTAAATTTCTTTGGATCCTCAAAATTTTTTTCCTAAGCACTATTCAAATTCAAGGATTGTCTGCACACCAACTAGTCCTCACAAAATCTATGTGGCTTCATCCCTATTTCCAGAAGACTGTTGTGTAGTGAAGGTAGGGAATGTTGCTCACAACTCCAAGCTGTCACCTTACAGCTGTGAATATTCAGTATCTTGGGTATTGAAACCCACAAAGTTGGGAGCTGAAAATTAGAAGGCTGTTTTGGAAACCTGAACCTCCTTGACTTCTCAAACCCTTGAATTCTTATTTCTCAGCATCACCAGAGGATTGTTGCAATAGCAACCTCTCCCATATCACCTCTCCATCAGCTTGAAAGAAGTTTCAAACAGAATTGGGTGGGAATACTGGCTTAGAACATTGCTTGACTCTGATTCTGCACATTTCTATCTACCATAAGTTACGAAACGTCACAGTCTTTTCTGAATTACCATTAGCAGTTATCAAAAGCTGATGAGACACATGGGAGACTAATGTGCATTGGAAAAAAAACCTGTTTTCTTCACTCTCACCAGAAGACAAAGACAGGCTATGCACAGGCTCATTTCATGAGAAGCTGAGCCAGCCTCTATTAGCAAATGTTTTAGGCATATGGTCCAACTCTGGTTTGCAGTTTCCTTTCCTCAGCCCTTTTTGCTTTGTATCACCTCTCTAGACACAAAGCACAAGGACCTACAAGAAACCATGCAGACCTGAACTGGAAACCATGAGCCAGGAGCCATGATCACTGCAGTACTTTCAAATTACCTGTACTAATTGTTCCAGCACATTACACCTACAGCTAACGCCCGACAGAAACCACTCTCAAATACCCCCATCCTCATCTTCAACTAAGACCACTTGCACTCTTTTAGTTCCTTTTTTTAAACTTTTCTTTGTCCAGCCATTGAGCAGCTGGACTAGGTCCTCCCTGGCTTCTCTTCCCCACCATCTGCTCTACCATGTATGAACCAAATCCATTCCACACAGAGCTCCATGATGTAATTGGCTAATGATTGGCCTGCTTGGCAAGCTGCTTTTCCACAGAGCACCGGGTGATTGCTAGCAGAGCTCCTTGTCTCTAGCTATATTATTACAGCCTGTCTTTCCCATTAATTAGAAATGCAGTACTGTAAGTTTCAGTTTCACAGTCTGGATATTATTAACTAACATTCAGAAGAAAGACTGCTCTCTTCACAGCTTTACATATTTGAAGGGTGAGAGAGGAAGGAGAAGGGATTAGAGGAGGGCAGAAAGAGTATATGCAGCAAATACAGAAACAGTGCAGGGTGGGAAGCACTTTGAAGGGTGTGTCAGGGATAAACAATGTCAGCATCACAGACAATCAAGAAGTCAATCAAAACATTATGAAAATAGTAAGTCTGATCTGCACAGTTTCACTCACACAAACAGAAAATAAGTCTGTGTGGTAAAGCTGCCCTCGGCTGCTGACATTTCAAGCCAGCTAATCAGGATTTAGAAGTTGGAGATGGTACACAGAAAGCATGGTATGCAATGGATGCTCCCTGATCATTCCTAATGTAAGTGAAATAACATTTCTGAATCTTAATAAAGAAGTGGTGTAAAGGGAAATAACATCTTTGCTTTCCCTCTGCCTGGAGCTTAAGATCTATGAAAAGGGAGGCTATTTATTCAAATCTGTGTGAATAAAATATGTTCCTAAATTCAAACCTAAGTATTTCTGTATAAAGATGTTACTGCTCACCATGCTGGGTTGGTACAGCTCTGGATCTAAGCTGGATCTTTGCCTTATCTTTTATCTCACCCAAAGCTGCTTAGTCTTTGTGTACACGTGGCCTGACCTATCACTTTTATAGTCTATTGCTATTGAATTGTTCATGAATCTTGTAATCATTAGACAAGGTTAGCCTTCACATTTCAAAAGGGGAACTTTTTCCTTTTTTTTTTTTTTTTGCCAGCTGATGTTGGCTGTTTCTTTAATCTTTGTAACACTACATTATGCAAACCAGATGCTGACCAGCAGATACTTCCCTGACTGCAGGGTGCTGATTCTGGCAACATTGAAACAGACTGAAACATACACCAATATAGGTTACATAGATCCATTTTATTCCTAAATGCAGGTATTAACAAATTGGCAAAGTTATTGGCCAATTGACTCAAAGTATAAGCATTAAAATAATTCAACCTGAACAATGCGTGGTTTTATTTTATGTTTAGTACAGTAGGCTCACCTGCATGAATTTGCTGTGCTTGTTTAATATCCTCTTTAAGATGAAAAATGATGCCAATCCTGTGGTAATAGCATCTTTTGACGCTGAGAAAGCATTTCACTGGATTGAATGACAGTTTCTCTTTACTATGATGGAAATTTTAAAATTTGCAGTAAATGTATTGCATCAGTTACACTGTTCTGAGCAAGGATGCATACTAATGTCACAAGACTATCTCAATTTTGACTTTCGAGGGAGACTAGTCAAGGGTGCCCACTTTCAGTGCTATTTTTGCTAATAGAACAAACCAGTCTTCAAAATGCTGGGGAGATTGGGTGGCAGCTCTAAAGTAGATTGCATTAGAGCTGAGAGCTTGTATTTGCAGAACTGCCCTTAAAATGGTGTCCCATTTTGTTATACATTAGTAATTCTTTGGAGACTCTAAAACAGAGTCTGCAGGGAACTACAGTTTCTAAACTACTTCCAAAAAATGCAGTAGATTAGGATTCAGCTAAAGAGTTTGGAACTGAAGTCATGATAACTATGGAACTGCTCTGAGTCCCTCACTAACAGCGAAACTGAAGACTCACAATTCTGAGGACCTTCACAGTGGCCTGCATGGGGTACAGTGGGGCTTAAAATGAAAAAAGACTTAATTTCAGACTTGAATTTTCACATGACTTTGTGAAGGAAGAATTCTTTAGAAGCATTATGGACTGCTGTCCCATGCTGTGATCACTGGGGGGATGTAAGGAGAAGTGGCCCCTCCCCTTGCAGTAAGACATATCACCAAGAAGATAAACGACAGATCCTTATGAATTCTCAAAAGGCTAGACAATTTCTTTCTCAAAAGGCTGGACAATTTTTTCTTCATTACATTTCTTCAGTGTTCTGAAAGAATCAGAAGTACACCAGCAGTATGAGGATTAATAAGCCTTTGGCTCTACAAACAGAAACAAAACATCTTCAGTCAAGCCAGGCATCATGTGAGCAACTGCAGCCCAGGTCCTTCCTCCATTCCTTGGCTTCCTGCTTCCCCCCATTAAATATAAGAACCCTCTTCTGTGATATTTTAGACTTTTTTTTGTACTGCCATACTGCATTGCAATAATGCTGAGAGAACATCCTACCCCACAGAAGCTCTCCAGTGCACACCAACCCTTATCTGAGTCTTTCCCATCCCTTGTTTCTGTTGCTGTTCTCTCATGCACCAGATGAGCCTGGAACTTCTTGGAGACAGGCATTGGCAGAGATCCTTCCACTGCCAGCTCACTTAGAGCCATAACCTGTAACCCCCCACCAGCCTCAGTGCTACAGATTTGGGAAAATAGAATTAATCCCTACGGCCACAGGGAAATCTGCAAAGCCCAGGTGAAGTGCTGGAGGTACCTGATGAATCTCACTAAGCAGCAGCTGGTTCCCATTTACCACAGGCTTCTGCAATTAACTGTAATCAGATCATCAGTCCCACTATGAAAATATTGTTGGTAACACTGGCCAATGAAATACGTTTCTTGGGGGGATTGTAATCCTTACTGTAGTACACAGGTGAACCAGGTAAGGTGACAGGATATTCAGTGGGCCCTGAAATCAGCATTGTGCAAGTGCCATTTCTTCTTGTCACCTTTGCCTTTCAGTAACATGGTAAACTGAGGAATCCTGAAGGAAAACCAATCTAAAATGCTTAAGACTAATACTAAAATACTAATCTTTCATTCTCATACTATCAAGAATGTTGCAACTGAAGGCCCTTTTTGAAAATTAGTTACACTTTTTCTCCTCTGAAGTTATTTGTATTTATGGACTTGTTACAGGTTCAAATACGTGGTGATCTAAATTAAATACATATCAAGTCAAACATTTAGGAATAAAGCCCTCTAGTTACAAAAACTGAGATTTCAGTAAATGCTTAGAAGTTAAATACAAAATTAGTAAATAAAATTCAACTAATGTAAATTGAAAGGCAAAATGAACTCATTCTGATGAGTTAATATAATTCCCTTATGGAATGCTGGTTTCCATACTATAATTAATTTTAAACACTAAACCAGTATGTCTGGGTTTTGATAATTATAAAAATGCATCCATCCGTGTCCTTGAAAATTATTAATATTTATCATAAGAAATATCCTGTAGACATTAAGAATCAAGGGAAACAGTGTTTTCAGCAAATTCTTAAACAGCTTTACTAAAACAATAATGAAGTTTTAAATACTTGTGAGTCCAAACCAAAGAGACATACAGGGCTAAATCCTCAAGCCTCCTTCCTAACATCTACCTCATAAATCACTCAGGCAGAACTTGCACTGAATCTCAAAATCAAAGATTTCAGGACTAACTATCCCACGTGCTCACTTCATTCCTGTTCCACTCCAGGGAGCCAAGAGTATCAAGTGTTCTAAAGGGATGAGGCCATAATGATCTCATAAAAAGATTATAGAAGCCCCTATAGTTCTCTTGCTTTCAGGGATAGCTTCAGTGATAAGGAAACTGCATCATGACACTTTTGAGTAACTTCTCTGACATTTCAGCAACACTGATTATCTGTGGTTCTGTTCATGGATATTTTTAAGCCTCTCAGCACATTTGGACCTAAAGCTTCACACTTGTAGGGACTCAACTCATAATCTGTAGCAATAAGATGCTTCCCTTAAGTCAGCAGGAGTCAGTGGGGGGTTTGCTTGCACAGAAGCTGCTGGATCAGATGCCTGCAATCTAGTTACATGCTGCCTTACAGGTTACGATAAACCTGAAAAGCAGAAACTGTAACCAAATATGAGTTAAAGCATTTGGCCCTTTCAAAAAAATTATGTTTCATTTCAGTTTCTTTTCCATAAAAAAAAACCAAAAAACCAAGCCCACATATCTCACTAATTACTGAAATTAAATTTGACCAGAATGTGTTTTCCTTCAAAATACACCCCAATCCAAAGTCAGGAAATAGCAGTTTAATGGAACAGATGATTCTAACATACACACTAATGTATGTGTGTATATCTATCTATGCATTCATATCCATACTCACTCTATGTGAGTATGGATATCAAAACTTCCTTGGTTGATAGGTTAGCTCTTAAACTTTAGATAACTTGTTTGAGAGAGAAAGCAGAAACTGACCCACAATAGCAGCAAGGATCACAATAGCAATGATCAAAAAACCCCACTGTGCCCTTCCAAAATTATAGGCAAGTAGCAGTTTACATTTTCATGAATTGGTGGGAAACAACTGTCATCTCCATAGATTAGGAAAGGGAGCTGGCTGTTGGTTGGAATGTTAGGAAATCTTTACAACATTTTGTGGCTAATTTCTGCAACAGACTGAAGGAGCTGTGTTTTCAGAAGATACCTGAGTTTTTCTTTTTTCATTTTGCTGGAGCTGAGCAGCTGAGCTCTGTTTGTGATGGGGACTGTGAAAACACAGAGGACCAGAGGAGACAGAGGTAGATAAGAAAAGGCATGTATTCCATATCCTATCTCTACTCAGTAACTAAAGGAGGCAGGAGCACAGCAATGTCAGCACAGGCAGATGTGCATCATCCCTGTGCAGTGGTGATGCAGCAACCTGTGCAAAACCAAAGCAAATTAACTTGCTGCTCTTTCATGTACCAATGGACAGACACCAACCAGCAAGCTTAACGTGCTAAATATACGCTGACAAAAGAAGCAATGAGATTTACACTAATCCAGAAGTATTGAAGCTATCCAGGATAACCACTGTGGTGCAAAACAAATGGAACAGCTGATGATGTTTTAAGGATGAGAAGTTCTTACCTCTGAAAGTGAAGTTTTAACTGGTTTGCCCTCTCTCTTTGACATTCCCAATTTTGTTCACCTTGCTGACCACCAAGAGAGGAGTGAAAAGAGTTGGAGTGTGTGATTTTAGGGTGCTATTTTTTATGTCAGCATTCTTCATTATTGTGTTGGCTGTTTATGCTGCTGGTGTGTAATGTTGTGAAGCAGATGAGCTGGTAAAGTATGAAGGGTATTCTATAACCTTTGCTGTACTTTGAATTACCATACAGTAACTTAAAATTCAGAAAGGCTGCTCTGAGCAAAATCAAAATACAATAAGATAAACTCCATTAGGAGCTGATGCACTAGGGTTGTTGTTGGAGGAGGGCAAAATGGTCTAATTAATAGCTGTTGCATTAAACCCAAGCTGCAGTTACAGTAATGACACTGATAATATTGATGGCATTGAAGATAGAGTTTAGTTTAGAATGGAAATGAGCAGAGTACTCATCTTGAACTGCATATTGCTGTAGGCACTGGAAGGCCTCAGAGCTTCTTTGTTTTGTTGTTCCGCTGTTCAGCTGTTTTTCTTTGATAGTGCAGCTCCAAGCTATTAATATATGTATTTACTCAGGACAGAGCTTGTTCATTTCACTGAAGCCCCACAGCTGACATTTGGCTGTACTGAAGAATAAGCATTTATTGGATTTCATTCCTGCTGTTTGGTTTTTCAGGGACAGCAACATGTAGGTGGATAGTTATCTAAGGGGTTCCACCAACTTCTTTATAATTTTTATAAAACATTTCTCTCTCTTCTTTGGCTTGTGAAAGCTGTTGGCAGCAGGGAATGCCAACTCCTGCATCCTGAGATAAGGTTCCATTCTCATCAGTATTTGGTCTCCATTCAGGCTCCTGTTGATATGCTCTTTCTTTCCCTTTACTGATGTATCTGTTTGGCTTATGTTATTGTTCAGAAATAAACACATCACAGTCTTCCAGTAACCAAGCTGATTTATCTAGGTAGATGAGCTCTTCATCAAATGTCAGAGCCAGTAAAGCTCCTGCCCACTCAGATATTAATGCCCACTGTCTCACAAACACCATTTATTAATATGAAATGTCAAATCCCTGAACTGAAACAAAAATGACTGAATAGGACCAAAACCTAGCAAGCAATCCAGAGCTTGGAATATATCTTGGGAATTCATCACAATAACTGACACCAAAAGCACTTTGATTCTGAATGGGTCATGCCATACAACTGAGATCAAGACAGCCCTGTGATCAAAAGAAAAGAGTCAGATTTACATATACTGGGTAAAAACCTTTTCTGTACCATTGAATTTGATGGCAAAATTATTCTTGTCAAAGATTAATTTCCTTGCCTTTATCCAGACTTGATTCACCTGTCATGTAAACTTCAAGGGTGCAAGTGCTATCCCAGGTGGGACAGAATTGCAACCAAGCATCCTAGGAATTTACTCAGGTAAAAAAACTCTCAAATACCCAGTTGGACAAGTTTACCACACAAAGAGTGTGCCAGGCCTCCAGATACACTGTACAAACCAGCTAGAGCATCCATTTAGCCAGACGTGCAGATTCAGCTAATTAAAGGATACTCCTCTGGTGAAGAACTGGTGTAAAAGCTTCTCACTTCTGAACAAGAAATTGGTATCCACTTGAAATACCTCCCTGACTTCAGGAGGTCTCTGTGATAGAGGACAGCCTTTCTGCTCCCTCAGTGGCAGTAAAATGCTGGGTCATTTGGTGTTGAAACTCCTCTGAGTGAGTCTTATCTGTTGCCTCAGGAGCATACTTATTACTTGCTTTGTTTATATTTTAATTTACTTTCTCTAAAGATAACACTTCAAAGCAGCAATTAATATTCTTGTAACCTCTTTACTGGTTCATCTTAACACCTGTTCATACATTTACAAAGAGAAACTCTACACAGGGAAGACAGCAAATGTAGGAAGTATTGTAGAAGCCTTGACATATTTCCAGCTTTTACCATTAATTTCTATATTTAGTATTAAGAATAATTGTAGGTTTTGGTTACTCTAGGTTATGAATTTGTAGGATGGCTTAAGCAAGTTATCAGCTTGGTCTTGATCTGCAACCTAAAAGTCTCTTAGTCCAGAGCTGTTGATAGCACAGCTGACTGCTCCATTTCACCAGTTATCATGTGCCACAGAGCCTGAAAATTCTCCCTTTCCAGGACCTTTCTCTGCTGTTCCCTGCATTTTGTAATGAAAACTTTTCTATGCATTTGCCAAGCTTGTCCAACCATTGGCATAGATCAAAACCACTTATGACTGTAGCTGAGAACACACTAGAGCAGTAGAAGCAGAAGCACTGAAAACTTTCCTTTCCAAAAAGCCATGATTTCCATGGTTGTCTTGGTTTGTAAGGTCCAGTCCCAAATTACTGTGTGCAGGAGAGCATCTCTAGCCCAGATTCTCAGCAAATGTCAATCTACCACAGCCCAACCAGCTCCAGAACAGCTACCAAAGCAAGCCTTAGAGCTGATTCTGGTACTTGCTTTCCCAAGAATAAAGAAGGGTTATTTTTCATCAGCATTTCTGTCAGTACCTTGCCTCACCATGTGTAGTCTTACACGGATATGTTAATATGTGGTCATTTGTTCATGATTTGGATTAGGAATGGCTGGCAGGTATTCAGTCTGGATTCACCTAATACAGAGGAAAAGTTATCACCTTTGCTTTTCCATTAGATTTATAGGATTACAGCTGAAATCAGACCTGGATCCAGGGAGTTTTATTATCTCTGATGAATAAGCAATGAACAAGGGTAATATTGTTCATGTAATATGGACACACTATGTCCATAGGATATTGAAATAGCATTCAAACAAGAAATCACAAATCTAGTTTGCTGGGAGATACCATTTACTAACTGAATTTCTGTTCAGTTCTTCCGTTTAACTAAACTGGGGATAAGTCCTCTCACCTGCCCTATATAAATGAGAACGACATTTTACTTGGTACAGGATTTACAGAATAATTATATCTTATACTAAGACAAAGTTTATGAAAGCCAAAGAAGTATTTAGCAGATAATGTTAGACCTTTAAGGACTTATGTTCTCTCTCAAGATCTGTGCAGAAGAGGTGCTGAAATACGGCCTCCTGCTCTGACATGCTATGACTGACATAACCTTCAGACTCACCAAGGCTTCCTCTTATGCAGGAATCAACAGAAGGGAAATATTCTTGCATTTTTAACAGAAAGCTTCATTACACTAATTTTGTTAATTGGTTACCAAACAGCTTACCCTAATTCTTCATTTCAAGTCTACATCTGCTCTCGTTTTTCACTATATCTTAGTATTTTATACAGTATTTATTTTCTTTTTCCTTTTTTTTTTTTTTAAGTGGGTATCAATGTACCTAAGGCTATTTTGCTGTACACACTCCTGCCTCACTGCTTTTCACCTTTCTGTGAACTACAGAACATTTGTTTGCAAAATAAGCTTCATGAGTCTGTTACTGCATTCAGCAGCATTTCCCCCCCTCACTTCTGCTACCCCATGCAGGGTGTCCATTCTGTCTGGCTGAAGTTAACACAGCAAAGCCAAGGCTGCCAGACAGAAACTCGTATTTTGTTTGACCTTGCTGGGACAAGTGGTGATCTGTGTTATCTACATATTAAAAGCATCCTTCAGGGTCAAAACCTGGCCATTAGAAAGCTAGGATGAGTAAGAGTGCATAAAAGTTGTCCCCAGATCAAATGGTTTCTAGACCCACATGAGCTCTAACAAGAAATGGCAGCTCATGGCACTACACACATCTTTTTATACTGTCAAACATAAATGCACAGGAATGTATAGGACATGACTGGCAAGTGCAACCACCAGATCTGCCAAAAAATCTGTGCACCTTGCCAAATAAATGCCAGTCAGATTGGGCAGTACAGACACTGACTCTGGCCTTTGCTCCTTTGAGCAGTAAACCTTTCCATGCTAGTAAATGGTAAAACACAATTGGATTTTACCAACATATGGTCAGAGCAGCATTATCACGGTCCTTGAAAAGAAGAATAGCTCTTTTTACTTCCTCTTTCTTCTCCATTTTTTTTCTCATTTTTTAAGAAAAATAATTTCATGTTCACCTCCCTATGCAGCCAGTAGTATGTTCTGTTACCAGTCATGAGCGATGTTCTGAGCACTGGAGTGCACAGCCTGTTTTAATGAGCTCTGGCAGAACATCAGACTCATTCCCCCACCCCCTGTCTACTCACAACCTGCCTCTTGTGTGACTCTGGTTCAGGATCTATCAGCAGATCTATTGGATACACCTATTTCCAGGGACTTATAAATAAGCAATAATAATGAGCTTAAAAATGACTGAAGGAAGGTATGCAGCTGCAATATTTTTGTATCCTTTCTACACTGTTTACCCCATTGGTTTAAGATGTTTTTGAGGTCTGTGTAAAGAGCAAAGTGTCCTGCAATTAATGTGTGCTGTCAATTAATTCATATTTTACTTGAGGTAAAGTTGTGAAACTCTTTGGTGACAAAACAATTTGTGAAGTTTCACCCATAGTTCAAAGCCCTCATCCTGCAAGGACAAATACACATATTTTACTTGCTGCAATTTAGCAGACATGTTTATATCTAAAGGATGACTGATGTGCTTCAGAGTCAAGCCTGATGAAAGTCTTCAGCAGACCTCGATCTGCAGTAACAGGCTGAAGCTACTTTTGGCTCCCAAATATTGATAAATTAGTTTAAAACAAAGCATTTGAAAATTACTTTGAGTTCTAGTCATTTGCCAACTGTGATTTTTTCTGGATTCAGATCCTGGCAGAAAGATATAGGATATATATCTAAGAATTTTGTATGTAGATCAGCCAGGCACATAAATTGCTACAGAAAAATGCCATTCTGATGATTAAGGACAGATCTTTGCCATCCCTTTCTAATTTTTCTGAACTGAACAGGAATTTTGCTGGAATAAAATCTGCATATGACCCAATCAACACAGTGCTCAAGTTGCTTTTGAATTTTCTAAGACTTTATGGATAGAAATACATACGCAGACACATATATGTGTGTACAAAAAAAAAGCTGGTTTGGTTTTCCAAGCTGTCAGTCATTCTCTAACAACTGTAGACTGTAATCCAGGACAAAATCAGAACATACCCTCCCTACCTGCAGAGATGGGTCACAAAGGTTTTAGGGTTATAAAACCATCAGCTTACACACTAATCAGATCTTAAAATATTTGCTGTCTGTTTAGTAGGATTGACTTAGGGTCCACTCAAGAGATTTGGAAAATAAAGGTATCAATCTTCACAGTTGTTACCTTGCTTTAATACAGGAATGAGTCATTTACTTTGCTTATTCCTATAGAAGGACACAGTTCAAATTTCCTACAAATCAATCTCAACTTCACCTGGTTACTAAGCAGTCAACTGCACTATTTTTTATTAGCCCACTTTCTTGGTAATTCTGTGGCCTGAGCCCAAATATGGGGCTCCCATCAGGCCTCAGGAAGAAAACTAAAGGTGACTGAACAAGTAAAACATGTAAGAGCAGATCTGCAATTCCCACTACCCACTCATGTCTGGCTTGACTGAGTGGTTACAAGCGTCAGTGCAGTGCAAAGAAAATGAAATTAAATATTTCATTTAAATTCTACATACACCTCAGATTTCCTTACTGTTATACTAAGAGTATACAATAAAGACAGTACTTGCTCTTTTTTCTTTCTACCTAGTTATTGATACAGCAAAATTGATAACCTGAAGAGCTTTATAGGAGGTCACAGAAAATGTTTATTATTGCAAGTCCAATACACTCCATGCAACTATTTAATATTGCTATTAATTTTGCTTTATTTCTGTACTGCATTTTCGAGTCTCTGCTTTGTTCTGTGAACACTGCATGCCATGGCTCATGGGCTTTGTCTCAGCCCAGGATCTCCTGCTTTCATCTACAGAGGAGCTTTTTCTGGCTCTCTTATCTGGAACTGTTCCTCAAGGGCTGGTTCAAGAGTGGATAATGGGGTATTACTTCCCCTGTCCAACACACATGGATCTTCCCATGAGACAATGCACAGGCAGTATCTGTGCTGTCTGTCACTCCTCCTTTGCTTTTGTAAATCAGGAATGTAATCTAGTTAATAGGTTTCCCCTTGTATGCCTATTCACATTTCTACAGCTTAATATATTCCATAAATTAAAAGGTTGAGGGGGCATATTTCAAGTTCAAACTGTGGCTACTGTTTTACAAGTGAAGGCTGCAATAGCTGTAAAATCCCAATTTCCAGACTGGGAAGTACATGTGCTCATTTTGCAGACAATGGTATAATGGTAAACACAGACATAACATGAAATATTATCGAATAATTCTAAATTAAAAGTAGAGGAGTTCCATTTACCTGCATCTACCTGTGACTGCATCAGTATCTGATGGCATATACCTCTGCATCTTATGGTTTCACCTTTTTTGCTGTCTGTCTTTCATGGATCCCTAGTACAAATAAAAACTTTACTGTTCAAACCACTCAGTCATGAACTGCTACATCCACAGTACCAAAATATTCCAGGTTTTATTAGCTGGGATTGCTATGTCCTGTTTTCTGCAGAACTGACTGGCATTGTTTGAGTAAAGGGACTGCAAGAACTAAAAAGGTGGTGTCTCAAATTTGAGGAGGACATTCAGAATCTGTTGATTTTGTCACACTTTATTTTCCAGTTTCATTATACTTAGCAGAAGTCACTTGCTGGTCCTAGAGAAGTAGGATGCATAGTGGCCACAGCCAATTACAATTTTTAATTATTATTTATAGGTTATTTCATCTCATTCAATCTTCAAGTATTTCTGCTCTCAATAACCTGAACTAACATATAATGTTAGGGTTCATATAGACCTGGGGTTTGCTGCCAGCCTTTATGACTTTAAACATGACTTTTACCTGGCACTCACTTTTCCTAAGTAGAAAGCAGAAACAACAGTGGCTTTCTGGGAATGGTGTGTGGATGGAGAAATTTAATGGTTGAGAGACATTCCAGAAGTGTTGAGAGGTGGCCACAGAAGAACTCAGGTAAAATCTGTAATGCTAATGGAGTGATCCAGTGGGGGTTATAGCAACCATACACAGAAACATTTCAGGCTGGATGAACCCTTTTGGATGGCCAGTGTGAATTAATGACCAGCCTTGGCTCTCCACTTGGTTTTCTGGTTGCTGTTCCTTTTAGAAACAGTGTGAAAAATACAAAGACAGGTTCAGTTTCCCTGTTTGACAGCTGCCAATGGAGTAATTCTTCATACTACTTTTACTTGCATCCTATTACCCATGTCAACAAAACAGTAAAAACTAAAATGAGCTCCAACGTGGTTTTGGAGTACCTCTCTCTCCTGACCTCTATATACAGGTAATAATTTCTAGGGCTGGTCATAGTTCCTGAATATATATAGAAGGATGTATAAGGCCTGGATATAGCTCCTTTGTATTTGCCAGGTGGCAAAACAATGGAGTTTAAATCTGAAAATTAAGGTATACAAGAGAAAAATTCATGAGTCATAAAAGTAAAGATTCTAGACAAAGACTGTTCAACATGACTCTAACCTTCATTACTGTAATTTTTCATACTATGAGCTGATTTTAAATAATAGGGATGCTCCCTGGTAGTGCCCATTAATCCTTTGGTGCATGCTAAAGAAAGGATTCCTAGAGTGGTAGATATTGAAGTTCAAGGATGCTGAGACTCCTGAAAGGCATCAGAATACAATATAATCCTGCTGATAAAGGAAGGAAAATGCCAAGCAGCCAGTACAGCTTCCCAAATGTCTACTCAAAGAATGGAAGGCAGCAAGAATGTTCTGGAAATTGAAAGAATTATATATAAATGAGCAGAGCTGGACAAAGATAAGAGCGAGTGAATGCGCACTGAGGTAATTTTAGTTAAAGAAGAAACAGTGAATAAAAGAATATTTGAAGATATTAAAAAGAAAAAGTACACTAATGAGAAATTAGACCAGGTAATAAACTATCAGGAGGATTATCTTATTAATGATTCAAACCACAGCTGAGCTGCCCACACTGTGGGTTTGGTTTTTTTCCTTTTTTTTTCCCAAGTTTCATCTGTAAAAAAGAGAAACAAGGAGAGGTGGTGTGGATAGTTAAGAAGCAAAGAAAATCTGTTATTTCTCTATGCCTGGCTCAGGAGTCCAAAGTTTTACCACCCTTCCCTAGGGCAGACTCACCTGGAGACAGGCATGTATTCCCTGGATCTCTACCTTCACTTCAGGGAAAGTTTGCTGAACCCAAAAAGTTTCAATGAACTATAATCAATGAAACTTGACTTCAGCGTATTTATTTCTACAATAAGCTAGATTTACATTTGCAAGAGGGATCCTGAGGCTGGCTGGGCTGTAAAATAAGGAATTTGTATCAAGTCAGTTCTCTCTGACTCAGTTTATATTGCTTTAATTCTAAGAGGTGGGAACAGAACTGTGCATGGAGATATATGACAACAGGGAGCTAAGAAAGGCCTTAAGAGGAGTTCTCCTTATTCTGAGACAGAAGAAGTAATAGTTGACCAATTTCCTTTTCCCAAAATCTCCTGCAAAAGCTTGCAAAACTTTCAGAGGTAGTCTGCTCCCAATTATTTTCTTATAAATCAAAAGGATTTCCTAACATCAGAACAACAACATGTGTTTCAAAGAGATCAATTTCTTTCTTTTTCTTGTCAGTATAAACAGGGAAATAAAACCCCCATATAATTATCTTTTTAATGACAACATTTCTTGCAGGTGATTATTACATTCAGCTGCTTCTTTAGCAATCAATTCTATCAGCCTTTCATTTCTAAACCTTGTGTTCTTGCTGGCATTCTCTCAGCTTTCTCCAAACTGTCCACATGTTTCAGTGTGAGATTGCAAGTGGAGAACAGTGGTCCTGGAGAGCCCCAGCAGTACTAAATATCATGGCATAATTAGATCACACTCCTGTTCCACACTTCAGAGTAGCATTTGCTTTCTTTTTCATCCAGCATCACATTTGTGGAGTGGTTCCTATTCAGTTTATGGCCAGATAATTATCTGCAGTGATTTTGCACAGCTAATCAATTCACAGTGTGTTGGTGTTTCCATCTAGAGATCTGCCTCTATTGGATGTCACCTTACTGATTTCAGAATGTTTAGCCAACATTCAGCAATGTTTCCCCATCACCATTTTCAGTTTCCATCTCCCCCTTACAGACCCTCCCAACATTTTGGTCTGATCTACATTGAATTTTTTTTTTTTTATCCTCTGTTTCACAATCTCAATCAATAGCAAAATGCTTATAAAACCAGACTCAGGAAGGATCATTCTGGGATTGCACTTGTTTTGTCTTTAGAGTTTGATGTGTATCAACAGACTTTACAAAATATCTCTCACACAAGCTTATTAAAAATGTATTGAAATTATCTCAGATGTCATCACTGTTTTAGCAACAGCAAGCCAAAGTTGCCACAAACAGGGGGTCAGAATGCTTTAAAAGTGACAATTTAAAGGAAGTAGAAAATAAATATGTCTTCTATATTTCTCAGACTTAATGAATAATCATTGCTCACTACTGTTAAGAAGCGAATGGAGTTTTAGTTTTGTTCTTGTCTGAGCAGCTGAGCAGCAAGGGAGGAAGTTACTAAAGGAAAAAAGGAGTGTCCTGGTCACGTGGATGACACAATTAGATTGGATTCAGTTAGATTACTAGGAATCATGGAAAGGTGAAACTTGAAATAAAAAACATCCTACCAAATAAATGAGAAATGGAACTTTGAATCTATGCATTGCATCCCTTTCCTCCTCCTGTAGGTGATCCTGCCTTTTCAGTGAGATGGAGGTCAACTGGGGCAAGCCACGTATTTGGTATCTGTTACAGCTTTAATTATTTAATTATTGCACCCTAAGAGTGTCAGGTAAACCAAAAAGGGGACAAGGACCAAGGAAGTGATAATCTAAACGGGTTACAAGGGTGAAATGAGCCCCAGCAAAGCAGCCCCAATAGAGAGAGATGGGCACAGCTGATCCAAGGCCATTCTGCCACAGGGATTTTCAGAAGCCAGAGAATGGGCCCCATGTGAGAACTCAAAGATTTGGTATAATTTTATTTCAGCCTGGGTAACAGGGTGCAGCCTCTTGGGCCACTCACCAAGAGTAAAACATGTGCAAGTATTAATTGCCTACAAGATTTGGCCTCAGGTAAAAGAAGCAATGACTTAAGTAATTCATGTAGGACCTAAAAAGGAGGCTCAGAGAATGCCTAAAATCAGTTAAATAAGAGAAAAGTACTAGTCCTTTGACTAATACACACAAATCCTCTTTTTCTATGAAAGAAGTAATTTCTTACTATTTCCACTGTATCTACCACAATATGTTTTTTTCAAAAATACTGTTCATAACTGGTTTTAATACCTAAATCAGACTATGAAAAGGTGTATGTTTAACTGCAGTCCAGATATATTTATTGATCAAAAAAGCCCCACTATCCTGTGATTTATTTTTAAATTACTAGCTTCAGTCATAGTTCTGTAGTAGCTCATACAATTTATTGACAGACATTTTCCCAAAAAACCTAAACAAAGAACTATTAGGTACATGACTGCTTCTGTACTTCAACAGCCACCATTGATAGAGAAAATAGTGGGAAAAAACAGAGATAAAGAATGGAATTTTTTTTTGTTTTGGCAGACAGATCAGCATTACCTTTGACATTATTATTAATATTCATATTGTGCCCCAGGATACTCACACAAAGCACCAAGAAAATTTAAAAAGGATTCTAGCAGAGTCTTTTAATCTGTTTGAGAGATTTTATCAAGTTATATTAAATTGACAACGTCAAAATCCAGAGATCGCTACCTGTCACTGATGAAGTTATCAAAACCTGATGAAAGCAAGCTGTGCTACAATTGTTAGTCAGGAAGCCTGGCCAGGTTTGCTTCCATACTTGCTGATGAAACAAAAGTTACAGCTTGTAGAGAACAATTGAATATTTCCATGTGTTATTCCAGTAATAGCTTTCCCTGTCTCTTGCTTCCAGCTACCAGCAACGCTGGCTCCCTAAAATCTGACAAATGGACTGCATTCAAAGTTGGCTAATTGGCACCTCAGTAGTGTGGACGTGGCTTCTGTCGCTTCAAGCTCTGACAGCTCATCTGCTCTCAGTGGTAACTTCCAGAGAAAGCCCAGACTACTCTTTTATCATCCATTGCTGTACAGTCACACGTCCTTGCTGTCACAGTTGTCAATATACCCAAAACAAAACTATTGTAAAAACAGTTTCTATGCAGTCCTGAAGAATTTTAGCTGGTTCAAAAAAGCCTCATGAAGAGAAAATAGTATGGTAAAACAGCTTCTAAAATATTCTCAAAGCCTACAAAGAAGATAAAATTGAATCCAATTTTGGAAAGTGTAGGATTGGGACTGTCAGAAGTATGCAGCAGTTTAAATTTAGTTTGGATTCTTGAAATAAATACATTTCTGCAAAAAATGTAAGATATGGAGGAGCCACAATTAATTACCCCATTTGATAATAAATTTTATCTTAAAATAGATGATAAATATTGCCAATAACTGACATCTTACACTGATTTAAAATAAGTCAAGTGTTCACACCCCTGACTGCTTTCAGAGTGGAATTTATAATGACTTCTCAAAATTTTGGAAGAAAAGAGGGGACAAACATGGCCAGACACTCTGTAATGTATGTCAATAATGAGCTCACACTCAGAGATTTTTCCATAAAAACATTTTTATCCACTGCTATGGCAAGTCATTGCTGACTGTATTAACAATTCCAGCAACCATTAACATATATGAAGTCTTTTTCATATGACTCATCACTATCAATAAAGCTCAAAAATGAAACAGAGAATAAGAAAGATTGAGCTGATTTGTAACTCACAGGTCAACCTGAAAAACTTTTTTAAAAGCAGATTGTTAAACAGTTGAATTTGTCATGGTCTCAAACTAAAAACCCTTTACCTCATTCTAAAAAGCATCCGTAAAATGAAAATAAAGATTTTGGGTTTGTACGAAATATCTTGGCAAACAGTGACTAAATAAAATAACCTTATTTTATTAAGTCTTCACTATTTCAAGGCAGCAACTTCCACTCTATGTTCCACCACCTCTGAGTGCAGGACTAGTTAAGAACAAATTGATGCAAGGATGTGAGAGAAAGGGCACAGCAGTATTTCCTCCCACTTCTCTGAGGTGGCTTGCAGTAGTCTGAACTACAACTAAGTCTGAACATGACCTAACACATGGCAAGGCAGACCTCTTCTCATCATATCTTGCACACCCAGAGGAAACTAAGACTAAAGGATAGATTCACTTCCCTCTCAGGAAGCCAAACCACTGGTGATCAAAAGGCCACGTGAGGCAGGGCACGATGCCTGGGTGTTTGTGTTTGAATCACATGCTTGAGGAGCACTGCACAAGCTGCTGAAGATTTTCATAAATAGCCTTGTGCACCTCTGCTGGTTAAGCTCTGAAGGGCTCTGGTGCTTGCAGACACGCCTGGGGGTGTTTGTGTGTGTGTGTGTACATGGGCAGTGACTCCTTCCAGACATCACTACCACATACTACACACATTTCTAGTAACTGCCCCCTCTCTTATGGCATGGGTACATGTTTATACCTGCAGTGCCAGGATCTAAAATAAAGGTGCATTAAAGTACTGGGTCTGATTATAATTTGCACTAAGGTAGCTGTACCTGCTTGTGGCCATGTTTTGAGGCTGCAAATTAGGGGCAAATCTCAGCAGATATTTTTAAACCCTCCTCTCCATTACTCAACATGTGTCAGACACTTCGTGTAATCATAAGAATCAGGCCCCACAAAAACCAGCACAACATAAATTCAAATGGCTAATAACTATGGTTTCAATGCATTTCAGCAACCATATGGAGATAAATTCATAATGTAATTAAAACAGTTCAGAAATTCAGAGAGTGAAACACTGTATTTGCAGTTTCATTCACAGCCAGATTAAATGTGTTATTTTGCTCATCTCATAGAAAATTTTATTCATATTTTTTGAGGAAGTGTCTACATAAGCATCTTTTTTGTATAGTTCATGAAAATAACAGAACTAAGACCATTTATTAACTGGAACCTGACAGTGTGTACACATGTGGTCTTATTTGCATAATTCAATTTAACTTCTGTGGAACCAGAGACATGAGCAAGCACCTCACGTCTTTAAAAGTTCATAGGATCAACCTGTGTCTGTTTTTCTCCTTCAGTATTGTTAAATTTGGTCCAGTGTAACTACACGTGAGTACTGGGCTGCAAAAGCATAAATTAAGGGCTGATGATCCTTCACATACTGGTTTATACTGTAAAATAATATTTGCTAACTTATAAAAATTGAAGAAAGAATGACCTTAGGATTGATATTTCCATTACATTGAAAAATCTAACAAAAAAATAAACAAATCAGTTTTAAAAAGAAAGTAAGAATAGGAACAGTTAAATGTCACTGTATTGACTTGGCAAGGTAATGAGAAAAGCAGTGCTTTTGTTTGTAGAAGTTACTATTCAGCAAGTAATTTTCACTATTTTAGCTATTATATTTCTATTTACTGTCTAGAATTTAGATGAGAAAAATTAGCATTTTTATTCTTTTACATTGTCCTAAAAAATCAAACATATGTGTCTCCTGCAATGGAGATAACACACAATATCCAGAACTTCTATTTTCCTTTTTTTTTTAACTAATACTATCATAGTAGCTTTGGATGAAAAATCACATCTCAATGACTTTACAGAATGTCAAAAACTGTTAGGTTAATAAAGCAGATTTTTAGCTGCTTGCCTTTATTCTCCTGTGCATAGCTCTCACTACCCCTATTTTCTTTCATTTGATCATAAGACTAGTAATAAAACTTCACTTCACCTTAATAAAATTGAGTCAAAGCATATCATTTAATATATTTCTATTTTATTTTAAATAGACACTGATTACTCATCTGAAAACATATCATTCTATACTGTTGCACCTTTCTGCCTTATTTTTCCATTTATATCCATTGTTGACTGTGATGGAATTATACTAGCAAAACAATATGATCCCAGCCTTGAGAAGGTGTCTCTCTGCTAGGTCAAACAATTTGCCATAATGAAAATTGCAGAAAGAAAATAAGTGCATTCACTAAACAGTCAAGAACATTGCCCTTTCTTCTCCATGCCTCATGATAACAGATTGGCCTTGCCAACTTCCATCACAAAAACATTTTCATCTGTAGAAGATATTATAATTCTTGTTTTGAGTGATTGCTTTTAGATGACACATAGCAATAAATATGAACTTTATTTTATTTAGTGACCAGAGCTTCTGAAAGACTGCAAGCCGACTAGAGCAGCAGAATATTGAATACATAAAACTGCTGTTAAAGAAGGTTAAGGCTGTGTCATAAACTATCTAAAATGTTATTATTATTTCAAGCTGATATGCTGGTGTACTGTTGAGAGAAAAGAAAAGAATACAATAGCAGGAGCACAAGCAGAGTGAGTCGGAAAAAGTCACTGTAATAATGACTTTGGGATTACTCCAATACAAAAAAGGGCAGATCCACTGAGGGTTACAGTCAGCATCAGTGATACACATCAAAGTCATTCTACTCCCAAACCACAGGAAATTTCCTTTCCAGCTAATAGTTTAGAAGGATTGGCCTTGTTTGCAATTAATACAATGCGAACAAAAGCCATAATTTAGGAACCTAAAGTTAAACTACATTTCTTCCATATTTTGTTTCCACTTCTACTTTTTTACATCTGGAATGTAGTTGATGGTGTTCATGCAGAACAGACAAAAAAAAAGAGTCCTGTTTGCTGCACAGATACTTCAGCTGGATGAACAAGCACGAGTTCTTATAGAACTTTACCATTCAAATAACAACACCTTTGTACACATGCACTCCTCTCCCACTCCCATGCAACATTCTGAGGAGTGGGAACCTTTTCAAGGTTTTTTGGCTCTTTATGCCTTAAAAATGGTGTTGGGCATCCATCAGTGCCACAGAAGCATGTTCCCAGATCACTGCTATGTGTACTTTTATTTGCCCCCATAAATGTAGGCTCAACGCTGTCTTTCAGTACTGACTTCAGCACTGTCTGGTAGGACAAAACCATTTACCTCTTCCAGAAAACCTCATACTTCCACAGAGCTTGGCCAGAACACAGTCTGCCCCTGACATCACTTCTAGCACAGTTTAGAGATCATGATATATTCCAAGTCCATATCCAGCACTCAAGCCCCAGTGACACAGCACTCTGTTCCTCCCCTTGGGAAGCACTTTGCCTTCACATTCACTTTATGGATGGTCCTAACTCTTCCAGTAAAATTTCACCTATGAACCTGAGCCTTAAACAACTTGAACTTTTTAAGTCACGTATGAAAAAACAGTGCAAAAGCCTTGCCATACTTCTCAGTTTATGCTGCAGACCATTCCCCCAGCCTCACAGGCCTATCCACAGCTCCTGTAGGGTGTCAGGCATTGCCCAAGGCACATGGGCAGGATTGTAGGCTGCACAGCCAGCCAGGAGGAGTTTCAGCATTTGCAGCCTTCTCTTGATAGCACTGCTGAGTTGAATTGATGATTTCTAAACAGTTGTGCTGTTATAGCCATAAGGGCTGGTGGGTAAAAGAGAGAAGATGATGATACTTCTAACAACTCTAATGAAAAATGTAAATGGGAATGATTTCTAGCCTGTGTGAATTACAAGCTCTATTTATTAACTAAGTGTTATGGCTTGCAGAATGGCTTGTGATTTACTTGTGAATTGTACATCTGGCTAAAACATCTGAAATTCATAATCTGCTGACTGTGATACTCTTGGATTTTAAATCAAGAATATGTTTTTCTTCTACCCAGTGCCCCAAAGAGCTAAAACCAGGGTAAAATGAATTAAGTATTTTCTACTACCTATTTGCTTATATTAACAGTATTCCTTTTTTTTTTTTTTTTTTCCCCCCCAAATTATTAGCTGGTGGGTTTTTTCTCTCAGCCTTTGTATCTCCTTGAATTTTATAATCCAGGGATCCTGGAGAGAGAAGCCTGTTCTGTAGCTGTAAAGCTGACAATTACAGTAGAAATTTGGTACATCTACTTTGCTCAACAAAAACCCCTCCACAAGAGAACAGAACATCTGAATGGCATCTTCAACACCTTGGCATATCTAGTATAACTGCAATCTGGTGCCAGGCACTGAAAGAATTAATTACCCACTACCTCAGCACTGAAAACATGATGATAACAAGCAGATAAATGTCATGTACACAGGCATGATGTGGTAACAACTTTCTTCTTTGATAATGATGTAGATTTGAGCTGCAATTTAGAAGTAGGGATCAGAAGGTTTTTCTTTGCATTCCTCTGTGGAAAGTCTACCTCCACACAGAAAGAACCAAGCTGATTTTCTTTGTGACCTCTTTTCTTTCCGTTTTTGTCTTCAGTGTATGCTCTACAATATGGAAAGGAATTTGGATGGTAAAAACGTGTCTCTTTAAAAGTATTTAAATAAAAATGTTCTTTTTTCTATAAATCAATCGTACTCCATATCATATTATTTTTATTATAATGTGTGAGGGAGAAGATAGGAGATACTGCATATACTGATAGGAAATGCTGCAATTTTAGGTTAATCACTGAAAAAAATTACATCTTGGTAATGAGGTTAAGAATGAAAATGTGGTCTATAAAAAAACCTTATGTGATATACATTTCAAATGCAGTTTTAATCAACCCCTTATGGAGGAGGATGAAATCTAAGTAATAAAAATGACATACTGCCTATGAAAGTTTTAAAGTGACATGAAGTTATATCCTAAAAAGAGGCTGGATAACCTCACAAATAGTTATTGGATATCATGTACCAGCTTTCCCAGGAAACTGATTGGGGCTGACAATGGTTGCTACCAACAGTTCCAGGACAGCTTCTCCATGCTTGTCACAACAAAAACTAATGCAAGTGTTAGTATAAGTGTCTCAAGGCCATTTTTCAGTGTTATTTTAAAAAAGCAAATTGTGACCAAATATCACACACAAACCAGATAGATGACNAAAAAAAAAAAAAAGGAGGATTCCTAAGGGTTTTACTTATTTTTTTAAATAAAATTTTGTTATCATGTTTAGATGCAACATTTCAAATCAAGAAGCCCCTCTCACACAAATAAGAAGTAAACCCTAGCATACCTATTAATGTGTCTAGAAATGCCAAGTAATGAAGCAAGGGGCATTAGAAAGGTTGTTTTATTATCACAACTATAGCTAGTTGTGATAGCTACACAACACTGGGACCTAGGCTTCTTTAACAACAAAGAAAAAGCCCAACAAATTTAACATGACAAAAGATAAATCAGTGCTCTCGAAAAGCCATTAAGCCATAAGTGTTAATTTCCCTTAGTTAAATCTTTGCTCCATCACCTTGTTATATATGAATCATTTCATAAAAGTGAAAAAATGGTGCTTTAGAAATATTAAAGTCATAGTTTTATGTCTTCTTGAATAGGTCAGGGTCTTAAACTTTCAGTAAAGGGTATCTAAATGCAGCTATCTTTATAAAAGCTAAAAAAAGATGACAAAGTGCAGTGGAGAGAATCTGTGAAAAATCAAGAATACAGATATATCTCAGGTCTCGTTGACTTTTAGAAACACTGAACAACAGCTGTAGCCACTGGGGTGCTGTAATGACATAGCCCATTATAAAAAGTAACACTAAGTAAATGTAGGAGTGGAAATTTAACAATTGGACGTTTAATGGCTGCAATTATGGCAAAAGAATAATGAACCTATTAGACAGAAGAACTGGCAATTACTCTAAGGCTTATTGCAATACAGCTGTGAAAAAAGTAATACAGAAGCATGCTTAAAAATGGTTATTAAGGGGGGATAATGCATTCTGTTTACCTTGACAGAAGCAATTTTTCTTCTGAAATGAAATGGAGCTTTTTGGCTATCAGACATGGGAGCTCAGATGTGATGGATCCTGCTATTTAAAGGTAATGTATTTTCAGATATGCTTTTCTAGGTATAAATGATGTCTACACAAGACTATAACAGCTAGATTTATCAGTCAACAAACAGACAGAGGAAGATGTTTAAGAACATACAGAAATGAAAAATAAATAGCATGCAAAAATTTAAGGTACTAATATTAACTATTAGTTGTCTCTTATCAAGACAGATTTGGTGCCAGACCCATTAGGGACCTTAAAAAATTCCCACACTGGGATTCAGATATAATTTATTTGGCTTGCTTAATTCTCAGCTGCATACATCTAAGTGAAGATGTAAGGGAATGGAAAGAAGTAAAGAGTGGTCCAGGTGAAACAAGGAAGTCTGTAGAGGAAAGCCTCAACTGTCTCATATGGAAGTGAAATGTTTAATTAAATCAGTGGGTCATTTTCAAAACTAGCTTCCTTTAGATAGTCAAAGGCAACAATTAAGGGTGTGAAGTTGGTGAAAGTTTTGGTACAAGATACAGAATGTGTTGTTTGTTTACATATTTAGCGATCTGACAGAAATTCAGAGGACAGCCATGTCAACCTTGCCCAGGCCAATGATTTAACTGGTGACTGTGTTAAGCATTGTGGAAGGTAAACGTTCCACACCAGGGCATAGAATTCTTTTTAAAACATACATCCTAAGCTTAACTAATAATCAGTATGTGTTGATCAGCTTTCTACTTCATTTAGTGTATCATGACAGATTTATTAAACACACCAGCCCTCAGCCGCTCCCACAGAAGAGCTCAAAACTTCAATATGGATTTAAACTTGGAATGGCAGAGAGTGTAACCAAAGAAAGGGCCTCAGGGCTCATATTTTATCATTTGGTGCAGATGGTTAGAAAGAAACTAAGACTTGACTTTAAAAGGCAAGGCAAATAGGATCAACTAATCGAGGAATAGAGTCTTAGAGTCACAAATCATAATGCCTTATAAATGCCTTTTTAAGGCCGGGAACAAGATAATCAAAACCTTATGCCCTAAAAAAATTCTTGTCAAGGGCCTTACCCTAAGCTTGCTAAGATCAGGGAAATGAATATGTACAAAAAATGAGGTAAATCTTGGCTTAAACAGCACAACTATTAGCAATCTGTGTGTATTTGGTTCAGGTTCTCGGACTAACTTTGCCTGTTTTATGTAGCTAAGGCTGCTCAAAGCAGCTGAAAAACTGCTATGAGGAACCATAAAAATGTTCCTGTTTGCTCTAAATTATTCAGTAGGTGATGTAGGCCCAAGGCCAGTGTGTGAACATGGGTATGGAAAAGTGGCTTTCAGCTTTGGCTCCGTTTCCTAGCATAGGAATTAATTTTGAGAATGAAAGGGTGAGTTGAAGATTGACCTACTGACTTAAAAATGTGTCTGTCTAAGAGCAACGTGAAATGAAAATCAAGCTATTCTTAATGTGTACCAAATGTCCTCCTTGTGCTGTGGCACTTTTGTTACATACTCTGGTTACTCTGTGGAACTGGTTCACTATACACATATTCCCTGCATACTTTCCTCAGGAAGTGTCAGTTGCTGAAAATGAGTCCCCAGATCACTGAGAGCAGAAGGCTCTTCGAGCTCAGGAGTGGGGACCATACAGGCTATGGACAAACATGTTCTAGAGCAGAAAACACCACTAAGGAGCTCTAAGGTAAACATAACCCTGTATTTCTTGTCCAGAGTCAGAAATCATTCACTTCTGAAAGGCAGGCTTTTACTTATTCCTAAAATATACAAAAATCTATATTTATAGATGACTTGTGAATGATAAAGTGAGAAAATACAGTATGATAATTTCCCCGAGAGAGAAACTATATTTACCTGTAAGTGTACCCTGAAGTTAGTGACATTCATACCATCACTTCTAAAGCAAGCCTGCCAGACAAAATGTCTTGATACTATAAATTATGTCTCTTTCCTACATCTACTTCCTCCTTGTTTCCTTCATCTTCCCTAAGATACTGCTGTAGAGGTTTCAGGCCATACTTACACTAGCAGTGTATTGCATCAGCATGCAAATTATAGTTACATCTTGCAGTGTGTTTTGTGGCTATTTTCTCAGTGCCTCAAACATTAGACTTCTCTTTAGACTGCAATGTATTAGTGGTGTCTCTGGCTGGGAAGGTGGTGTTTTCACACATTCAACCCAAGCATGACTAAGAATGGAGCTTTAAAAGCATAGCCTGTTTGATTAGTGTTGATCTGCACATCAGAAACTAGTAAATAGAAAATGCAAGAAGGTGAATATGAAGGAAAGTGGAAAAAAACATACCATGAAAAAATGCCATTAAAGCAGGATGTTATCCTCAGTTGTCATCTGCTGAGAATATATTTGTTCACCAAGCAATAAATAAACATATCCTCAGGTTCCCTGCTTTGAAATGATGCTACAGAAAACCACATTGCTATTACAATTGAGTTTAGGCTATCATTTGGTTTATGGCAAAAAGATGGCAATAGTTAACTATTTCTGGGAGGAATGATTCATTCAGAAGGAGGAACAGTATTTTGAAGACCTCCCTATAAACTTTTCAGCTTCCCAGAGATGATGCATATTACACAAGACTAGAGAAGAATAGACACTGTCTTTGAAGAAGCATTAACATGCAGTGCCATCTTTTAAATGTTTTAATTGCTGGTATTCAGCATTTGTATGAGTCAGACAGTATGTTTATATCAATTTTCTCTTTCTTGCTAACTTCCTTTTTCCTCAGAAATTGCTGAGAGGAGTTTGTGCTTTTTTCTTTACAAGCTGTATATATTCATCTGGGTGCCCCTCTGCTCATTAGCCTTTTGAGAGAAAGCCCTTGCTCTTACACCTTCTGAAACTTGTTAAAATATGTGTGCTTTTTCTAGCATGATTATCTTTCAAATAGTACAGAAAGTCACTGTTAAAAATATAAGGACTATAGCAATGGATAAAGCAAGGAAGGGTAATTTTTAATCTTCTTGAATGTGCTGATATAATTGATTCCTGAATTCTAAAAATTGTCATTCAGGTAGTCAATACACTAGGGACAGACACTCAAGATTATCCTATAAAACTTCCCTTTTCTTTTTTTCTTTCTTTCTTTTTTTTTGTTTTATTTTCCTGCTACAGCAAACCATTTTAAATGAGCTGTAGGTTTTCCTGGTTCATTTAGCTCCATCTGTCTGCTCCAAATATGGTCTCATTACGTGGTAGACTGTCTACAAGTATCTTCTTTCTACAGAAAACTTTTAAATTAAATGTTACCAGAGTATGAGAGCTTGCTAACCATGGATTTGCCCTCTTTCCCCAAGAGGTTCTTAAAGAAACATTCTCTTAAAAAAAAAAAAGGAATTCCACTTACTGTGTTGGGGCAACAGTGCAGTGCAATACAGACAGTTGTGTGAATCAGTGCAGTGCAAGGCTGGCACACACAGACACTGCAGCTCAGTCTGGAAGCAGGACAGGGCTGATCAAACAGCCCTGACCACCCCAAGGATCCCTGCTCTGACACTAAGGGCGTGGTTTGGATCCGAGCTGCTTTGTGTACACCTACACAGGTGTTACTAAGTTGGAAGACAGAAATTCTACAATGCAAGATACATCTGTCAAGATGGCTAAAAATACATCCAAAGGTTTGTCTGTGAAGAGCACTGTGGGTAGTGAAGAAAGGTTTTAAATGAGCAGAATATTCACAATATTCCTGCCATTAGCTACTCAGTAAGATGAGTGGGAAACAGCTCAAATGGCACTGACTGTGTGACAGAATCTCTCAGCTTTGGTCCACCAGAAGTTCAGCATTTTCTGTCACCAGACTACAGCACCAAATTCCCAATTGAAATAAATTATAAACCTCTGAATTCTCACTACTTTGGGGAAATAAATATGTAAATAAATTAGCATATTTTTAATAATTGTCTGTATTTTTTTTCAGACAGTAAAAGGGAATTCTATGCACGGCTGCATTTTTTGAGAGTGCAACTAGACTATATTATTTATAAGACAAGATAATTACTTCCTTAAATTTCTTCTACGCTTTAGAACTGGACTGGCATCTTCATAGCAAGCACCAAGATGTTGTGGTTTAAAAGAAAAAACATATCATGCCTCTCAAAGTTTCACAAACTTAAAGTACAGCTGCAAACATCAGAAAATGTTTGGAAATTTTGGGTAAACTCAAATTTCATGAGAATTGTTTGTCCCTAATTTGCATGCATGAGTCATGTAATTGCCAATGAGTGATGAAATAGGGAAGCAGGTGGTAATGTCTGCACACTGAGTTATGAGTGCAGTTCTGAGGCAGGATGCTTTTCAGCCTGTTGGAGAGCTACTGGGAAATGTGACACACCAGGTTCTTTCAGTTACTGGACAAACAGAATAGATCTGAAAAAGCAGTTTAACAGGCCAGCTAGAAAGCTACACTAGAAAGCCTGTTATAAAAGAAGAAAGATGATTTCTCAGATAAGAGAGATATAAAAGGCTCAAAAAATACAAATTATTCTGAGGGGTCCTATTATAATCTAGCTCATCCAAAGATAAGAGAATAAAGAAGATCAGAGAGATATATTTGCAATGAAGGGGGGGAGGAAAGCCACACCCTTTTTATTCTGCCCAATGGCCTCATTAAAAACAACAAACTACCTTGTTATAAAACTGAGATCCACTGTCTGTGTTCTTCCATTCTAGCACAGGCTGTCATATTGCATGACATTTGCATATTCCCATCAAATTTAGGCTGCTTGCACATCTTTCTAAGAGGCATTATACCACAAAAAGTAACGCACTAAGTATCCAGTAATACACCATCCTTTTGACTGAAGACAAGAAATTAAAAGAAAAACAGGTATATAGTCTTCAAAAATCCTGTTTTGGAAACTGACTATATAACTATATTGTATTTGTGAAATGTTTCTAACCACTGTTTTGTACGTGCTGCTCTTTTGAGTGCTAAAAGAAAAAATAAGGAAAAAAAAAAAAGAGATGGCTAATGAGGTAGAAGCTCAGCTTCTCCTATTCAGCTCAGGATCAGTTCAGAAATTAACAGCACCATAAGAACTAGACATGGATACATATATGATGTAGTTGTAAATCATGGGAAAGCACTGCACAGTATTTACAGTGCAAAACTCTTCAC
This sequence comes from Dicaeum eximium, assembly GCA_013396995.1. NCBI lineage: Eukaryota > Metazoa > Chordata > Aves > Passeriformes > Dicaeidae > Dicaeum > Dicaeum eximium. Next base: position 1,952,062 of record VWZP01010941.1, on the reverse strand, counting down.
CTGTCATAAACTAAGCAATCCTGTAGGCTGCTGACAGCCACACCATATTTCAGATTACAATGGAAGTAATTAAAGCTCTCTTTATTGCTGGGTCACTAAAGTAGAAAAATGAAATTCAGTAAAAGCATTGCTAACTGAGGAAAGCATTCAGGAATGCTTTGCCATTGGAGATCAGTATTTCTGACTTGTCCATTTTGAAAGATGATAGCTCTGTAGTGAAAGCTAAAGGCAAATGTTTTGTCATTGGCTTGTTGCATTACAAGCTCCATTTAGGACTAAACCATCCGTACAGTGACAGGAGAGAGAAACCATGTAAACCACTACAAACTTGAGAGTCATTGTGGGACCTCAGCTGTGTATGGCTCACCCTCAATGAAAGAGAGTTTCCAAGCAGTAAAGTCTTGCAACGGACTTCAGAAAGTAACTTGCATAGGAAAGAAGTGAAATTTTCCCATTACTTGCTCTGAAAGCTGCAGTTTGTCTACCTAAACACTGTGTTTGAGGAGCTGTCTGAAAAGTGAGAGCCATTTTATTGCAACTAGGAAGCAGAACTAGCTGGAAGAAGAAAAGGCAGGAGGGATCTATCTGGACCAAGGTTGCTAAGTAGAATGAGAATTAAAGGTGAAGCAAGATCGATTAAAAAGACTTTTCTTGTCTTCAGATTTTCAGTGCTCTAAAGTCTTTGAGAAAAAAAAGTCCCTAGGATTAAGAAATGCTTTGCCAAACATGGTTTGTGATTATTGCCTCAGTACCAACCCAGGAACAGACTGAAGTTATCAGGCTTTCTGGTTCTGTCATGTCTTTCAGTGCATCAGCAGATCAGGGCAAAGCAAATTAATTGTCTTGTACTTTGCTTTATATATTCTTACATCTCTTAATGAACAGCTTAACAAAACCAATCCAGCAAAGAACAGCCTAACAGATTTGTGAAATGTCATGTAGATTTGTATGCTCACAGAATCCACAGCATATTTCTAGATCTAAAAGCCTGACCAACAAAATAATCTGGATGAAATGAGAATTCTTACAAACAACCAAATTACAAACCATTGGTGTTCAAGAATCTGCTCTGATCCTGAATTTTCTGTATTTCTGATTCTTAATGGATAGGCTTCTGTGACCAATGTGCATAAGGAGAAATTATTGTAACTGTGTCTGCAGGAAGAGTGGCACTTGGCAAATAAAACATTCCCTGAGACAAGGCGATTGTAAAATTGCATATACGTCTATAGCCCTCTGCTCTTCACTTCTGCTCAGAAATAGTTCTCTTTGGCTAAATTAATTTCTTAATGATTATCAATTATGATACTTGTTGCTGGTTTCTGTTATATTCTGCAGATTTCCAGTTTAGTGCCACTCAGATGTACACTTCCTGACCTTCAATACATTAAGCTAATGTATTACCACATTAAAGTAATCAGATGACCACAGCACTTCCCACCATCTGCAATTTACTTTCACAGCTATGAGTGCAGAAGCCATCATGTTTGTGTTGTCCACTATAATAACAATCTCCTTGCTACGTAGCTCTTAGTCCATTATTACAATGCACACTTTCCAAAAGAAAAAAAAAAAAAAAGCTGGTGGCTATGAGAAAATGTTACTTGCTGAATACAAAAGCAAGGTCAGCTTTTATGAAAAATGTAAATTTGACACATTAGGGAGAGGTATATCCTTTATTATACAAGTGAACAGATTAAGGATAAACAGCCCAGCTTTGGGTGTGCAAGGCCAAGTGAAGGTTTTTTCTCTCTAAAAATTGTAATAGCTGTTATAATAATATATATGACTTTTCCCTGAAAACCTTGCCTTATCTGTGTTCTTAGACCATCATAACAACAACAGTAATTCTTCCCTTTATGCGTATACAAAACTGAAACCCTGGGGTTTCTCAAAATTCTTTGTAATTTTTCTCTATGTTGTAGTGTTCATTCACCTTTGCACCATAAACAATGCCTGCATAGAGACATGAGTGTGCAGCACTGAAATTGCATCACAAGTATTTGATAGAGAAAATTAAGAAGTTTCTCTTGTTAGAACTAGTGGAAGGAATTAAGTTAGAAGGCCATAATTACAAGAATTGAAAGCTTTGTATTTTTCTAGAAGAATGTATAAGGTCACACAGCAGAGGAAATCCTAAAGAGGGCTTGCTGCATGTCAGCAGCAAAATAGAATCAAATTCTAGCTCCAAGAGGCATCTGGATTTGATCATGGAGGTGATGGAGCAATGCAAGCAGAAAATGCACAATAAATCTGTATATGTTTTAAAACTTATAAACTTATCTTACAAGCTGGTTACATGATATATTCTCTTTGAAAATATTATAGATAAACTTGTGCCAGCTACAGTCCATCAATTTTATGAAATGGTATTTAATGAATGCAGCAGATTCCCACAGGATGAGTACAGAACCACCATGAATAATGAACATAATAAAAGAAACACACCTCCAAGCACAGAATAAGCTACTGACTACACCATCACTTTAAAAAGAATAAAAAGAAAAAAGAGGGTGACTTAAAGAGTTATCTGCAAATATCATTCTGTAAACAAATTTGAATATAAAAGCCATACAGAGTTTTTAGCCTTCAAATTTGTATAAAGGATTTGTCATCTCTGAAATGACAATCCATTCAAAGTACAAAGGCAAGTGTGCTGAAGGCGCCAGTTTGATTTACCAAAAATACCAGGAAATAGGGCAGAATGCAGCTGAGCATAAATTCCTATGAAAAGTTATCCTCAAGTGAGTGATCACCAGGAAGCAAAATACTTGTGCCTCCACTTCATAGAGATATCAAGGAACAATAGTGCACTTATCACTAATCAGTATCATTGCCACTGTACTCCAGAAAACTGTATTTACAGAGGCTTATTGCTTCCTTTATTTTACTGTCCCCAAACATAAGACAGATCAAAAACTGCCCTAAACTTCCCCTGAGCAGAAATAAAAATACACAAAAATCCCAAAATCACTTGTCTCCCCATTCAGACAACAGTTTGAAAATAAAAATAAATGTATTTCCCTGTGTTTTCCCAGTGCACTGTCTACCACATTGAGGCCAGTATCACATATTGAAAGATGAGGTAGCTGACAGTGTGATCACCTGACAGAGCTGGCACAAAGGCAGCTCTAGAGCCTGCAATTCCCACCCAGCTCAGGCTGTCTGCCTTGGGCACAGCTCAGTCTGAGCCTGAGAACAGCACGGGCTGAGGCTGCACCTGCCAGCCCTGAGCCCTCCTGGCTCCTCTGCCTTGAGCATCTCTCTGCTGCCCATGCAGCTCCTCATGAACGGGGAATGTGAACTCAGCGGGGAGTAGGGAGAAGCAAACAGCCCAACAGGATTACAGCCTCCAAAACACTTTCTAGATCAGGCAGAGGCACCTCCAACAGCAGAGACTGGGTGAGAGGAACCCCGAAGCAAAGCCCTGCCTGCATGATTGCCAGGTAGCCTCACCTTAGGGTCAGTGTCAATAACCACCAAGGGGGACAGGTGAAAGGAATCTGGGTTTATCTCCTCCCTCCTCTGAACAGGAGCTGAGCTTCAGTGGGAACTTGTCCTCTGGAAGTTCTCCCCTTCTGTATTATTATGTTATAAATAGCAATTCTTGTTATGTAAAAAATGCTTAACAAGCCAGTGAAGACTGAGGCTGAAAAATGCTGGATCTAACTGTACTTCTTAATGATCATTAATAAAAACTTGGCAAAAGCAGAAAAGGCACACGTATGGTCCCACGTCTGGTATGAAGTTTAAAAATCCAGAATCCAGAATTTTATACAGCGTGCTTACACCTCAGTTAATGAGTTTTTGACTCGAGCATGCTGCTTAGTGCCAAAAGAACACCTGCTCTGGATAGCAGAGTGTTACCTCCACTACAGACAGAAGAGTTTTCAGCTGGCTATAGACACAGTAAGGGAAGAGAAATAGATTTTATTTATCTGAAAGCTACTGTCTCCTATGCACAGAACTATCAAGGAGAAGGTATGAGCTTCTACCAGCTGATAGAAAAGGAAAAAATTGGCAGACAAGTGGAAGAAATATCAAGAGCAAAGTAATAAGTGAGTGATGTGGATGTTAATTTGAACACAGAAAAGTTGTTCAGATTTCAGGATGACTAAGATGTGTTTTAAGGGATCTCAGAATTAATCAGAGGCTTATTCATGCAAAGCAGTGGTATGCATGGGACACTGTATCAGCAACTGTGCTTTTCACTGTTTCTTTTTTAATGTTTCAGGAAGCCAATTAAAAAACCACAATTATAAGCAATCTGGTTATGTCACTGCATTTCCTGGATGGTAAATCAGTAAAATGAGGCTTGGACTTTGTATAATTGTGCCAAGAGATGTCTCCCTAAGGAACTGAAATATACATGGAAAAAGATACATGGGGTTTTGGTTGGGTTCATTTGGAATGAAAAAGCACAACCCTACTGCAAAGCATATTTTTGACACTGGGAAAAAAATAAATGTGGTTGTTGCCATCTGGCTCTTTCAAAATGATCCCTTCAGAGATCTGTCTCTGCCCATTTATACCATATCCATTGTCATCATATCTGACTGTCCTGAGAGACAGCACTCTGGGCAAGAAGCATGTAGGATGATATTCTGAAAATTATGGAGATGGTTCTCAGTGAAAATCAGCATGGCAAGATTAATGAATGAAATGTGTAGTTTACACCAATTGAGAATCTGCCCTCATGAATTAATCACCTGTTCTTAAAAGATTTTAGAAATACTCTTGCCATGGCTATTCTGAGCGTGCTCAATCTGCCTTAGAGACTGAGGATAAGGAAAAATGGCTTTTTGTTTTCATCTTCTGAGGAGCAGTTCAATGTCTGTACAGACCTATCTCATTCACACCAATGTTCATGGACCCCTTCTAAGTGTAGTCACACACAAATAGACCTTATGTCAGAAAATTTATACCTTCATCTCTGAAATTCTCTGTAAGGAGTAAGGCTAAGAGGAGCATGGAAGGGCACTGAAGAGAGAAAAACTAAAGATAACTTAAATACAAATACTAAAAGCTAACAGTGAGATAGGCAGGCAGTCCTTGCTATTTCAAGTGCAATATTCAGGAACAGAAACAGAATATTGTGCCCTTCCCCTTTATAGAGCCATCTCTCCTTTTTTTAAAGGCAGTAATTGCCTAACAGGCCCTACCAAAACTAATTTTCTGATTAAAAGCATTGTGGGCATCCACTCAAGGAACAGGAATAATACCATGTGATTAGGCATCCATTCACACCATTCAAACATTAATTATTCACTAAAAAGTCCATGAGGAAGCCACAGAAATACCAATATCTTAACAACAAAGGTGCTAATAAAATATATTTACCTGATTTGTGGGAGGGACGTGGTTTCAAGAATTAAAAGTGGCCACATTCAGCCAATGAGTTGCTTCTTTCCTAATTTCATATCCCATCCAAATGATAAAAACTGTTCAAAATGTTTGACCAGCCAAGAGGAAAATCCCAAATGAAGTGCATAGTTTCTTGGTAGAGCAGGAGAAATGCTGTAAATGTCAGGTGACTGTAACTAGTGTCCTACCAGTCTTTGTAAACTGTGCCATTAAGACACACAAAAAACTCCAAACCTGACAAAATCTTTAAAACTAAAAATGTGTTCAGAAAATCTGTTTTCTTAGCAAAACCAGTCTAACATAAGGTAGGGGGCAGAGACATTTGCAGTACTTACAGACTTCTCCAGAGCCCCCTAAAAGGGAGAAAGGGACTCTTTTAACTGTTCAGTGATTTCTGGAAGCTTTCAAACTGGTTTTCCATCCAATATCACAGACCTAGCATTACTGCTCCTTAGGTGCATAAAGACCTTAGAAAAATTTCTAGGTGTTGAGATGTGAAGGAACACCTGCAGCCATCCCACATACATGGCTTAATCCTGCTCTTATTTAACTCACCTGGGAGCAGTGGGGAGTAGTTCTGTGCTGCTTTCAGTTTCCACAGCATGGCCTAATCCCTGCTCACTGCTGGCCCAGCACCAGGACCAGTTCTTTTGGCAAACCCTGGCTGTGGAAGCCTTTCAAAGATACAGGAAATTGCACTGGGGTAAAGGACTGGTGGGAATGCAAACATCCTAATTTTGTTATCTCACTGAACCCTTCCTGGACTCCACCTCACAGCAGATGGTCTGATTCCGATGCACTACTTAGGTAAAAAGGTATGAAATTTGAATCAAAATTAGTCCTACGATTCTCTCATAGTGGCAAATCCACTCAACCATACTTGAAGTAAGAAGTATTCCTAATTAATCCACCAGGATTTTCACACTAACTGCATCTGCCAGTAAAAACCCAAAACAAAGCAACCCAGTACAGAGAGTAGGAAATACAGTGACAGGTTTTACAGGTGATCAGCAGGTTAATGTTAAAATAATCACAGGAGCAACTCTTGCAAAGGCTGTGAAATGTGAATATTTATCTGAGCCTGAATACATACTACACACCAAATCTCCATATACTCATTTTTCTTCAGCATTTTGCTGAAGAATAACTCTTCCAGAGAGGTCTGGTAGTTGATTCTTTCACTACTTCTCAGCCACCTCTTCTAAGAGTTTTTACTTTTCACTCTTTAGGGATCACTTTTATATCTTTCTTCTAATCACATCTAGCTCCTTTCCTGGAAGTTGATTTTTCTTTCACATTTTTTCTTCAAGAAAAAATACCATTTTTCCAACTACAACCTTTTGTTCCTTTCTCTTCAACTCACAGATTTATCATTCTGTAGCTTCCTCTAAAAAATCCCTTATATTTTATATAATTACTCATAGATCAAAATAGCAAAGAATGTCTTTTCTACTGTAGTTTTTGAAATAGCTTCTGATAACTATATAATAAGAAAAGGCTTTGTGCTTTGCCTGTATCCTAGCTGGATACTACTTGTATTTAGATCTTGACAAACTGGAGTTTGAAATTAATTTTCATGCATATTTATTGTAAAAAGAGGACACATTTTAAATTATAATATTTAGATTCTGTTAAGGTGCAATCAACCAGCTTTCAGACAGAAGAACAAAGGCTCAGAAAGAAATTACCTAAGATCCCTGTAAGACCCAACACTCAGTCCAGATCATCCATTTGTCTTTAATGGAGCAATTCTGATGTACTCCCACACACAATCTGGCCTTGTTCTCTGTGGTAATATTGCATCCAATACTTCTTTTTAATAGGTTTTTCTTTGTCTGATTCAAAGATTTTTTTTTTCTCATTTCTGATGCATCTCCTGGGGAAGCATAATAATTCCTGGAAACTCTTCCAGAGATGAATGTGCCAAAATTTCACCGTGTAGGGGCAAAATATTATATTACGTAATATTGAATTTTAGTCCTATTGGAAAAATTTTCATCTGGAGATATTAGATCCCTCAAAATGTAATATTCCAACATCTGTATTCAAGCATCAGGTATTTACCTGTTAAATAAATGCACTTTCAACTGGACCACTCAGGAATTCCAGTGATATCTGAAGCTCATCAAACAATTCTCAGGTGTTTTTTCCCCCTTGATTTATCGGGTAAGTATTTCAAGCTAGACTGCACCTATGTATAAAGCAAAGCAGTGCATGCATCCCACACGCCCAGATAAAACACCTCAGGTTTATTGTCCAGCATCCTGCAGTTACAGATGTGAATGACACACAAACTCCAGACATTGCTAAGATCCTTTCACGTATGTGTCTATGTGCCTTCATTAACACCGGGGCTGAACCCCTAAAATGATGACTGGACATTTTTGCATGGTATCCTCCTGGCCCTTTGCCAAATGGCCTTTTACATATATATATATATATAGCCACTGAGGTGTTATTTACGTAATCAGAGTTTACAGCAGCACGAGGGCTTGCATGAGAGGCCTGCACTTACACTAGAACATATTTTCTGACATTGCGTATTCTTCATTAACTTTTAAACATTTAACTGATTAGATTTCACTTTGCAAAATGGACACTAAGTAGGATGGCTTTTATCCTGGCTCCTACTCAGTGAAAAATTATGGGATTGTGAGCAGCAAATGTTAATCGACTATACAGCAGTAGCTGAGTTCTGCTGCTGCCCTTCTCTTCCTGCTGCCCTTTTCGAGACTGAAGGCTGCCATTATTGTTTCATTCCTCTGACCTCTTATAAGGGCACCACAGAAAGGTCAGGCTGCTCTTTTCTTTCCTCTCCTCCCCATTAGCTGGCAACCCAGACTTCTCCAAATCTCTTCCCATAGTTTTCTGTTACACAATGTCCCCCTGCATACTTTGCTTCTGTCCTCACCTCTGATTTATTTTTTAGTACTAACACATAAAATACAGGCACCTCCAGTTCTCCAGGTACCAAGACAACCTCTTAAAAAGCAAGTGACTGACTCCTCTCATATGATCAAACAAGAACAAGAAAGATATGTAAAACAAAATTCAATAAAAGCCTCCAACAGTTTTGATGCTGCCTCCCCTCTGCCCATCTATGTCTGTGACCAAAGGGGAAACCAGCAATCCGCCTCATAACTGGTCCTGAAAATTGGCAAAGGTGTCCACAGGGGAGTAAATCACTGCCTCCATCTTCCCACTTATCTTTGTGTAAGCCTAATGTCCCAGTGCAAACAAAGCTCATGTGACCACAGACACACTGCTTGTTTGCATGCTTGTTGTCTACCTCCATTAATTTTTACTGGGTAATTCAAAACTAATTTCACGGAAAAACAAAGGTCTCAAATATAGGCATGAGTTTCATGGAGCTCAACAGCCAGGTAATAGGAGAGAGCCCCTACTAGAACTTTAAATGAAGGAAAGGCAGGAGCAGTTTAAATTGTCTCTTTTATGTTCAGTTTACTCAGAGGGAGGAAGCAGCAAACAGTGAGTGGGTACACATTTATTAACTGGACCAGAAGTCTACACATACCTTTAAACTAGCCAAAGTATGTTTTCTTTGGATCATCAAACAGGAAAAAGGTGGTAGAGAACATGTGAAGGAGTTGTGAAGCCACCTTAACTTCAGTTGCCACAGTAGAAAATCTCTCTGGAATATACATGGGATAGGCAAGAGAGGCATAGGGGCAGTGTGAAAAAAGACAGAGGACATAGGGATATCAGAGTGTATGAAGGTTTTTAAGGGACATGGGGAATGTGGAGCAAAATCAATGGAGAAATGCAGACTATTAAGGACAAATCCATTGCTAACCAGACTTCATTTCTCCCAGAACTAGTAATAGGGCTATGGCTTATGTCCCTCCACTGACAATAATAGAGCAACCATATCAGACAGAGCTTCTTCTAAGGATTCATGCAGATTTTTTAGCTTTCCAGATCAAAGAAAAAGCTTCAATTGAATCTGGGAGACAATGGCATGAATGGCCTTTTGGGGTAACAAGAAACTTCAGCTCTTATTGATACCAGTGAAATGAGATCAATAAATGCAGTCACATAACCTTCAAAAGCTCAGGCAAGCCTAGTTAATTCATTATAAATGAATGTAGCAGCACTTGCTCTGTTCAGGTGTCAACATTTTTAGATTGAGATAATATACTGGTAAAAAGTTTTACTGTGTTATCTTCCCAAATAACCTGACTAGAGTATTTATGCTGTTCCCTGAAATTGTAGAATTTCCAGAGAGCCCTGGCCAGGCCAAATATAGGTATTTGTAAAACTGTCCATAGAAATCTCTGCACAAGGAATCAGGCTGATCCTGAATAGCAAAGGCATTGTCTTTATTAATTCAAACATTTTCTTATTAAGAGGTTTTAGTACTCTCATTAACATTAACAGAGAAGAGCAATACCTTGTTAAGAGGAAATACAGTAGTGGAAGGAAGAATGCTCCAGAGAGGAAGGTTTTCATGAGGCTTAAAGATCTCTGGCACAAGATACAAATGAGAGAGACTTCTGTGTCTCAGAAAAGTTACCTCTCTGCCCACAGGAGAAATATGTCTGACTCTGAGTCAATTAAATATGCCCCCAGGCTTGCTTCCTTTAGCCAACAAGTTGGATGTTAACTATTTCTTATACATTAGAAATTATGAATGTACTAATTTTTCATAACTTGGAATGAGTAGCTCTGTTTTGCAAAATCCAAAGCAAACATCATATATGGATTTACCAAAATCTGAATACAACTGAAAAATTTGTTCAACAGAAATAAGAAATTTGGAATAAAATTCAGGAAAAATGATACATTCTTTACTTGTCCATTTCCCAGTCCACATGCATTATCAAGGAAAACATTATTGAGTTAAATTATGCAAGTAAATTTGCATCACCAAAGTCAAAAGACAAGCCTAATCTACCCTGAATCATCTTTTTGTTCCCAGAAGTTTTAAACCTTTAATACTGAGAAAAAAAAAGTAAACCAAACAGGTAGTATACAAGGGCCTGATGACATCATGTTGTGCCCCATCAAACATGACTCTAGGCATACTTAAAGGTGGGGCATGGGAGGAATAAAAACGATTCTTTCATGTATTCATAGCTAATACCTCTTATCAAGCTAGCATGTAGACTGATGATGGGAAGAGAGTTTAAATACTTGGTGACTTGTCACACTGGAGCCTTCAACTGTTTGAAATAGTAGATTATTTTCAGACAGTTGCTGCTGTTCAATTATGCATTTTTGTTTTGTGATGCATATAATCAGTCACCATATTCACAAACTCAAGATTCCCCAGTGGGACGAGTTTTAAAGATAGGACTTCTATTGCTTTCCTGCCTTATCAAAATGGCTGCAAGCAACACATACTTTCAGCAACAAATACCTCAGGAAATATCCTAAGATAGCAATCCTGCGTTCCAGACAGAAAACTGTTTCAGGGGTTATCAAATTCCAGACCAAAAGGGTAATGCATGTGCCAAAAAAAATTATGCAAAACAATGAACCTTACGTTCTATTGTTCACACATTGTCAACATTATCAACCATTTCGGTGGGAAACAACTGACCTTGAGTTGTTGAACTTGTGAACTGTGCCTGCACACACCTGCTTTGGCCCTGCACAAACCCTTTCCATTTTTTATTAAATAAAAAGGAGACATGTACAGGAAGTCCACCTAGATTTGCCCCATATATACCTCCAGGAGCTTAGATTCTTTTGATATATTAAAACCAGAATTACATTAAGTCGCTGAGAGACTGAAACGTAATTCTTGACCTGGAGATGCACAGTGATGGAGGCCCAGGTAGTTTGGGAATGTGAGTGCAAATCATGAGCTCTTAGCTTGCTGGATGCAGCCAAAGCAGTGTCTAAGATTTCAAGCCTTACAAAATTTAAGGGAAAAGAAGACTAAAATGCAGATCCAAGCTTTATCTGGTACATTCCGCTCTATTGTGTGGGGATATTCCCATAGGATGAGAAGCGTGTCAGAGATGGGCTATCTTTGCTTATGCATCATTGCCCAGAGGAGAGGGATATCAACACAGTTTTTACATTTCAAATCTTTGTTTTGCTTAACATCAAAGATATTTCTAGAGCCCCCTTGTGAGAATCAAGATGTCATTATTCTGTGTGCTGAATGAGGAGCTGGTGAACAACCCGATGCTGGCCTGAAGGTTTTTCCCTTCCCAGACAAGATGTATGTGGCCAACCTAGACAGTAACATTTCATGCAATTCTCTTTGATTAGAAATGTGCTCAGAAAACAGTCCATTAAAGCTGAATGAAAGGTCAAGTCTCCATTTGTGTAATTATGTTTTTTTCAGAAGAGCTCAGAGAGAACTGTGGCAACATATTGTGGATTAGTATCTGCCACCATATGGCACTTCAAAATGACAAATAGAAACAATACATATCCTTTGTTAAAGAAGCAAATTATAACCCATCTTAAAAACTGTTTTATAAAATGAACCCTTGGTATTAAAGACTAGGAACCTGGGGATATTCTCTTCTATTGCTGTTCAGATACAGAAGTATATGAGACCAAATCCTGGGAAATTCTTTTTTTAACTTCTGATTATTTTCGATTCTTTTCAGTTGTACTAGCTAAGAAATCTTTGTAGTATCTCTATGCCTAAGGAAACATTTGAGTCGATTAAATAATGCTTAAAAGGCAAAGCAAAGATACTCAAGTACAAAGGTTTTGTAGTTAGCCCTATTAAAACAACAGGGGAAAAACAATCCATGAAATTTAAATGGATAGTCTTCATATCAGGACTGCTGACAGAAAAAAACCAAAACAAGTTGATCCTCCTCCTCTCTGCTTCGCCTCCCTACAAATCTTTTTCATACAAATGAGATAGGCTTAAAAATTAGGAATACAAAACAAACAACAAAAAAAAGATTTTATATTTTTAACTCCTTCTCCTTTTGAACTGCTGAAATGTACACAGGTCTGCTCCGACGTTTTGTTGCAAGATGAAGTGCGGGTTTTCCGGGGGTTGGAGTTGTTTGTTTTTTTTCTTTTTACAGAGAGCTCTGAAAAGGGCCAAGTCTACTGGGGGAAAAAACCGAATCAACAAAACCTTGTGCGATGTGACACGGGCTGGGCTCGGAGCCCTGCACACCGGGCAGTGCCCGGGGCCCGCCGGGGCTGTGGGGCCGAGGGGACGGCGGCGCTGGGGCCGGGCTGTGCGGGCAGGCCCCGCGCCCCGGCCCGGCCCGGCCCGGCCAGGACAGGACAGGACAGGACAGGCCAGGCCAGGACAGGACAGGACAGGCCAGGACAGGACAGGACAGGACAGGACAGGACAGGACAGCTACCCCGGGCCAACGGGGCGGCCCCGGGCCGACAGCCGCTCACACGGAGCTGGGTGCAGGCCCTGGAAGGGCTCTCCAGAGCAGCCTCTGCCACCCCCGGGGCTGCAGCGCACTCACCGCAGCCCCCGGGCACCGCCACACGGGTCTGTCCTGCTGCCAGGGCCCCTCTGCCCCTCCAGCAGCGCCCCGGCCAGCGCGGGGTCCCTCGGCTCTCCTGCGGCCGCAGCCCCGCTCTCCGGCCGGGGCAATGCCCTGCCAAAGCCGGAATGCCGGGCCAAAGCCGGAATGCCGGGCCAAAGCCCGAATGCCCTGCCAAAGCCGGAATGCCGGGCCAAAGCCCGAATGCCCTGCCGAAGCTGGAATGCCCTGCCAAAGCGCACCGAGCGGCCCGGGGCAGCCCTTCTGCGGCAGCTGCCTCCCAACTCAGCCCTCGCTACTTCAGCCTCCCCGAAATGAGCGGGGTGAAGTAACCGAGACAAACTTCTCCCGAACAAAGCAAACTGAGCCGTTTTGATCAAAAAACCTGTGGGAGCAAACCGTGTGAAACAATCATGGAGCCTCTCTCCTACCTTATCATTCCAATTACATTCTCCTAATCTACAAAATTGAAAGGTAATGAGCAGTTTTTCCTTAAACCACATTAAATAACACTGTCAAAATGCAAATTTATTCATTAAGTATAAATGAGTGTGTTAAATATTCATGAATTGTTGCTTGCAGTATATAATTAATCCCATGGTCTGTGTGTCCAAAAGCATTTAGAAGATGGAGTAGAGAAGACGGTGCTGTAGAATGATAACATTTAAAGCATGTTTTTAAAAGCAAAGGTCACCAGCCCTTTGGATTCTAAACTATTACCAGTGCTTACAATTCATTGTAATACCTTTTCAGCATTTACACATGCTTTCATGATTCAAGGTTTGCATCCTCAACCCTTGCTGTATAATAATCTATTAAAGAAAAGAAATACTTGAGAGGGGAAAGTGCTGTTAAATTATCCCATTCACTACTGATACACTCAAATAAATACAGTACTTTCCACATTTTAAAACTCCCAAAGACTGCAAGGCTGCCCTTGAAAAATGATGCAGTTTGACTATCTGGTTCTCTTTTTGCTGGGGGGCGGGGCTGGAAGTGAATTCTGACACTTGAACCATCACTAAAGCTGGCTGCCATTTCAAGTATCATGAAAGATAAAACAAAGCCTTCACACCAGAAAAAGACTGCCCCCCCCTTTTTTTTTCTTTTTTTTTTTTTTTTTGTGTCATTTGCAGATATGAAGGAATCCCTGAATCCTGTACTAAGCTTTAAGTGCTCCCATTGATACCAGTGAGAAGTACAGTACATAAAGTGCTGGAATTTTAGGTGTCAATGTACTTAGTTTAAATATTCACTCTTTTCTCTGCCCTTCTTAAATTCCCACTGCTTCTTTTCATGCAATAGAAACCACTTTCAGAAACTCTTTGTCAGTCTGCTTTGTACTTTTTTGGGGAAGAATCTTTGAGGTGCTGATGAAAAGAGCTGATCTTTTTCAAGATAGCATGAATACAAAAAAATAAAATCATCATAGTGTTCATAATAATTCCCATCACAATCACTTGATGTTCTCAAGGTGCTTACTGTATACAGCTTTCAACCAGTTGTGCCAGTAGAAACTCTGCTGTCTTCCCTTCCTTCCACAACACTTGTAGAAAAAATGTACATGACAGTGACTTGATCTTTTAGTGTATGTTTTAGTGCATGACATTTTTACCACACCATTTTGTGTGTGTGTGTGTGTGTGAATTAATCAGCACAATACCAAGTGACTCACAATTCCAAGAAACTCAACCTGTTATTCCCAGCACAGGCCAGAGAAACCAGGAGCTGCAAGGCTGTGCTCTGACAGACTTTTTTCATGTTTTTCCTTGCAAAAACGTAACAAATGGTTTGCCATTTGTATGCAGGCGTGTTTTGTTCATTCAGAGCCAGGAGGACTATCTCTGCATGGCATGGGGCTTGTACTCAACCATGTGGATTTATCCTGCAAAATTAGGTGCTGGAACATTTCTGTTTCTAGACAGTATGTTCAGAGGAAGTGTTTGCTTCGCTCCCTTCCTAGTTCTGCAGAACTAATACACAGGACAAGGCAGCAATCAGACTTGTTCCTTGGTGACATCACCATACATCAAGTGTCTTTCATCAGTCAGGTCACTAAGATGATGAAGCAATGCAACTTGCAGTGTGTCAGATCAATGAACTGAGCATCTTTTCTGGAGTGCTGACAAAAAAAGGCAATGTGAGACCAAATTGATTTGATTTGCCTTATTTTAAGGCCTATGCAGTAGGGTTTGATGAACTATAAGGCACTGTAAAAACAGGTTGAAGGCAAAGTTGGTCACAGAATGCAGGATAATGTTTCATCGTGTGTTAAAGAGGTAAGCCATCAAACCCCAAGGCCAAGCGCTGTTGACACTCAGTTTACAAGACATTTGTGATAAGTGTTTTTGTTGTAATTAAAAAGCTGTGCAAATCTACCCAGATGTCTCGTAACCAGTACCTTATCTCCTGTACCAAAATGAGGACAGACCTCACCTGTCAAAGACAATTAATTTAGATAGCTCTCCTCTGGACAGGAAAAGAGTTAATCACGAATTCTCTGGCAGAATGTTTTCCTTTTGCCAGTGAAGAGTGCCAGCTGATTGTAATTTAAATCTTCCATTCAAAGATGGAGATTTGGATCAATTTTATGACAAAACAAGCCAAATCTTAATGTTTCATTTTTTGTCAGTTCCTTTGCTCACTTTACACATAGTCTCAGAACCCAGACTCCCTAGTTCCCAAATTCTGCCCGTCCTGAGGAGAGATGGGAGCTGCTAGCTCAGGGACTGAGCAGCCCACGGAGATCTGATTACTCTAACAATAAACAGAAGGGCCCGAGCAGATTTAACACAGCCTGCACTCTCCTTTGAACAGACAGCTTCCCTCCATCTCCAATTCACCCCCACCCAAATTCCAGAATTCTCCAGAGGCAGAAGTGTTTTTCAAACAAGGACAGTTAGGGATCATGTGTGGCCCAACCAATACTGGGAAAGGCTGGAGATTAAAGATGATTGGAAAGACTGTATGCATCAGTGGCTCTGTATGCATCCTCTGCTCCACAGGGATTGTCTCACAGACCTCAGACAAGGTCAGGGAACCTTGAACATTGCTTAAGAACAACAATGTCTGTGTGATCCTCCAGGATATTATCCTTGGCTGGTGAATGAAGGAAGACAGGAAAAAAAAGATTCTGAACATGGAGCATCTGTCTTTTGATGCAGGTGAAAAAATGGCATTATTTAGGTGGTCTCTTGAAAGGCAAACAGCCTGCTAGGAAAGAGGCTAAAAATAAGTACTAAAAGAGGAACTGATATAGAAAACCCCAAATCCAACCAAAAACTCCCAGTCTTTCAGGATGAAATTAAGATGCAAACCCAAAATTCATGAAGAATGTAAAAGTAGTAGATTTTCTATACAACAATAGCAGATAGTCCGGGTAAAAAAATGAAAGTAATTAAAATTACATATTTATAAATTCAGTGTAGCAGGTATTACTGAAATTACATGGGAAGAACTGCGTAACTGAAACATTAAAATCAATGGTTATAACCTATTTTAGGAAAGATCAAGTAGATCAAGTAGAGATAGAGAGAAGAAGAGCAGCACTGCAGTTAAAGAGCCACAGTCTGTTTTCAGGACACTGGCAGCTCAGGAGCAAATGATGTGAATGCAATGGATCAATACTCTAACAGATAAAACACTAGATGGGATAGTAGCTGCTGTCTGCAAATCATCGAATCATAGAAGACAGCAGGATGACTGGATGCCTTTGCACCTTCTGTAATGTGTAGGAGCAAAAAGGCTGCACAATCATCTGAGACTGCAGCCTGCCCCACATGCCTGCAGTTTCACGATGCTGGTACCTCTGCTGAATTATTGAACATTCTATAGGAATGTTTCTTAAACCAAAATGGAGAACTCTCCAAGAATGAGAATTTTATGTGAGACAGCATCTCAGAAATAATGAAAAATTATCAGAGGCATTTGGTAAGAGAAATAAATTAATATTAGTGGCTATGATGATAACTTGGTTGCTCTTTATGGGCAGAAAGAGAATGAAGCCCACAGTTACATGAATGGTGCAGTCTTTTTACCAACCTGAAAAGGGTAAAGACGGAGGGAAAAGAGGTCAATAATTTGAAAATACAAACATTTATTAGCTAAAAAATTGGGAAGGAAAGTTGTATGTGTTCAAAAAAATATCTAGATCAAAGGGTTAATGAAAACCTCTACTTAATTGTAAATCAATGAAATGAAAAAAGAAGGTTAATAACACTGAATATAGAGTAGAACTAAGGCATTATATATATAATTCCTCCAGTAAGTGTAGCCAAGTTGTAAGGAGAAATTTATGGCCAGAGAATTAAGGACAATATTTTTCAAAATCATTAGGAACCCTGACAAAGGTACCCGTTCTTTATCAGATTGAAGTGGAAGATTTGTTAAGAGTAATGAAGACAAGAGAGAAGTGTTCAATAAGTCTTTGTGTTCAGTATTTAAGCAAAAGACAGACAATTGATGATACTCTATGAGGATGATGAACTACCAGGCNAAAAAAAAAAAGGAAATATTAAATGGA
Organism: Dicaeum eximium; assembly: GCA_013396995.1. Lineage (NCBI taxonomy): Eukaryota > Metazoa > Chordata > Aves > Passeriformes > Dicaeidae > Dicaeum > Dicaeum eximium. Next base: position 1,934,725 of record VWZP01010941.1, on the reverse strand, counting down.
AGCTACTGAAGTCAGAAAAGAAAGAAATACTTGTGAGGGAAACTTCACATAACTTGTATCCGAGAGTTGTTCAGGAGCTGACTGCAGAATCTCTAGTATTACTGCTTTTTGCTAAGTCTTGGAACAATTGGGAAGGTTCCAGAAAGCTGGAAGAAAACGTATGTTGTGTTAATATTTAAGAAGGATAAACTTAATGACCTAGATAATTACAGTCCTGTCAGTCTGAAATTGATCTGGAGTAAAGTAATGGAATGGCTGACAAGGGACTCAATTACTAACTAATTAAAGAGGAGAAATATGCTAAATGCCAATCTAAGTGCAATATGGAAAACAGATACTGTCAGACACATTTGCTGGCTTTTTTTCCAATTGTGAGTACAAGTGAAAGACAACACTGTTGATACACTTGGATTCTATATGACATTTGATGTGGTATTCATGACATTTGAGTTAAGAAAACATGATAATACAAAATTGACACGTCTCACATTAAAGGAATGGAAAACTGGTTAACTGACATTTCAAAATGGAAATTTAAATGGGGAATGATCATAGAAGAAGTATTCTGCTGGGATAGCTTTCTGGGCACACACTAGTTCACAATTTTATCAGTAATTTAGAGGAAAACACGAAGGTTTACAGGAGACTCAGTCATTACGGAAGAAATCGGTAATACAAAGAAAATACCACTGAGACTGTTGACAAAGTATTACTGGGTGATCTGGGGCAAACTAATAAAATCAGATCCAAGTGTAAAGCCAGAGGAGTAAAAGCTTCAGGAGTCTAGGCTCGTGAACCAAAACCACTACACTGTTCTCTGGGGGTTTGAAAGCTCTAAAAGGGCTAATTCAACCATTAAACTATTTTTTTACTTGATTAACTAGTCCTATGACAAACAGTCAAACTCACATTCACATCCCATGTCACTACAATCACGTCTGGATGTACTTCAAGAGTAATGTATCCAACCATCCTGCATGGAAAAAGGATTAAATGAATCCATGTTACATCATGCTACTAATATGCATTCAGAGCTCACACTGTAATAGTTCTGAAGAGAACATTATGGTTAATGCAGAGAGTATGCCTGAAAAAGTAACACACAAATTCTTAACAAGCCCCTTGGCAGCATATCAGACTTGAAGGACCCTCAAAGCTGAGCATGTGAAAAGCATTTCTTCCCTTTAGTTAGTCTTATCCTTATCACAGAAACACTTTTTTGGTTTCCCTTACTCTGGTACTTGACAAAATAGCCCAGTTCTAAGTGTTATATACCAGAATCTGGCCCAAAATTAGGTGGTAACAGCTGCTGCATTACATATGCCAGTGCTGACAGATAAATCCAGAATCTCCAGTCCTTTCACAAACTCAGCTACTCTACATATGTTTACTCCAGCACATACAGACCAAGTTAAGATTTACAGACCAAAGCTGTTGCTTGTTAATCATGTTGTTAGCTGGGAACAGGAAAACAGGAAAGTTAGAGACCAGAGGCTGAACGAGTTCTAGTTCCCTTCCTCCCTCCGCACCATGGGGTCCACCAAGGAACAAAAGTTATGTAGGTGCCCCTCACACTCTTGTCAACACTGTAAAGGTTTGCACCTCTTCCTGAAATGTGGTGTCCCCCCCAACCCTTCTAACTTACAGGGCTCTCTCAAGCACGTGCTTGGTGGCCACTCCTGGGGTTTCAGTGGCTTCACCCCCAAGACTGCTACACTCTGGCAAGGACGTGCACCTTATGGCCAGGACCCAATGACCTTTTCCACAACATGCATTTGTGCCCCCAGTGTGTTTAAACACACAGAAATACAATCATGAGTCATTGCAAGTGTAGGTTTTGTGGCTGAGTTTACCCAACATTACCGAATATTTTTAGGGCAGATGCCTTAAAATGTCTTTAAAGTGTGTACAGCTGACTTACAACACTTATGAGAAAAAAGATCTTTGTTTCCTTGGGTCCAGTGAACTGTCAGATATTATTATAGTGGCATATACCTAAACAAGCATAGAAGTGTTTTGCACAAAATAATGCATAAATTATGTCAGACAATCGGAAAATTGTATACATTTATTCATGTTTTAAAATAATCCAGGCACAATTTTTCAAATACATAGAAGCACATTCTCCAAAGGGGAGCAAAAATTATGTAACATATAGCAAGAAAACACATGGGAAAACATACAAAGTAAATAGTATGAAAGTTTTCTTAGTCTGCAGTGGTATCTGCTATCAATACACCTGTCAGCATTACAAAAGGCAACCAAAGAATACAAGCAATAAATGGTGTAACATGAACTGCCTAAAAATATTTATGTTAGCAGCATATAGTAGCAACTTTCTAAGAACAGAAAATGCTTGCACACTGTATATAAATGCATATATGCACACATATACAGATACAACTGGAAGGCCACAAGAACAAAATTACCCTGGGAAAATGATAAAGGGAATTTTTATGTATCTTGCAGTATATAAAAACAATGCATGCATTAGCAAGCACCCAGCATGTTCAGGATAAAATTATATCCACAGAGCAGAATCACATTAACTCTTCATCAAGCAAAGCACTTACCATGCTGTACCCATGTTGGATCACTTTGTCCTATATCACACTCCTGATTTATGGAGCACATTTGGATGGGACATTTAGGAAGAATCAGGAGCCCTTGATTCCCATGGTCTGACAGGAGGAATCAGATCTCAAATTTGAAAAGAAATACCCATGGAAAAAAATACCCATGCAAAGCCTGAGTTATAAGATGGTCTAGCAGGAATTCTACTTTCCTGTGGGACAGTCCAGTACAGTTGCCTCACTTAATGAGCTTTAGTGTGCATGATGGAGTGTTCCTGAGGATGTGCACCAGATTCCTTCTGGATGGAAACAAAGGATGTGCTCCAATCACTAGTGGTATTCAGCCCCTGGGATCAAACTAGAGGTAAGTGTGGAGATCAGGTCCTTAGCACCAACAGTTTCAGGCTACAGATCCTATCCAGCTAAGCTAATTCTTTGCTAACACAGACACAGGCTTTGGAAATACACAGAATAAACATTAATCAACAAGTACTACAAGCTGTATTTACCATGTAGATTAGTCTTAGTTGTTCTAACTTGCCCCTGCCTGATAAAAAAGGGACCTTCCCTACAGACACTCACTGCGTTTGCAGATGTGTGAGTGTGTCTGTGTATGAGGACGGTGCAGGTGATCAGCCAAAAGAGCAGTCGGCATGCAATTTGTTTTTCCATCAGCTGTCTTCAGAAACACTATTTTCAGTAGCAAAATTTTGAAAATCTCTGCAGGCACCTTAGCAAATCTTCTACATGTTCAACTCCCATTAAAAATACTCCCATAAATACAAAAACTTTAGGATCATTGCCCTCCTAACCTCTTAACAACATCTGTGTCCAAAAAGTCATTCCCAAGTTACACCCGGGATGTGAACTTTCCTTAGAACAGACCATAGAATTGTGATTGTGAATGCCAGAGTAGGTTCACAAAAGCAAGCTGAACTATTTCTGATATTTCAGTGAAAAATGTCAAATTTAGTAATTATTTCCTGACTGGTTTCAACAGTTTATTTGCTGCCAGCTGCTAATGGCACTTACAGAGCTCCAGCAAAGTGCTCTGGGCAACACATGATATGACAAAAAGTACTACTTCTGCAGCTTGAACTAAGTTTACACAAAACTTACATTATTTATTATAGTGGAGAATAAAATGTGTAACATGCTATCATGCATAATACATGGCAAGAACATGCATTAGTTCAAGTTTACAGTCTCTTTCCAGTAAATTGGAACAGCAGTGGCAGATGTTGACAGCTGCATATTTTGAGGAATTCCCAGAAATAGCAGCAAGCAATGCAAAAAAAGACACGAAATCAGCTGTTTAAGACACCCATGAAATACTAACTCTTTGTGAGTTAATCATACAAACAATATCCAAACCCAGTTATATCTTTCCTGTCATATTCCAAGAAACCAAGTCCAGCACCTGAGGTGAGACTGCCCCAAGCAAATCACGCTGCTGACTGGGAAGTGTGTCCCTGCTCTGACACTGCACCCCAGGGCAGACTCAGCACATTCCTGATCCACAGAGGGGGAGGATGGGCAGGCTTTGTGTGGATCACAGGCTGCCTAAATCAGATGGAGAATTCTTCTCCAGTGAGGCTGGAAAGGGCCCAAAGCTGCAGCTGGCTGGGGACCTACAAAAGCTGGGGGAGCAGGCCCAGATGTGCCACACATGTTAGTATGGCCTCCACAAAAGTCCTGTCTTTCAATGGAGAGAGACCTTTTCTTTCTCCTTCAGCCTCTTTTAGAGGGTTTGCCTAGGAGATTCTAATCCAAAACAGACAAATAAGACTTCTGTAGATTGTGCTAGACAAGGTTTACAAAAAACTTCCCCTTCCCTATGACTTTAGCTATGCACATCACAGCAATAGCCAGAAAATTATTAATGAATCTGGTGGCTGGCTTCACTCCTCTATGGTTAAGTTTCATTCCTGTGCATCCTGTCAGGAAAGACGGAACAGAACGAAACACATCTGTTGAAAATGGAGGGAACATGTCCTCCCCAAAGGAACTAAATATAGTCAGGAAAAACAGGACTCTTTTTAGTAAATATATGACAGTTGCTCACTGTAGATCACAATGCCCACAGACAGCTCCTGTGTGATACCAACACCGAGGTTCACTCTTGTGGGTACCCTAAGGTTCATCAATAACAAACCCCAGGCTTGCTTGAGCACAACTAAAGACACACTATTTCTGACATACAGGCAGGAAAAAAAGACAGCAAATTCTAAGCATCAATATGAAAAGTGCTTCTGATTTTCTGCTTACTAAGAGCATCATCCAGTTATAACTCACAAGGGATTACTTATTTAATCCTTCCTTACCTGGACATGTTTTCTGGTTTAGCATCTGTGCTCTGCTGCCAGCTATCTTTGTGTGGATCCTACTTCAGTCCAGCCCACCAGCCCACTGGTGAATAATGGAAGACCATCAGCATCACCCTCTGAGAGTCAGATGGGTTTCTCTTTATTAATTCTGCAAAGCATTTTGTGCACATGGTACTTCCCAGACAAAACACTGCTTACCTCAGCACCCAGGAATACAAGGACTTTACTGGGGTAGGTGCTGTATTCATGAACTTGCCAAAGCCACTTCCATTAGTTCTGAAGAGAGTCCTCAGAGATTCCTAAATCAGTGAGTGAGCAGATAATTTGTGTCAGGCTGACTTCTTCATCCCTGGTGGTGTTTATGGGCAAATATTGAACAACTCAGAATTTGCCTCCATTTTTTCCTGTAAAGGGAATGATTATCTATTGCTGATAATTCCTTCTAGAGAGAGTAAGACAATTATTCTACACAGGAGCTAAGGGCATTTGAAGAAACTGAACACTTTAGTAAAGTATTTCCAAGAGAGATCAACGGGTACTCCGTGCCTAAAGCACTTTAGGGGCATTTTTTAGAAGTTGGAACACCATCTGCTCCTAAGTAGAGCTCTCCATAAGTCCTTCCCATTTACTGATGTAACTGATAGGAGCAGTCTGCAGATGGAGCCTCCCAGCCCAGATGGAAAGGGAATTTGGCTGGATATATAAACTAATTTTCTTCTTTCTGAGAAGAGGCTTTGGTATAAGCAGAAGGATGTGATCTGGACATGTAATGGGGATGAAGAGGTTGGGATGATGCCTGTTATGTCAGTTTAGAAAGAAAAAATAACACTTTTTAATTTTATTCACTCAATTATCTATGAATAGTAATTAGCCAGTCAAAAAGATAGTTTTTAAATGAAAATTTCTACTCCTATTTAAAACTTTCTACTTTGAAAACAAAAAGTCAGAAGGTAATGTAACATAAAACATAAAGTGTATTAACATTTAAATGTTTATTAAAAACCAAGCCATTTATGCCGTTTTTCCCCCTTTAAAAAAAAAAAGTTTATTTAAATCCCCCCTACATTTTAAAAGAAACTTTTGATGACTACTCAGCTTACAGATGGCAAAAAACAAAGGCCAAACTATTTTTCAGCATTCCTCTATTAGCAGCAACGTGAGAATGCATTTTGAAAACCTCAGGTAAACTCCCTGCTTGTTTTATACTCATGAGTAGTTGATTAAAATAGGACTGCTTGAGTGAATAAGCAATTAGGATATGATTACATTCAGATAAACTGTAGTAGTTTTATCTTAAAGAATTAATAAGTGATTCTCAGCTGATTTCTTAACTGCTCTCAGAAGGTGAACCACCAAGACCCCTTATACACATCCAAGTACTGACATTCTTTCTTTTGTACCACAGCTGGTTTTCAACAGATTTCAACCAAGTAATTTCTTTGTAGAATCATCTTTAACACAGTGGTCATAGTTATTTAATCATATAATGAAAATCATGTAAATATACCTTTAACTTATGCTAAAGACAGGCTCATTTAAATAAGAGAACTGATGTTCATGTTCTCTAGTATGAATGAAGGCAGCTGCAATGTTTCTAAAGTGGTTCTGCTCTTAGTGCAAATCCAGGCAGAGAGTAACACTTTTACTTTACTCTGTGACACCCAAACTCTAATTGTGTTCTCAATTTTGTGTACATTTAGGTGTCCTTAGAGCTGTATTTTTCTTAGCTGTCCTTTGTGATAGTGTTTCATGGACCATGCAAGCACTCTTCAAAGAGCTTCAGAATGAAGCACATATTTTACTACACATTTATGGTGAATTGGCAAGTATTAATTATCTTAACTTTCTCAAGCTTAAAAACCAGGTGAACACAACTCAGGCAGAATCCTTATGCTCACTGAGGAGAAACAGTTGGGGGAGAGAAGGACTCTGCTTCATGAGAACACTTCCATGTAAGTCAGTCCAGCCCAAACAATTTCCATGTGCAGCACTTTCATAGCAGTTTTCTATTAACCCAGAAACCTTCCAAATACAAGTTCAATTGGCTGATGTTCTTCCTTGCAGTTCCTCTTCCCTCAAGGGAATGACAGGATTTCCCAGGCTGCCCTGTAAAATATGTGTGGAACATTCTCCCTAATTCTACATGTCCTGCATTTTTCAAATCCCACCTTACATTTTTTAATTAGCTTTCCATATATCCAGCCACCTATCTGAACGGATGCATATGGTGATAAATCTGGTTTTTCTACTACAGCTCTTCTTCCAACCATGACTCTTTTCCCCCTTTTGATTTCATCCCATGTTGTATCAGCATACAACTGATTTTAAGCTCCAGGGACATGAAACAGCCACTTTTAATTACTTGTATATCACAGCATTGCCTGTATTTTTCAGACACTTTGGGCACCTTTTCTTCAAAGCATTATACAAATAAGTTGAAAATGGGAATATTCAGCTCAACAGCTTTCAAGAAAATCAGTCAAGAAAGAGAGTAGGAACATACTATTTTTCTCTTTTCTAAACAGGAAGTTGAGACAAAGTCATGCCAGAAACCTGGGACAAAGCCTGTGTTTGAATACACATTTATCCAAGATCATCAGCATGGCCCCAGCCTTTGTCTCACAACCAGAATGAATACTTAGAGTACTAAAGTAAGCAGTGAAAGCTGAGCTATATTAAAAAATAAAATGGGAGAGCTGCATTTATGGTAGAAAATAGAAGGGGCAACTGAAGTGATACCCTGGAATCACCTACCAACAGGAAGAAGATCAGGAGGAGGAATACTGATATAGAGATTTCCTCCCCATCCTATGAGTTGGAGCTGCTGATGAAAGAATATATATGCAATGAACATATAAAATATAGATTTATATATACAAATATACAATAGGAAATAGTCAGTATACAAATACTTACATGTAAAAATAGCTTTTTACTTTCCCCTTTTCTTGATTTACAAAAGCATACAAAGTTTCCTGTTGGTTAATGTTTAAGTAGTGTGAGTAAACCCTGTGTGACATGTTCCACACATAATTCCTTCAAATGTTCACAGTATTGGCTATTACAGTGTTGAATCTGACATTCCAGATGTTAAAATATTCATAGGACACATTCTAAACTTAAAGCATTAGTTTAAATACAGTTTAAATAAAACTCACATGTGTAGTTGAAATATGGTCATATTACAAATGAGTCTGCTGCAGTTGAAAACTTTCCATCACAGTAAGCTTGGAAATACATACTTAAACTAGAGATGAGTATATTTTAAGATTCTTGAACTGCCTTTTAATGTGCAGAGAATACTGTGAGATGGGGAGTTCTTTCAACTTCATCTGAAGCAATGCAAGCTGAAAGAACTCAGTATTACAAATTATCCTCAGTAGGAAAGTGGATGCACAGAACAATTTGCCATCAGAGCCAGACACACTGTCACTTTCTTCAAATACCCAACAGACAAGAATAAATGACAGGTACCATTGTTTCTGTGTTAAGAATAAATGATCTGGAGCATTCTGCATCAGGAAAGTGTTTTAAATTAAATTAAATTAGTCCTCACAACTCTCTTGTGAGGTAGATAGACACTATCCTTGTTTTTAAAGATGGAGAAACTGGAGATCTAAAATAAATTATGATAGCTGTATGGGAAATACTGTCAAAATACTGTTATTTGGATGCTGGAGCAAGTCAAATGTACAACTGGAGTAAATGGAGATATTAATGAGACAACTTTACACTCACCAGCTTGGGTACTGACAGCAGGCTTGGTACAACAGCCAAAGGTTCATCATGGGCTGCAAAACACAATCTTTGCCAAGTGCCATTCTGCTGGAGCTGAAGTGTGGGACAACAGCTCCAAAAAGCACAAACTACATAGTCCCAGATGGTGCTGACTGACCAAGGTGGAAGGATGCTGCATTTCAGAAGTTATGGATTAATCAGGAGTCTTGGGTAGGTAATATCTTCTCATTCAAGAGTTGGGTACAGTCCAAGAACCATGCTTAGCTCATCTCTAGTTTTATCATATATGTAATTGCTCACAATATATTGTGTATCAATATATTCAGGTATTTTTAAAAACTTACTCAATCATGGACCTTGGAGGTCTGTATTTTCCCTCACATTTCTCTCGAAATTTCTACGTATAGCTGAAAATTTCTACTGATGCCACAAATGGAATTAGTGCTTCAGTACAGCAAATGAGCTACAAATAATAATTTTAAATATCTGAGATGATGGACAATTTTCAAAGCACCACCATGTTCTCTGTGTGCACCTGTATATCCAGGAAATCTCATCTGTCTTTAACTGCTCCCGCCTTGAAGTAAAATCCAGTTAAAGTATAAAGTGCATAGTGTGGATTAAAACCCTAAGAAATAACAAACAATGTGTCTGCCTTCCACAGATGATTAATTTTGCTTAACAGCTGAACCACCACCCTCTTTGTCTTCTGGTTTTTAGTTTAGTGTTACCTAGGCTGAGAAAGGCCAGCCAGATGTAAGCAAAACTATTGTAAACGGAGACATTTTTGTAATATGCTGTTAAGGGAGAGTTAAATAAACCAGTATCAAGACACTGTCCAGTTGGGATGTGTAAATATTATTGTGTGCTTCTTGGCCCACTTAGCAAATACTTTCTTTTCCGTGATAAACCTGTGGCCTCCATATGGAGCATTTTCATGGAGAAAGTATTCCTCACACTCATCTCTTCCTGGCTCGTAATAGTGGTAGGGAACTTTACGAAAGCCTTCTGACCTAGGGAGAAGAAAGATACACTTTAATACTATTTTCAACACAAATATATAATACACCTAAATATAAGATACAAGCATCCTGGCTTGGATCAGCAGTAGTGTGGCCAGCAGGAGCAGGGCAGTGATTGTGCCTTGTTCTCAGCACTGGTGAGGCCACACCTCAAATCCTGTGTTCAGTTTTGTGCCTCTCACTACCAGACACACACTGAGGTGCTGGAGTGAGTCCAGCGAAGGACAAAGGAACCGGTGAAGGGTCTGGAGCACAACTCCCACGAGAATGACTGAAGGAGCTGGGAGTGTTCATCCTGGAGAAAAGGAGGCTCAGGAGGGACCTTATAACTCTTTACAGCTGCTTGGAGGGGGGTTGTAATGAGGAGAGGGTTGGTCTCTTCTCCCAAGGAACAAGTGGAAAATGAGGACATGAGGAAATTGCCTCAAGCTGCATCATGGGAGGTTCAGATTGGATATCTGGAAAAAGTTCTTCACCAAAAGGGTTGTCAAGCACTAGAACAGGCTGCCCAGGGAAGTGTTTGACTCACAAGCCCTGGATGTATTTAAAAGATGTGCAAATGTGGCACTTGGGACACAGTTTACTGCAGACTTGGCAATGCTGGGTTAACAATTGAACTCTATGATCTGAAAGGTCTTTCCCAAACTAAACAATTCTATGAATTATTCTGAAATCCTTTCCACGTGTCAGCACTTGAACTCCTTTGCTAAACTGTAAGGGCTTCCATTAGATCATGATTTCTAGGAATTTTCCTAAGGCAGAAGAAGCTCAGTGTATCTCCCAGCACACACCGATCTTAACAGTCAGTAAGAGGCTGATGGGTTGGCTCTTACAGGCACTGAACATTCTGTTCAACCTGTGATAACTCAGCCCACAAGGCTCCCTCCCTAAGCAAAGTCTTCTCACTGGATAGTCCCAGCTGTTGAAACTGGTTCTTGAACTGGCTGAACAATGCAGTTATAAGAGTACCATCCAATTTAGGTAGATAATCCAGTCAGTATCACAGCTTTAAGGAGACCTCATTCTCTGCTGCCCACAGTGCTACCATGCTGTTGACTGCTTTTACATCAGGGCTATGCAATGCCAGCTTGGCTGAGCTCTCTGAGGACAGCCTTAGTCCTGTCACCCCTCATCTCAGGGTGTCTACTGTGTGTTTTCATAAACAAAGAACAACATATGTTCATTCTGTTCATTCCATCTGGATGACTCAATCAGTGAGATCTGCAAGTTCTAAAAAGTCAGCCTCTAATGTTAAAATATCCTGATTAAACAGCTGTGACTCAAATTCTGTTGTTTGTGACATTTTTTAGGTTCTGCCAGGAATGAATCCCACACTGGAGTGACACAGAATGTGGAGTGAGAATCTGCACAAAGGCTTGACTTTATGAGCTCATGATGCACTGGACTGGTTACATAGGTACTAAAGAATAGACGTGTATGTACTAGTACCATACATTGTTCATGACATTTCCTGCTTTTCTGAATGGATGAGGAATAGTTTCATCTGATATTTTTCTACCGTACACAGTAGATTAAAGTATTTAACTTGAACCTTTAAAAATTGTGTTTAGAGTTATACTTCTGACCACAGGATTAATCCACTGTCACTGTAAGGTCACCAACAGTAGTTGGTTGGAATTTATGTCAGTTTATGGTGATAAAGCTCACAGGACTTGTTTTATTATCTAATTAGAACCCTCTACTACTCAAAACAAGCCATATATAACCTAGAAAGTTCAAGTAGGTTGCTCAGTGGTAGTGAAATATAATTTCAGGTAGCTATCCAGGGCTAATCATTTTATTTCACTTCCAGGTGTATTTGGTATTCAGAAAACAATGTATTAGTTTTTTACTCTATAGATTTGTTTTAGCAGTAGAAGCAAGTACATTTCATCAAAAGAATATGAGCATACTTTGTTTCCAGCTAATTCAGAAACTGCAAAAGATCTTTGATTAAAAATAGTTCTTTATGACATCTGATGTTAGATTTTGTAAATGTTTGTATTTTATCAGCAGCACATGCCATATCAGGAGTGAATATGCTGACAATAGTGTCACATCAATGCAAAACACGGGGAAATGACTGCTGATCCATTTTTTGGATTTATGATATTAAAATCAATTGTGAAATTTTGACAAGACATCAGAATTGCAGACGCATGAAAATAATTTTCTATGATCTTACTTGCAGTAGGTGTCATTTATCATCCCATAGACGTGAATTCCATAGCAGGCATCCATGGCCAAAATTAAGGTAAACCAACCCGTGCTGAGATAGGAACCCGACTGGACTCTGTAAAAATACAACATACGCAAAACAAATTGCAATGAGAAATTACCAACACTTTATCAAAGAAATACAATCTATTGCCTGGGACAAAAGGCATTAAGCAGCTTGACAACCTGTCAAAACCATACAATTACTTTGAATTATTTATAGATATGTCCTCATTCTTCCCAGCTCGGGGCCTCCAGCTATTGTCCACAGGAAAAAAAACCATGTTAAATATTTGAAGTCAAACAATGCATCTCCAGTAAAACAGAAAATAATTTATTTTCATGTCCGAAAGATAGCACTTAGTGGAGTTTGTAAAATGAGATAAAGTTTACCAAAATACCAAGTAGTGTCAGAATTTGTGGTGCATGCATGTGAGTAGGCCCCATCTTCTTCTGCAAGCAAAGTCTTTATCTGCAGTGGGCTATCCTCAGCCTGAAAATTCACACTGTAATGAAACTTCCAAGGATATTTTGGCGCAAAACCATCTAATGCAATGTTCTGAAAACCAAAAATCTGCGCATATCCCTTTACATAATTTTGTGTTATCACAAAAACTAACACAGCAGAGAGAAAACCACAAGAGGACAGTGCACAGACTGAGTCTTTGCTCAATACTAGATATATTCAATCAGCCCAGAAGCATTACCTGTACGAGTGAGAAAAATGACATGTGTAAGGATCTGGCTCACAGACTGGTTGTTTGAGAGCAAACACATGCATTGTTAACCACAAAGCAAATCCTGTTTGCTCTGCTCACACAGATGTTACCAGTGGAGGACTGGGAGTCAGCAGAGTTACCCAGATAACCTGGGCATGCAAGACTCACTGCTTTCAAACCTCACCAGCAGTGAGAGCACGCTCAGCCCTTGCTGCTTACAAACTGGCTGAAGCTTTGTGCCTGTATTGCTTTCAGTTTAACTGAAATCAGTGAAAATAATTATCTTTAAATTATTTTAAAATGCCCTGTTTCCAAAGAAAGATACCACAAAACTTTACTGCAGACTTTAATAGAGCACCTTAATAGAGCAGGGTGTGAATGAGAGGAGGGGATAGATGAGCTTTCTGCCACACCTGTAAGCTCTTAGCTTTTGGGTATGGCAGGGGGCAGTCTGTTCTCCATCCTAAGTTAAAGCAGCCTAACATTTGTGCACAATTAAGTTTTGCTGTAAAAGAACTCCCAAGTAAGCCTATGTGCCAATCAGTTATTGCCACCAACAAAATCTTCACAAAACATTTTCATCCTGGGGTAGGAATAGAATTTTCATGTGGAAAAAAACCCACAAGCCTATAGCAATTTACCCAGCCTATAAGCCCCAACTTTCCTGTCAGACAGAAGAACCAGCCTCAGCTGCCTTTTCCTGGTTCAGAGCACAAATGTACTCCAGTCCCCTGCCTCCCTCCTCCTGCATAAATATACCAATCAGTGGCTTTTGGCACAGATTCTGTGCTACTTCCTTGTGCAAGTTGAACTAAATACCATTTAAGACAATGGGTGAAAAAGTAGTTCTACAACCTTTATCATGACAATTATGTGGCACATACAGGTCTGAGATTCAAATTCCTTCTCTGTGTAATACCTTTTATTATAGATACTAGAAAAGCTCCAAGAGCTTTAAGTTCCTAAAGAAACCCCAGTACACTCCAGGTTAAATAAACTTTTGGTTTTTTTAGTGAAACAAATTACCTCAGTTCCCAGAGCTGAGTCCAAGAACACTGAAAGTAGTTAAGTATTCTTTTCCTTGCCCATGTCTGTCATCCTTCATAGGTGAGCTGGTGTGAAATGTTATCCTTGCCTTTCCTGAAATACCTTTTGCCTTGGGGAAAAAGCTAAGTATCTGTTTAGCTGCTTTTGTTAAGATCCAACAATAAAGAAAGAGTTAACTTAAACTCAAGAACAACTAGTGGAAACTAAAGGCAGGGTGTCTAACACCCATGTTTCATTAGGTGGATACCAACTGTAATTGTGCTTCTTTTTTTGGACACCTTTATAGCCACGAACGTGTACAGCTGTTTATCTGCCCCATCAGGATCTTCATCTCTCCAACCAGAATGTTCTGCTACTGTCTAGCAGGGAGAATTCCCAATCCAATTAATGTTACTTCAAAATAACATTCTGCCATGATAAAAGGCTGCATTGCTTCTAACTTGCTTTCTGCTCTTGCACCAGGAAAACACTGGCCTTGAGCTTTGAAAGCATTTTAGAATCACAATAACCATTTATAAGAACACGATGAAGATCAGGACCCTTCCAATAATGGAGGTTTATTGGAGAGCACTATATTGACAGTAGCATCTGAAACTTGCTGTACTCAGGAGGAAAAAGGAATTTTAAAAAAGAATTAATCAATATTTCATGTCTTGTTTTAACACCATTGGACCTTAGTCCTCTCATCTATATACTGCAGTGGCAGGATAAATAAAAACAGCAGAGTGAGTTCCCAGGTACCTTCCCTGGGAGATGAAGTACATGACAGAATACAGATTATATACTTTAAACCAAAGCACTTATATTAATCTCATTTTTTCCTCTGAAGATACACAGGGATACGAGGGAATATACTTAAGCAATGGAGATTCTGGATGATTTGGTAACACCTTAGAATTCAATCTGATACCATAAACATCCTTTCAAAATTCTAATGAAAGCAGTATTAGAAATGTGAAAACAATTTCAGCTGTCCCTAAAAAGCCATAAATCTCCGAATACCTTTTAAAATATCATCCCATAAAACTGTAGTGCAAAGCAATGTCTCAGCCCTTGCTATTATGCTAACACTGTGCACTCAATTTCCCTCTCTACAGGAGAATTTTATATGTTTCTTGGTCAGGGGTTTTTGAGACTCATTAGAAAAAGAGCTCCTCTTGTTACTGTAATTGCACTCAAATTTCAAATTTTACACATAGGAAATAAAAAAAATCCTCCATTTATGTGTAGCATAAGGCTATGTAACCACACAGATCTGGGGGAAGGAGGACATTAATCCCAAAATAGGGTAAACAGGAGTTTGTTAAACATCATCTGTAGAACTAGAGTAGGCAGATCTACTGTGATATATGTATGTGCAACAATCCCAAAATTGTCTCCTATGCCTCAGAGAGACTGTTTTTTATAGCATGAAATTAATGGGGTACCAGATCTGGACAGGAAATTGTCTCAACAGCTCAGGAGAAAATAATGCACTGTTTTTCAAAATACACTTTTAAAAAGATGGCTTTGCTTTCAAGACATGATTTACAGCTGCATGCAGCAATAAAAAGGCAATGCTCACAGGAAGTTACTTTGTTTGCCTTAAAAATGAAACCTTATTTTGCATAATTCCTACTTTATAAGTATTCTTAAAGAAATGATAGTTATTGGTTGTAATAAACTCTGCTAAATACCATCCACCATTTCAGAAAAGTACATAGGCATATGCTTAACATTAAAGACATGAAAAGACCAGTGGAATCAACCTTAGTTAAAATGCTTGAAACAAAGTATATGCTTGCTTATCTTGCTCTTAGTGAAGGTTTAAGTGCTTAAAATGTCATTATTTAATCTCAGAATATAAAAGTAAGCTCCAAGATTAATAGTTACTTGAAAGTTTCAAGTCTCAAAACATAGAATTTGCATTTTTTGTAATGCCCTCCATAAACTCCAGCAGAAAGAATTGACTACAGTTTCTCACAACATGTTACAAAAGAGATTTGCATTCTATATTTCAGAAGAAAATAGTAAAACACACTTTTAGGATTGCTAGAGTTGTAATATGTGACACATAAAGCTTTAGTTATAAATTAATTTAAAATAAAAGCAATTAGACAGGGTTCTTCAGCTTTAACTTTCCACTATTTCACAAAAAGAATAAGAAATTAATATAAAGAAGATGGAATAGAGAACACTCCCTAAAAATGTTGGCAAGTGAAATTCATCTTCTTTGACATCTATAACCATGCTTTGATGTAGGCTAAATGAAGAAAAAAACTCATTCTTTCTGTCACTGGGGGTAAATGGAAGAACATAAAATATTTTCTTCATTATCCAGGGCAGGTGAGTTCAAGCTGAGTAAAAGTTTTGTTGTCACTTGAGTTCTGATTTTGGCACAGAATTCCAGGAAGTTCTTTTCTTCATTCAATTCTTCCAGGATTTTTTATGTGCACAATCAATTTTAGGTCTATGGTTCGATGGACTGTAATTTCCAGTGGGGACTTCAGTGGTAAAAAATAAAAATAAAAAAAAACCATTTGTGAAGACAGAGAAGATGTCTACACAAGCAATTGCATGTCAATCTGACTGCAGAAAAGAACTTAGAAGTCTATTTTATAATTCTTTTGGGAGAAACTAGAGATCACAGAAGGTCAATTAAGAGTGTTAATTAAGATAAAAACCAAGGAAATTTAGTACTTCAAAAAGCTATTAATTAACAGAGAGCTTGCCAAAAGCATTAGATAGACACTTTCCCTTTTCTACTTAATTTCAAAATATTGCAGTAAAGTAAAACTCAACAGTGACAGATTGAAATGACAAAATTCTCCAGGCCAATTAATTGACAAAAAAATATATCTTTTCATAAAGGCTGTTTATAGACTCTAATCCTCAGATGACTCTCCTAACAAACTACTGAATCAGCAGCAGCTTTATTTGCAGCAGCTTGTCAGGCCTCTTGATTAATAAATAAGCATAAATAAGAGTATTGGTCTAAACAAAGAGACCTATAATACACAGAGGCTTTATAATGTGAGATCCCCTTCCAACAAAAAGGTTTGTTCAAATAATTCAAAATAAACAGAAATATTTTGAAAAATATGTCAGAATTAACTTAGACTATGTTCAGGTAGAATTTTCTCTGGAACTTCTTTGTATCTGTGGTGCATCAAGAGACCATTAATCCTCTGGGAGGGGGTCAGGGCACTCTGGTGTGCCTGGCACTCTGTCACATGCCCTGTGTCAGTCTCATCTGTGACAGGTCCTTGGCAGTGAGGGTGGGAGGTACATGTCCTCTCTGCACTCCCTTGTTAAAGACAATCAGCTCCTTTTCTCCCCGGGTTTCTCTGGGTTTTTGCATTGCTGAATCATGGTATTTTCCTTACAACTAAAAATACAGGAAATTTATCTGCAAGCGCATAGTAGTGAGCCACTACTTAATTCTATACTAACCAAATTTACTTAATTCTATACTAACCAAATTAATGCTATCACTGTACTTATGTGGACTGGTTGACTGAGACTTTTTTTTTTTTCTTTCTTTCTCCTGAGGAAGCGTCTCTGAGTACAGCTGCTGAAAAACTCTTCTGCTTTGCCAAATTAAACACCCACATTCCCCAAGTCACAGTTTTGGTCTGTGCCCTTCTCTTCACATCAGATGTAGGTTTGTAAATGACAGATTGGAATGAGTTGACAGAAAAATGCACCCACCACTGAGAGAACAGCAAGGCTCTCACCTCTCCCCTGAGGAGCACATACACTTCTCTTGCCAGAGGGCTGTTTTTTTGAGAGGAGCAGAGGAAGTACCTTCAGTACAGGAGAAGGGCAAGACTCTAAATCCTGAAGAATATCAGCCCTAGCCTGGATTTATTTCTGTCTTCTCTAAGACACGGTGCTTTGTTGCTAATTATTTCATTACATACTTCCTGCAGAAAAAAAGAGCACAAGAAGAGCAAAGAAGATGCAAGCACAGAGAATTGATTTCACTTGGTAAAAATGGTTGCTATTTCTGCATTATAAAGATATCTGTTAGGCAGCCATTTATCATAATTATTCATTCTTTTGTACGTGCGTGTGTGAGTGTACACACGTGTTTGCTTTGTACTCCATAATGGTGCAGGACATCTAATAATAAACAGCTGTGCCCCTCCAGCAGTGAGCAGACTGTCTCATACATCCTGCTCCAGGTCCTTCTGAAAAGTGAAACATTTATACATGGACAGATGTTTTATTATCCATCACGTATAGTTTTATGCAAAGCTTGAACCAGTAGAATGCATTATGAACAGCACAGACACATTCCAGGTTCAGGCAGCGACTCTGCCCAGCAAGATGTACCTGGTATGGAGAAGTGATGCACTCCAGCCAGCCCAAACTCTTGGTAGATCATCCTTGCTGTGAATCCTGAAAATAAACTGCAGTTGGGTGGCCTACTGTTCAATTAATTTCCAGAAATATTGGCTTTCTTTTTATATTAATACTGCACCAATGGAACACAGGGACAAGAGTCCATTTCAGTTGAGTTTGCTAAATCTACAGTAAAGGCTACTCCTAGGTCACAGACTGGCCCAGGAGAATCTCCCCCCTCAATCTGATTTAAAAAGAGGTGTAACAATTAATAAACCCTATGTCAAAATGGCATTTTAAAAAGAGGAAAGACACTTCTGAAAGATCAGAAAAAGGAGCAGAAGAAGGATGGCTTTTTATTTAACTGCATCTAATTAAAAAAACACTGAAACTATTTGACTTACTCTTATTATTTTGGGCAAGACAGGCAAAACCAACATTAGAAATAAGGACTAGTCTGGTACTACAAGTACTGAAATGGCTGAGGCATCTGCTTGGGTATTTAATTTATGGATTTATTTCCAATCTTTGTGTTGTGTACATTTTTCTAGTTTATTTCCTTGTTTTCTCTGTCTATTCAATACACTCATGGAAACCTGAAGCAAAGGGGAAAAAAAAAAAGGCAGCAGCCTGAGAAAATTGACTTCTGCTGTCCAAGCTTCTGTGGTTTCCTTATTTCTGATTCCTTGACCTGACTTTGATGCATCTCAGTTCAGTTTTGAACTCAGGCAACGAGACAAGGAAGTTATTTCACTCAGGCAGAGAGGGCTCCTTCAGACACCTCTGCTGCTGAGCTCAAAGAAGAAAAGCAGAATTCCTGTTTATCAAGGGTGATCATAGAGGTCCAGCTTGCTGCAAAGCACATAGAAGAGAAACAAGACTAAAGAATTATAATTGTAAACTCTGCCCTCCAGCCTATATATTGCACATTTATATTATTTCAAGGTGATTCTCATGAATTCTCAAACCTATGCTAATCTCTTCAAGATCAATGGCATCCCCTGTAGAGAACATGAATTGGTAGATGGATTTCTTACAGATACTGGGCTTCTACAGGTTGCACTGAGTATTCAGGTAAGAACTTAGGTCTTGGTGCAAACTGTTTCTAGAACAGTAAACTAAATTTCAAACATTTTTCCTTCCTCACTCTATTCCCTACTCCTTCTGTTTCCAGTAATACATATTCTCTTGATTTCTCTTGAGTCAAGATTCTTTATTTCCCTTTCTTAAGTGCAGGCTGTGGTCAGAACCACAGCCCATGCTATTGCATGCACTCAGGCTGTCAGCAGAAGATGCCTTTTGTGGTGCACTTGTCCCCTGGGGTCTGCACTCGAGCAGTTTGTGCACAACCACAAACAACCTCGACCTGCTGGAGCTGCACTCTGCTGAAGGAGAAGTGCATGGCTCCACACATCTCCATTTGCACTTGGATTTTGTTGATGAACAAATGCATGTTTAACTCATTAAACATACACACAGAAATGTTGCCCATTACAAACATGCAATTACCCTTAGAACGAAGGAAAACCAAATTCACACAGGCAGGTTTGAGGGCTAAGCTGTTGGCATCTTTACACAGCCATTTTTCTCTTCAAAAATCACCTGAGTAAAATTCATTCTGTGCTTAAGAAGACTGTTTATCAGGAAATGCAGCCCTTCTGGTCAATGGCAGCAGAGGACTTGCTCCACAGGACAATTACTTATGCTCACAGTGGTTGAAGCAAATGGGGGGTGATGCCAAAATTTCCCTGGTTGTGGCACCATGGTGTAAGCCTGTCCCACTGTTCCCCACTTCTTACTGGACTATGCTAGGCCAAAGACTTACTGCAGTCCCTGGTGGCTGTGACAAAGGGAGTGACAGCTGAAACCTTGGCACAGGTTTCAGGGCTGGTGCCACTGGTGTAGGGCAGCTTTATGTGCTCTTCTCTTCACTAAAAGCTGCATCCAGTTTGCTGAGTCCTGGTTCAATATTTTCACACAGCGTGAAAGGGAGTAGAGAAGGATTTAGATTTTCATCCTTTGTAACCAAAAATGAATCAAAACGAAAAACTGTGCCAAGTAGAAGAGAAAAGACAACAGGGCCTTTTCCCTGCATCTCCATTTAAATCAATATTTGCTGTCTTGGGTCTGCACATTTTTCTACAGGGAGGATATAAACTAAACAGAGCTGCAGTTAATCCAGGATCCCTGAAGAGATTTAATTAAGGAGGCTTTCCCACCCTTTTCTTTTGGTATTAAAGGGCGCTCACTACTCCTAGCTGCATATTTTAGTGAAATGTATTGTGGGTGAATACAGAAGAAATTTCTTGATTAGCTCTTACCTTCTCAATACAAGATACTGAAAGGAGTTCATCTAACCTTGTCTGAAAGCAGCTTAAATTTTTTCATAAAAACATTTTCTCTTAGGTTGGGTCTTTTTTATGTTTAAATCGAAAATATGATACAACTTTGTAAAGGCGTTCATTGTATTTCTGTGACACTGGGATGTGAGCAGAGGCTTTTATAAAGATAGTTTGTTTTATTGCTGTGGTGAAAATGAAAGAATAGCTAGCACGAGATTGTACCCTAACTCTGTTCATAAGTTCATAAGAGAGAAGAACATTGGACCAGATACTCAGCTGACAGAACCCACACTGATGTACATCAGCTGATACCCTTTGAAATTTTCCACAGTCTGCAGTCATTGTGATAGTTCAAGCACTGCCTCTTTGATACTGATACGGAAGGGAAGGGAATGTTACATTGTTCTCCACACATTTCACATTTATCTGAGAACTTTGCTTTTTACCAGGATGGATGCCCATGCCAGAATGTTAACTCTAAGTTTTATTTCTGAACAGATAATATTCACTGGAAAAAGAGAACTCAAACTCCACAGATTAGACCTTCCTCAGTGCACATTCCTCTATCAACAACTCGTTGCTCCTCAGTTCTGGTATTCAGAAGAGTGTTTCTAAGAATTCTAAAATTAATTCCTCATTTGTTGCTAAATTACTAACTGATTATTTACATTACAGTAGCACTGTGAATCCTCACTGTGCAAGGCACTGTACACACATGGCAGTTCTTGAACCAAAGAGCTTGATGTCAAATACCCAAGAGAAACAGATTCTTTGGAGAATGTATCTGTCCTTATCCCTGACACCCCACCACATGATAAAGCCACGTTCTCTGGAATTGCATCCAGAGCCACAGAGCTCTACTCTTCACTGCCTATTTGCACTGACCAAAAGTTCATTTTAGATTATGGAACATCAATATTTTTAGCAAAAATGAAGTCTTAAATCCAGACAAATTATTCTGATATGGAAAAAGGAGGTAAAAATAGAACTTGTGTGGGTCTGAATTTTAATTCAATTGAAAGAGGCCATAAAGTAACCCGTCAGTCAAGCTTTGAAGATTAACTGCTAATTAACACAGATGTTGCCTTCCCTTTTACTACTGTAACTTTCTCCAGATTGACTTTTCCTTAAAGTATAAAAGGAACAAAATATTTCTCTTTCCTTTTCTATTTCTTTTTTGACATACATTTTCATGAAGCACACACACATATATAGGTACCATATCATGGTTTAGTATCAATATTAGATACTATATTAGATAATATTATCAATATTATCAATCTTGCTTACTATCTATATTCCACCAAAATGGATCAAGTCTTTCACTGCTTCTTTAATTAACTCACCTCTGTCCAAATATCAAGAAGCAAATAATCCTCACATCTGAGCTACTGAAACTTTAACTCCTCCACTGCTTGGCTTTCTGAAGGGCATCTTTCACTCATGCACATCGTGGGCAGAAGAGGTCAAAGTCTAATTAAAGCCTCACTTAAAATATAGGGTCCCAATCCTGAGGACACACAGGATTAGCTTTTATCATTCCCCTCCTGCTCTCCCAAAGTCACAACATTTATGCAGCAGGGTCTTCTGAAGGCCAGGTATCTGCAGCCACTGGTTCATGTATCTACAGTGGAGGCAGCACCTCGATTGTAGGCAAACATGTTTGGCAGAATCAAGAGTGGCACAAGTTCTTCACTCAGATGGCAGCCTTCAGAAAAAGCATGGTGTAGGAAATAGCTCAGAAAAGCAGGAGACTGCCACAGAGAAGCTCACAGGAAGAGGAACTAGGGGTCACAGTTGATTTCCTACTATCCCACTGAAGAGTTTCTTCAACACTGGATCATTTCAGAATTTATTATTCCAATATTCACTGAATAGTCTGCAGGAGGTTAATAATACAAGTGGAAGCTTTGAGAAAAATCTCCATACTTATTAGAATGGCAGTTAAATGCTCGAAACCAGAATTTTTATGGCTTCTCTGCTATCAACTGAAGTAGCAAATTAGTTAATTTTCCAAGTCTTTCACAATCCAGCTTTTTGAGAATAATAAACACAAGAATCATCATAGTAATCATCTAGCCAGCTCACTGTCAATCTAAACTAATGCCTAGGTATCAAGAATGGTGAGGACTTCAGTTAACACCAGGAATATGACATTTACAGTGAACCCAAGTGAAGTGGGATTCATGAAGTGGGACAGTGGTCCTTTGCTTTATAAATAAATGCTCTGATTTCTCTTCAACATTATACTGCTCTTAGTAACATCATCTTTTCAGTGATTCCCAGTATCAGCTAGTTAAGACTTGGCAATGTTACCATGGAATTGTGCAGGCATGCAGCTCCTCGAAGGCCACACGTGTGACAGGACCCATCAGAGGAGCCTGTGCCTCCTCCCCTGGCACCAGAGTGCTGTTAACATCACAGTTAATTAAATTCTTATCTACAAGATTTGCATAACAAACATTAAAACAAGTTAATTCATTACAACTAGAAACTGCAATCCAAAATTGCCACAATTTACCCGTCTAGACTACATCCTTTTGGCACCAAACTGTAAAATCTAGAACTGATTAAAATCTGTTCTATGGTTACATTACAGAGAACCTCAGGTAACAGTAGGAGCTACACTACTGGAAGGAATATCACATTAAAAATTAAGAGTTCAATCACATACAATAGAGGAGATAGTGTCACAATTAGCTTCACAAAACAACACCATTCTTTATAAAGCTCTTTCTTTGCCTCTTCATGCTATGTGACTGATAAGCCCTTGCCAACAAAGACATTATACTAATTACAATTAGTTATACAAAGTGTAGGACAACTTAAATGATTTATTGATTTTTTTCCTCACAAAATAAGCGTTATTTTGAATTCCAAATATACAGTAAGAAAAATAAAGCAGAAGCCACAGATGGCATGTTCAGTCCAGACACGTATGAATGAGAATATACTTACAGGGACACTCAATCCATTTAAAACTTTAATCTTTTCCTTGGAAAAATCAGTGCAGGGTAGGTTTTATGCAATTAAATTCATTTTTCCCTGAGCTGAGACATTTAAGGTACAAAACCAAGAGCTGAGCTATTAAAGAAAGTCCCTTAGAATAAAGAGGATCTTCCAACAATTTTTTTTTCAAGTCTTCAGGTCAACAAATAAAAGTTACGCACATTTGTCGTGCAATATTAACATGGCATTATGTTTGCATTTGATATAATTATCATCTAAATGCAATCTGAAGACATAAAAGAATCTGAAGTTGTGTTAAATATCTTTCTGTGTTAACTATCAAACTGTGGTAATGACCACTTCATACCTAGGCATGGAAATAAGAAAGAAATCTTTCTGCTTCAGTTCTTTGGGAACTCTTTCTAAGAATTACTACAAGACCCTCCTTTCTCCTCCATCCTGCAACATCATGAAGGTCCTGTAAACATACTGAGAATTTGCTTCTCCTGTGAATATCCTCAGTGTACAAGTGTATTTCCAGGAAGGATTTGCAGCACTGAGAGTCTGAGCAGAACAGAGCACTCAACCCTTCAGGGGGACCCTTTCGTAAGTCTATTTTGAATTCCTCTGAAGTTCCAAAAAATACCTGGACTCGCTGAAAAATGAAAAGCTGATGCAGTCTGATGTTCTCCCAGTCCCTTTTACATGCCCCATCTCCAGAGTGCCAATGCACTCAAGCACTTAGATGTAAACCTTCCGTAACACAGACAATGGATGTACACAAGAAAAAAGGCTTAGACACAAGAGCTACCCCAAGGAAGCAGCAGGTTTACTCCCTGTTCTCTGAATGCCTTTTGCCATTACATCAACCATTTTGTCCTCAGTCTTGTCAAGTGAAGGCATAGCACTGAGGAAAACACATTTCTCTTTTTTTCTGGTCTGCAAGTCAGCATTATCTGATTAGGTCTACTTCCTACGGCTTGTTCAGTCTCGCTTATCAGACACACTGGAAAATATTTCCAATAATAAGCCAGCAGAAATCTGCCTTCATATCTGGTGTCAGCCTACATATAACAGAAATCTTTTCATTTTAGTTTTAAAGTATTGCTTCATTCAACAAGCTGACTGCTGGCTGACACACAATCTAACCTAAAGGCTATGGATCAGCAGGTAAATGCAGAAATTCTATTAGTTTTCAGACCTGAGGTTTACGCCTTTCATTTCAAATGAAATCAAAATCCTACACATGAATAGGTAAAGCACAGAGTAAAGATCCTTTCTTAAAACCATCCATTACATATTACATGAGTGCAAGGAAGAAAGCAGTTTCTGCATCTTGTAGATACTGTATTCCTTGTGCTCAATGGCTCTGGCAAGGATGGTAAATAGCAGACATAAAAGAGATCCATTCTGAAGAAAAATTAAAACCATGACAAACCTTATATTAGGCAATGTGAAATCCTGCAAAGGTACAAAGACAGGCATAGTCAGATATGCTTGGTATTAACAAAACCTCTCCAAGCCTATATAAATTGAACTTCCTTACCTAAATCCGATTTTAAAAGTCATAATCAAACTTGTCTGTGCTTTAAAGGTTTTGGAAATGAGAATCCTCATATAGGACCAGAAGAAGGAAATAGTGCAAAAGTTCATATTACAAAGTATCCAGAATACTGAGGAGAATATTTCTTTTTCCAAACTGAAAGAAACACCATCAACAAAGAGTGTTTTCATTCCTTTGTTCTTTCTAGAAGTGTACACACCCAGCTTTATATATAAATACATGAGATTTAGGAATGATTGACTCCCAACTTCATTTTACTGCTTGCTCTAAAGAGATATGTTTTTTGGAAGTTCTCAGAGCACAGTTCTTCTCTCAGCATTTTGACACACCATGTGGACTGAATTCCCAGACTAATAGCAGAGAGTATAATTCACTTCTGGCAGGGTTTTCCTTCACAATGGTGGATCATGACAGTCTTAGAGCAAGAAAATCAACTGTGATTACATGGTCACAATTATGATCACACTAATAGTGGTTTGGTTATTTTTGCTGTAGGTCCTATTCTGTGCATTCAGTTAAGGAAATCGTTCCATGGCATTGCTATTTATTCAGGAAAAAATACAGAATAAAAGCACCACTTTTTGTTCCTTGAAAACTTAGCTGTAATATTTGTCTTTGGAGTATGGCATTAAACAGTAAAGAAGCTTGTTGGGCTCCATCTTTTTCATTATGTAAGCCTGCTCAGATCTTTCATTTGTACTTTGCATTTATTTGTATTTAATCTGCATTTTCTCCTGGCAATAGTTTGATAGCCTCTGTTACATTTTGTGCTGATGCTATCTTATAGCTTGATGAGAACAAGTGAGTCGGTAATCTTTATCATAGCTCTTAGCTATTATAATACACAATTCTCATACATAGATATCCCATCAATTTTTTCCAAGAGAGGTAGAACAGAAGGTGTTACACAAATACAAAGACATGTTACATCAACTGGCCTAGAGGGAAAGCAAACAGAAACATCAAGATGCAATGTCCAGGTCCAGCACTCCCTCAAGTCCAGTAAGTCAATTAAATCACATCTTATGAAGAAATAAAAAGACCCCAAAGAGAATAATTCTTGTTTATATCACAGATGATAACAGAAATGATGCTTTATCTTGTCCTTTTGACAGGCAGTACTTCTGATTCTGCACAAGTATTTCTGACAAGGAAACAGTGCTCTGTACTCTTCAGTCAAAGGCTGACCTAAATGGTGTTTTAAAAATAACATTTTGTTGCGTTCTACTAAACCAGGGCTGCACAAAGCTAATATAAAATATATAATAAAAATAAATATAAAATATAAAATATAAAGTCTGAGCTGGCACCATTGCTTATGCAGTACATTTCATCACAAAAGGTTTTTAGTAGAATACACACACACTGACAAATGCAGCCACTACCCCATGGCAATGATAGAGGACAATTTAAGATGAGGATGAAGAACCATGTATCAAGTGAACTCCCCAAAAATATGGGAGATGCTTGTTCAATGCTGGCAAGAGGGGAATACTGCTATGGAGCCCTTTCCCAGTGCATTCTTGAATTACCTTGGGAATTGCTCACCTAAGTATTGACCGTATCTGACTACATTTAACTTGTTTGATCTGATGAGACCAGGTTGCATAGCTGCAAGTTTGTGATAAGAAGCCAGTCTTAGAAACTGCAGAAAAGCAAAGCAAGAAAACCCACAACCCTAAACCAGTCATATGGAAATTATTCAGTATAAACAGGTAGTTTCTTCTTGAGCTGCTCATATAATATTCTATATCCATGGATCATTATGAAAACCACGTGCGTGCACAGATTATTACCATATGAAACAATGAAGGTGTCTTACGTCCCCTCACAGGTTTGCCAGCATTGCTCAGGGGTTTGTTATTTGAGAGCAATGTCATTATCCTTTATCTTTATGCTGTGTAGTCTCATCCTCCATCGTGCAGCAGTCATTATTGCACACTTTGTCACGCTCTGCCTCTGCGTGCAGATGTAACACACACAGATTACACCAGCTGATTTACAGGTACCACAGGCACACACTGCACCCACATCCATCAGGGCAGGCCTCACCCCTGCAGGGCAAAGCAGCACAGTCACGCTGGTTCCTGCATTAGAAGATCACACTTGGTAAATGCTGAATGATTTTAGTGCTGACATTATGACTTTGTTTTCCTTCAGTTTGTTCCTAGGAGGATGTAAGAAATAAAAAGTACTTGTGGGGGATGGAATATAAATTAAACTATTTTATAGATTTCAGCAATTGTTCAAAAGCTTGAGAACAACAATACAAGTGGCGGGAGAAGAGAGAACATCTTCAACTGAGATAATTCAAGTTTGCCATTTACTTGTACAAGTATAACCAGAGAGCTGCTCTTCAACCAGGGAGCTGTCACTTCTCTGAACTTGAGAGAAGCTTTGTTCTCTTTCACCTTTGTATTTTTATTTGATTTCTCTGAGTGCAGGCAAAGGATTAGTTTAAAATAATGTTTTTTCCCCCCACTGTGGAATGAGTTGCCCACCTCTGACTTGTAAAATACAACGTAGACTAGGCAGACTCTATAACATTTAAACGGAGTTTAGAGAGGCAAGCAACAAGCAACTGGAGTGGAAGTATTTTGTACAGAGCAGTGTTTGAAAAGATGCTAGATATTATCCCCCTCAGTCCTCAAATACCACAATAAATGAGCACATAACTCAAACCTCATTTCTCCCTGGAATATTTTTTAAAACTGTCTTTCCTACTGATTTCTGGAGTTTCCCTTTAAGAAGAGAGTCTGGGATGAAGGCATTGCAAATATAAGATATCTCCTCTTGATAACTTACTTTGCTAGTGCATAAATTATATGAGATGTGATTCTGAATTGCATGAATGCATGAAAATTAACTATAGGAAAACACAGTGCAATCCAGAGGTGAAATTTACATTGGCAACATGTTCCTTTTAAAGGAGTTTGATGCTGCACATAAACAACTTCTCACAGTTTTGTGCAAGGTAAGTAAGGACAAATATCATCATCACCAAGCAGCAAAGCTAAACCTGGGGTGGACAAAGCTGTAGCTCAGTTCCACCTGTGCTGAGCTCATGTACCATCCCCAGCCATGCTCAGCAGCCTGTCACACCCTGCCTGAGACAGCTGTGGGGCAGAGGATGTCACTGCTCCAAACAGCAGGATGTCACTGTCAACACCAAACAGCTGGAGGGGTTGATCCCACACAGTTCTGGAGCACACAGCACAGGTCTCTGACCTGCTCTGAGAAAAATAACCAGGCTAGACCAACTCCTGGGCATTGGGAGCCCAACAGCTGCCACAGCACAGTTAGGAAGTGGCTGAGTTTTAAAGCAGTGCAGCCAGGAACATGAATCTTGGCCCTCCAGGACTGCATTCGTGAGCCCTGGTAAAGCAGCTCCCTAGAATTTCTATTAATAGGAAACTGGAAAAAATAAACCCACCAGGAGAGAGCAAAATATCTGATCTTGTGATTATAGACAAGTAAATAGCTTCAAATGGCCCTGTGCCTATAAAGACAATTATTGGCACCACATCTTTTCCAGCCTGGATGGAAGCACGCCTGATATTCACATACAAAGACCATTGTTGTAATGGTAATTTCTCTGCCACTCCAGGAGCCTGAGTAGCAGACTCAGCTATGATTAAATCATTCAATTCACCTCTTTGTATCTTTTACCTGACATGACATTGTTATTTACCTGAACCACGGCTAGAAACCCTCACAATTCAAACATTATACAATGCAACAGACTATTGCCAACCTGAGACAAGGCCACTAGTAAAGCACTCCTCCCTAAGCAAATAATGCTGTGAGCTTTTCAGTACTTTGCCTTAGGTGCTTAGCTTTGTTCAAAAATAATAATGAAAAAAGGCAGAAAAGAGATTTGACAAAGTGGTTAGGTGGAGGCTTACATTAAAATGGATTTTCATTCAGCAGCAGCAGGTTGAAGAGGCACATTCTAGAAAATAGTATTTTTTTTCTTTCTCCCTCTTTGTAAGAGAAGAAAAGAGTTTCAAACCAAATTAATTTTAATCAAAATTCCATAAAAATGGAGTAAAGTTATTTATGTTCTTTGTGACCTCTTTTGGTTTTTGGTTTGACATTAAACTGCACTGTGCTTATATCCAAATGACTTTGTGGACAGAGGGCTTCAACTGCCCAAGAAATAAGAATTAGAATTTGCACAAAGTTCTACTGAATTATTATATTCCTTCACATTTTTGAGTGCTCCAAAATAAACAACAACCTTTTGGGCTTTGTTCCAAGTACTTTCTGCAAACAGAACCATTAAACTACTCACAGACCTGTGAATGCAGCAGGCACTGGTTGGTTAGAGCATGGTGCTGGTAATGCCAAAGTTGTGGTTTGTTCCCTGTATGGGACACTCATGTTAGGAGTCCCTTCCAACAGAATATTCTGTCATTCTGTGATTCTGACTTACTAACAGAAGCACATGGAAGCTGTGTCAGATATCCAAATGGCCACTCATAGATAACACAGCTGTACTCTCACTGTCTCCAGAATCATCGTATCAAACCCAGAGTAAGCTGCAGATCAACAAAAGATAAACCTAATTCTCAATCAATTGCACTGACAATGCACCACAGACCTCAGGACAACAGAAGACAACGTGTTTGGCAAACACAGGTTACAGAGACAAGTTATGGGGTATCCCACAGGGCACACATGGGCATTGGCACCATGACTGCTGGCATGGAATTTGTCCCAGCAGCTCCTGAATGACTCCCTTATGGGTGGGCAATGTGCCAGCAAGATGCAATTGTGATGGCAAAGGGAATGGAGGTCCATCCTGTCTGCTTCTGCCCCCAAATCTCATAACTAAATGGGATGTGTGCTTGGTTTTTGTACGCAAAGAAAAACCTTCATGCTAGCCTGAATGCATAGGGAACTTTTCAAAGTACAGAATTTCAAACAGGATTAAACCCCAGTAAATCCTCTTTTGCTGTGCAGGCTGTCCTTTCACTGAACACAGGTTTGAAATATGGGGAAGCTGATTTCCCAGAGTGCCATCCTTCACTGGCTCAAATTCTCACTGAGGTTTGTTTTCTCAGCCAGCCCTGCATATTCCTCCCTGTAATGAGTGCAACTGTACTACAAAACATCCCAAAAAATGATTGCCTTGTCACAGGATCCAGGCTCCTTCAAACAAGAAATAGAAAAGAGACAGATACTGTTCAACTCCATCTCCCAAAATGGTGCAAAATTCCTGTCAATAAATTGACCTAATGTTCCCAAGGATTTTGCAATTCTTGTTCTCCACATTTTACAAAATGTTCTTTTCAAAAAAGTTTGAGTAGATCTTCAAAAATTTAAATTAACTGGTCTGGAAAGGGCAAGTGATCAGCTGTGAAGGCAAAAGAAAATAACCAGTTTTCATTATAGAATTTATATATCATACAGAAACAGCATATTAAATTTAACATATATGGTACTCACTAATGAGCATGAGCCTCACCTGAAGTAACAATATCTGACTGAAAGAAAAAAAAAGTACTGATTGTCTTTTTCTAAATTCTAGCAAAATACAGAAATTATTTAGAAGAAAAACAGTGCAAGTGTTGCAAATATTGCAAATATTTCTTTAGTATGAAGCAGAAATTATTTTATAGCTTTCCTGTGAAAAAGTCTGAAACCCATTTTCTTTTCCTGCAAGGAGAGTGAAAATATCCTGGAAGTGTATAACTATTATGCTCTAAAATATGTATTAGGTACAGAGATAAACTCTCCTAAGAAAACAGTAAGGAAAAATCTATTCATGAAACTGCACATCATTACTGTTCTGGTTTCTTCTGGTATAAAAATTAGAATTACAGCAATTAAAAGGATGAAACCCAGGAATTAATAAATTAATTTGTAAAGGCAAAGGAATAAAAACCTAGATGTATTCCCATGGGATTTGCTGAGCCACTTTGCACCTTCTAAGTCATCTGCCAAGAAAAGGTCACTTGAACTAATCCATGCTCACACCTTGGCATCCCCACTGCAGATATTACCTGCTGCCTATGACACTAAGTGTCAGAAACAAGCCAGACTTGATCTAAATGGAGGTGTGACTGATGTGCATTTCACAAGCCAATGAAATCTATACACTGGGTGTCCCAGGAGACCAACAGTCCAACTTCCTTTGGAGTATCTTCCTCTTCTGTCTACCTTTCAAAGCATTCCTCCTCCTGACACAATAACTGTAGTGTGGAAAAGGAATCATCAATGCAAATCAACATCAAACAATTAACTTTGTGGGACAAAACTCAAAGGAAAGTTAAATGTATTTGCTTATGTTCATTTCCCTGAAATTCAGGGCTTAAACATTCAGTACTAGTTGAGAATTCATCTTCTCTAACTGTGAAACCACAGCTTTCCTGATCACCCAGGCTTTCCCTACACAAAACCATCTTTTCATGAACTGGGAATCCTGAAATCTCACAGTGAATGCCTGGCAGCAAACAAACAAATGAAACAACGGATCACAGAATAAAAGCAGCCATAAAAAAACCCCTCATGTATAAAAATTAGTTGTCAGGTAGCTGACAACTCCATTCTGTCTTCCTGTAACTTGTAACAGGCAGGAAACAATCCGTTCACATTTATCACTATTTACCAATACCACTCTCTCAGGTCTCAAAGCTTGGACCAGCTACAACTGCCACCCACTCCATATTCATAGAATCCATCTCCTTCTCCTGCCATCTGTTCTTTGTCCTGGATTAATCATGATGCATAGGGCAATATGGTTGTTACCTGCTCTGAGCACTGCTCCCAGTATCTTAGCATAGGTTTCAGCAGAATCCCTGCTGTCAGGCTGTGAGGATCATCTCCAAATGCTAGGTGTGAAACCACTGGAGCACAGAGGCAAGTTTTAGGACTAGTACTATTCCTGATGCTGTTATCACTCCTTGTTCAATGGTGGAAGATAGTTTCTCATATTTCTTATCACTACCATGCTCCAAAGCTACACTTCTTGCAAACATACCCAGCTGGTAGTGACCTCTGATGGATAACACATGGTCATGTTTTAAATTTGGACTTCAAAAGGGTTCTAAGATTTATCTCTGAAAATCAGGCTTTGGTTTGTCTATTTGGGAGTATTATCAGTGATAATACATGCATTTTAGATCCTGAAGATACCTGACAGGTGCTAGACATAGAAATCGTAATTTTCCTCTGTGAGTCTGGCTCCATTATACACACATTCAGATCCCATTTTTTAAGCAAAAGCCCTGTTTAAAGAATAATTTTACAGGTTTTAAGATGCCTGTAGTCATTTATTCAGAATTTTTCCTTTTTATTTCAGTCAGATATTAATAGAACAACAAAGAAAAATCTTTCTGTGGTTCAAAGAACTGATTTTTCTCTATATCTGTCTTTGCTTACATGTGAGGGGGGAAAGGCTCTGATAATCTACAGTACAAGCAAGAAATATGACAAAGGAAAACTTATCTTTTAAAAGAGTCTCCCATTTTTATTTCAAGTGAAACAGGCATTTAATATGCTAGAGGCTGCTTTCTGGGTAGCCTGGAACAGCAAAGAGAGGCAGCATGCTAAATATCATATACAGAGCCTGAATCATAACACAGCAGCTTAGTTACTGTTGGAAAATCTGTGACAACTTGAGACAGATGGACAGGAATAGAAGTTTAACCAGGTTTGAAGTTAAACATTAAATACCAGTGAGACTAATTCTTACTATTCCCAATATTAAGAATGCCAAATAATTTCACAAAATCACAGAATTTGAAAAACTAGAGTGAGGGTAACATATGCAGCAAACCACAGAAGACTTTACCCTTGCAAACAAAGTTGGTGAGCATTTTTGCTCACAGGAAAAGCATCTTAGTTTGAATTTGTATGATAAGTAAATATTCCCACTTCTCTGCTGGTTTGGAAGAGAGGTTAATAGAGGTGAAACATTCAACCAACATCTCTAACATACACATTTTTCTGTGCAGGAAATCATTATTATTCCTGCTTCATGATTTTATCAGCCTGGATGTAAGATCTGCAAAACGGAGAAAGGTTTACAAATGTAAAAAATTCCTTTTAGATCAAAATAGAATTACATATTTATGTTTCTGATCAGAAAGTAAGCTAGGGCAGTAATTTCACTGAATAAACAGAGACCAAGTCATCACCCCTCTCTCTGTGCTGAGATCAAAGCAGAGATTTGCAGATCTCATCCACTGAGGCTTGGATAGTCAGATCTATCAAGGCTGGTAAGATTCAACCCAAGCAGTTATAACATTTAAGTGGATTCTATTTTTGTTCAGCTCGAATTAACTGTCTGAAAGATTCATTACTTACATTGTTCAAGGCCCTGAACAAATCTGTATTAACTTTAGTGGTTCATTTTCGTAGGACAGAGCTAGCTTGTACACAAGTACAAGCTGAATTTTACCAGTGACCTAGGTTGATTTGATATGCACAAGCCAAAGAAAACTCAAGGTACTTGAGCATGTTAATTCACATTAATACCAAGTGTATGGAGCATTTTAGTTTAAAATCTTTGATGTTAATAGCATGAGTGATAAAATATGGGTCTAATCAAAATGACTCAGTATTGCACATTAAACCCTGCAGTACCCAATTACTCATTGCTGTTTCTGGTGAGAAAAGTGATATTCAAGGGTATAACCTAACCTGCAGCCATAAATAACACATATATTAAAAAGAACAGGTTGATGGCAAGGCTACCAAATGCTGTTCTTTAACTTTGTGATCCTAGCTTTGAATCCAGTGGTAGCAGCAGCAGCACAGCAGTTACATGGTATGATCAGGTCCAGGGACTGAACAAAACCACAAAGTGGTTGTGCTTGTCAAATGCAACATTAATAAGCTTGGGCTTGTTATGGAGATGATATTTCTTTAAAAAAGGACTCACATGTTTTGAACTTGTCATTTTGATTTATCTAGGAGTCTCTTCTTGATTTGCCTTGAAAAACCTTACAAGGGACAGCAAGAGACTTTTTTGGGATGTCTTGTCACAGGAAAAGGCTTCATCTTACTGTCCACCCACTTTGCTAAATAAGCAGCCTGTCATGCTTGTATTAATTCAATCAGGCCAAAGCTGAAATTAATTTT
This sequence comes from Dicaeum eximium, assembly GCA_013396995.1. Taxonomy (NCBI): domain Eukaryota; kingdom Metazoa; phylum Chordata; class Aves; order Passeriformes; family Dicaeidae; genus Dicaeum; species Dicaeum eximium. Next base: position 1,900,811 of record VWZP01010941.1, on the reverse strand, counting down.
GAAGCTCATATTTCAGCATTTTTTGTCTTGAACCAATTGAGCTTGTTGTGTATGAACACAAAGCTGCCTGGCATAGACAGGGAAAACTTTTTTTTAAAAAGAAGAAAAAAACTTTGTCAAATACTTTGGGTTAGGATTTTTTTGTCCCTTTCAGTTCAAACAAGGGCCTGTTTTGTGCTGCAGAGATTGGTACAACACTTCATCCATTTCAAACGAGAGACTGCTTTATGAACTCATGGAAAATGGGTATTTTATACAGCAACTTGCAGATATGATCCTCTGACAAGCAGTGCTCATTAAAAGAGCATCAGCTGGCTCAAGCAGTAGCCTTGGTCGTTACTGAAGTAAGTCAGAGCCTTGGGGATTTTAACACCATTTGTTCAACAAACAGTCTCATTCTGCCCAGTTGAAAAAAAAATTTCCAATTTAAAAATAAATCTTTTGTAATGGGCTCAAGGAAATGTATGGTATGGGAGGATTGAGAAGTTATCTATTATACAGGCATTCTGTTCACATCCACGATGATTCTGCCTTGATAAACAAACAGTGACACTATTGGCAAACCTGGGATTTGAAGTAATGGTTCATTAATGCAACGGCACACTAAGTAATGTACTTGGGTGTCAGCATTCTGCTGGGTTGTCTTCCTCATTGTAATACTCTTTTTCCTTCTGGATATGCTTAAAAAATATCCTGGCACTCTGTCAATATATTTGTTTGAAAAATGTCACCGTGGGCCTGTAACCGTGGTGCGTGTGTGTAACTGTGCACTGACACATGCACCGGCTTGATGCATTCTGGTGGTGCGAGTTCAGTCTCCTGTAGAGATCCAAATTATGATACGATTGCACTGAGCTTACAGACTTCTCTCATGCTGGGATGGAGATGGGGTGAGGAGCTAAATTCACAAAACAGAGCAACGTGCTCATACTGCATGGTTTGAATAGCTCTTTCAGCTGCACACAGCGAACATCTTGCTTTTCCTTAGAGGAGTTTGCAGATTAGATATGGCTGAGCTGGGGATGTGGGGTATTCAGTTCTTCCCCCTCACCAATACAATCCTTCTCCTTCTGACTGGAGCTTCCACCCTTCCTTCCTTCCCTCTTATTTTTTTCAAATTGTATTCAACAGCTCCCACACCTACCTGTCAGGGACCAAATGTTTAATGCAATGGTTTGTATAGTCCATGGCTCTGCTCCAAAAGGGGTGAGTGCTCAAAGGCCCTGGCAAGAACATTTTGGTGTATCATTTAGAATTTAGGATCTATTTGAAAAAAACACAATCAGAATTGGTACTGTTGGCATGGCAAGGTGTTAGAGTGCAAATAGAGTAAGGCAGGCTTCAATATCAAGGGGAACGACATCCAAAAGGGACAGACTTAATAATTCCTTCCATCTGCCACCTATAGATGACAGAAGGTTGACCAAGCCATCTTTGTGTGATCAGAGGGGAAAAGCACATTTTCAGCACAATTATGTAGCATCAATTTTAACTATTATTATATTTGTCAGCAAGAATTGCTTGCTAGTCATTGGATGGCTTAAACAAATTTATTGTGTGAAGAACACAGAAAAGGTGTGTGTAATTGTTTTAAAAATGTTTCATTAGTTTTTAATTTGTAGACTGATGTGACTAGTGTGGAATAAAGCAGCTTCATGCTTCCTGCCCCAGGAAATTCTTGGAAATTAGGTATTTCAACTCAGTGGGATTCACATTGCAATGTATTTTAAATTACAAGAACTGAGTCTTTTGCTTGCTTCTGTCCATCTGTGTTATAGTCTTGGATTTAGTCTTATACACAGAATGTATAGATTGCTTATCTACATAGCTTAGTGCAGCTCACACAGAAAAATCAGGAAGGAAATCTCAAAGGCAATTACATTGGAATTAAACAGCTGCAAGGAATCGTCAAATGCATTCTGGCCAGACCCAGCAGGAGTGTTTGAAATAGTTTGAGTTTATGTGAAAACTCACCTCACATGGACTTTCTGAAGGAAGACATAAGTCTCTGGTCAGGACTCTGTGAAATTTTACAGAATTGCTGAGTTTTCCCCAGTCCTATAAAGACATTACTGACAGTCAGCAGAGCTTTCCTTTGCTACTGCCTACTGATTGTAATCCCTTTCCCCCTGCCCTCACAGGTAAGGAAGGTGAACAAATACCAACTGCAGTTAATGGGATCATCCTGAATCCTTCAGAGGAAGCTATCCTACTCCATTAACCCACTGGAGACTGGCTGTAACAGAGGCCAGAGTGTGGTTTAGCTCCAAACCTGCCTCAATTGCCACAGAGTTTCTCAGGATGCCTGTACCAGTGTATCTGCTCACACAGACTGGGCTGACTGCACTGAGCCAGCAAGGATGCCCTTCTGTTCAGGCTGGAAAACAGAAGGAGCAGGCCTGACTAATTCCACCAGCAGGCTAAGATCATGCTGTATATTTGATATATCTTTCCAGCTTGCCCAGGGGAACCTCCATAAAAATAAATTTGGCTTTTGATGCGCAGCACCTAAGGAGCAAAAATACGTAGGCAAGTTGCAAACTTTAAGGGTGCTCTTGAAAACTTCTTGTTCCAAGCCCACATATCTGATATTGAAGGTGCCCATTGGCACATTCGAAGCAGGAGCAATTTTAAAAACTGAACTAAACATATTATTATTGATCTGATTTTGTCTGCTGTGCAAGGTGCAGCCCTTCACCCTGAGGTACCTCTGCAGTTCCACAGCTGACGGCCACTCAGAGTACAAGCTGATTGATTTCCTATTTGTATCCTACAGCACTTTAGTGTCATTAAATATTATTTAATGGCACTGATTAAATTTTAATGAAATTATAAAAAATCCCACAACCAGAAATAACAACAACCACATCTCCCTTAACTGTAGCCCTGCTGCAGCTCTGAAACAAGCATGCTGTCTGGTTGCATTGGAGGGTCACATCTTGATTAAGCAGAGTGTCAAGAGTATTGATAGCATCTTTTCAGTATTCTGGGGAGCAGCCATCAACAAAACCCTAACACCCTCTACTCTCTCTTTATTAATCATGAAAATATATTTGCCACTGGAGCAGAAGAGCATTGTATGGAAGCATCAGTCCTCTTTGCCCACATCCACACTGCAATCCCCTTTCATTTCACAGGAGCTGATGTTTAAAATGGAAGTCAGTTCACATGAATCTTCCTGTTGCAAACAATTATTTTTACTAGAAATCTTCAAGAAAAATCAAAACAAAGCTCACAGGCAAATAAAAATTACAAGTTCAAAACAAAAGAACATTAAAGCTTACAGAAGGAAAAAAATCCCTTACCAACTCCACCTTAATAAAAAAGAAGATTCTGACAATCATAGTCCTGTTACATACAGAGATGCCAGAGTCCACATTCCTGATTGTTTTATGTGAGTGGTGTCAGGAAACTGCCCTTCCAATAGTACTAAACAGGAAACATATCAAATGTATTTACGTTAAAAATCAAATGCAGGTGAGCAGGACACTAATTTAATTTCTCCTTTTATGGTAAAATTTCTCTGTCCTTTCTGGGCTGCAGCTGTCTGTTTGCAGATTGTTTGACTTGTCCAGAGAATGTGCAACGTGGACAGAAAGTCAAATAGTCAGGGCAGAGCAGAGGGGAAAAATTTTCTCCTATAGGTCAGCAGTATCTGGTGTGGGTCAGATAGGCAAGTTTGTTCACAAAAACCACGAAAATAAAAATATTTCTGATCGCAATATGGAGAAAATCTTTCTGGAAAGAATTCACTGCAGCTGCTCACTGTCTGATCTCTGAGTTACTTGTTTTACCAATCCCAAGAGGTGCAAATTATCTCCTGGGATATGTCAAACTGCCCATGTCCTGCTAGGCCATGCAGCTCCTCTTGGGAGACAGTCAGCATCTCACGTGATTTGGCCCTTTTACACACAGAGGCAAAAGAAGAGAAAGGAGAAAACTAAAATACCTGCATGGTTCACATCCAGGAAAGGGAAAAGGCTCCTGAACACACAGAGCAGAGGGGAGCAGTGAGGTGGGGCTCCTGCCCAGACAGGGAAAATGTTCTATTTCCTGTGTCAATCCTACGGCAAATATTTGCAAGGACTAAGCAAGCACACTTAATTGGCTACTCCTTTTGCAAGCAGAAGCCACAGAAGATGTTTATCTGATTTCACACCTTAGCTGTCAGTGTGGAAATTAAACATTCTGCAAGTCACTTTCGCTGTCAAATATGGAGACAGTTGGCAAATGAGGCCATAAAGCTGGAGATTAATTACTGGTTGCATGAATTGTTGCTGTTTTCCTCTGTCAATTACGTCACGAGTACTCATGGAGTGAACTCCTGTGAGTTTTTATCACTCCTCCCTGCATTTTTCACAAATAAAAAGTAAACAAATGTAACCAGCGGTCAGGCTAAACTGTTTGTATTCACTGGCAGGAAAAAGTTCTGGGAATTGCAGCATTTCTCTTCCTCAAGATTAATCTAAAAGTTTTAATTTCACAAGATAATTTTAAATTAGCAGATTGGGACATCATGATTTATTTTATTAATTTAAACAATATTTAGGCACATATTTACTCCTGGTAAAGGATTTTCTGGTTACTGTATTTAGTCATTTCTGGCTCTTTTGAGCTCAGAATTGCTTACATTAGGCTACATAAGATTTGTCATAAATGGTCAGGAGCAAAGAGTGAAATAAAAGAGAAGAATGAAGGAATGTACATAGTGTAGTTCAGCTTCCTCAGTCATAATTACTGACCTAAGTATTCCTCCCTATGAGGCCACTCTGGACTGGATTTTCACCAGAAGGACTAGCTATAATAGATAAATCTAAATTTCACAGAAAGGCAGGAATATGATTTACTATTAAAGAAGGCAATATACCCACCTATGTTGGGCAGCCAGCAGCATATCAGTACTCCTCTAGTACTTTAGAAAAGACAAAGATCCCAGCTGCCTCCACAGGGGCAAGTTTTAGAAAATGTGTTGTTACAGTTGAATTCATTAAATAAGCCTAGATATCAGCATTAGCCCATGTTCACATGGAATTTCCCATAGGAGACAAGTTGAAAAGAAGATTGTAAATATGTCACTAAGGTATACGGATAGGTGAGGGAATGAAATCTTCCTAAATACTAATGTCGAACACTCTAGAAGCACAGTTTGAGTTGTTTTCCTTGAATTGCAGGGACAGTCAAATCTGTCTTCTTCCATCAACTTTGGCACGTAGGACTAAAACCACCATAAGCAGATACAGGACATTATTCACACCTGCATCAGTTCATGCCTCCCTACAGACACTTATGCCCACACTGTAATTAGCACAATGTCTACGAATACTCATAAACGGACTGGGCAAGAACAAGAATCATCCTCACTTCTACCTTACAGGACCATAAATACCTTTACCAATTTTCTTTCTTTCATTTGACACTAAAAAATAGGAATTTAAAAACCCTGCTCTGGATAAAATGGCAAATCTTGCTGGCAGAAACAAAAAAAAACCCCAATAGCTTTCATTTCACATACAGGAAAGAATCCCTATGGACTACAGTTTATAAAAATTATTAAGACTGAGCATTAACTAAGGAAAAAACATATGAACATTGCATCTAATTACTTGACCAAAATCATCTTTCATTGGGGAAGCTGGTTGTAATTTGCACTTAACACTGCTCAGTGATACAGCATGGGCAGAAAAGTCTTCACACAGTTCTGTGTCAGAACAAATCACTTGTATAATTTGAATCTGTAGCGGTTTAGTTCGCCAATTCTGAATTTTCCCCGATTTCAATCAAATTGAAATTTTCCCAGCCAAATGCACCACTAAATGTGGTGGGTTTTTCTCGTGCTGGTTAATCACCAGAGCACTCTCCTGCTGTAAAATAGGATCAACTAGGAGAAAAGCAAAGCAGGCTCAAAACTTCAAGAGAAAGACAGTTTATTAACAGTAACTAAAAGAAAGAAAAAGGAAAAGAACAAAAAACCCACCAAAACCCCTCAGACCCTTCTCCTCCCTCCACAAGCCTTTCCTTCCCATTTGTCAATGTAAAGAAATAACACTCAAACAATCCCAATCAGTCCATCATTTTTGAAATAGTCTTTTTCAATTCTCTCCCAGGGAGAGGAGTCCCTCTTGTTCGTGTTATGGAAAAGCTTCTCCACAAGAGGAAAGAAAAGTTCTCTTGTGTCTCCCAATGTCCCCACAAGCAACCCGCCCGGGGTCAAATTTGCTTGTGAGGTTTCCCACTTTCCACAGCTGTCCCAAAGCTCGAAAGGGGCCACAAAAAGCCTGCGGGTGCAGGGATTTCCTGCTTTACAGATGCACTTCACAACAGAAAGCAGAGGATCTTCTTCTCTCCTCCCACTGAATCTTCCCAGGCAACAAAAGTCTGAAAAATCAACTTCCTCTTCTCTCTCGGGCACCATTTCCTCATCTCTGTGCAAAATTCTCCTGGGATCACTCTCCTTTGCTCAAAATTGAACTTTCCATCTCCCCGACAGCCTTTCATGTGTGTTACAATCAGAAAAAAAGTCCTTTTCTCCATAACCCACAAGAGGTTTTCAAAACCATCTCCTCTTCCCTCCCATCTGGGCTTCACTTCTTTCTCACTGACTCCGATGTTTCAATGTCACTCTTTACATTGTCTCCCATCTCAGTCCTCTCTCACTCAATTGGAAGGAGGATCGGAGCTCTGAAGGGGTTAACTTCTCGCTCAGGGCCTGCAGAGCTCATGTGACTCCCGCCGCGGGAACTGCGGATCGGCTGGCTCGGCCTGGCTCTCGCGCTGGCTGTCTCGGTCTCTCTCTCGCGCCTTCCCTTTCCCTGGGCCACTCTTGGGGTGCGGGGGTCCGACCCTGGGGTGCTCCTGGGGTGGGCCATTGTTCACAAGGCCTTGGCTCTTCGGCCACCCTTCCCCCCGCCTTCCTGCCGCCGCCCGATGGGGGGGGCGGCGACAAAACTGGCCGATCTCTTTCCACCCTTCCCCCGTCGCCTGCCGCCTGCCTCTGATGAAATGAGGGTGGGGGGACAGGGGGAACCGTCCCACAGCCGCCGGCTGGGCCGGGCCTGGGAAAGGGGCCGAGCCCCCCCCCAGGCCTGGCCCCAGGGAGCTCTTACCTCGGGGACACCCTGCCTGGAAAGAGCGCGCTCCTCCCTCTTCCTCTTGAATTTGTCCCCCTGGGACACCTGGAATTTCAATGAGCCGCCTACAAATTCTTACCATTTCCGGGTAAACCTCAAACCATGACAGAATCATTTGAACTGAGTAAGATAACAGCATCTCAGTCCTACCCTGGAAGATTGGCAACGAGTGAGATAAACAAGACCTGCTGCTCAGATAAAGGAATAAAAATTAGCAATTATTGAGGGATTGCCACTTGAGTTTGCTAGACATAAGACTGATCAAGGGCATCACCATCTACCTTTTCTGCAACATAGAGGCTGACTGGTGTGAGATGTTTGTTGTTTCTTGCCTACTGATCCAGGAATATTGTATTTCCAAATGGTTGTGGGAATGCAGGCCAGCAAATGTGTTTGCCTTCACCTGGAAGATGGATGCACTCAAATACGTAAAATATGTCAGGATATTACAGTGGCTACACCAGTTCAGCTGGGCAAAGAAAGAGGTTAAAGAAGAGACATTCTTTGTGTAAATGTATAGATGAAAAGAGGCTGAAAAATTAACATAATACCAGTGACATTTAGACAAAGATTCACGATTGTACACAAGCTTCATGTGCTTTGCTACCTAAGTTTCATTTCAGCTCCTCAGCACAAGCTCCACTGCCCTGCGTGGGACTGGCACCTGCCTTCACTGAAGGGAATTGTGGCCTGACATGAACCTCCTTTCCATACCTACTTTCTTGATGTGATTACAATTAGATCTAAATCTTCCTACAGCTGTTGCAGAAATTCAAACCTTAGCATAGATATTCAAAATTTTATACACAGTCTTTTGTTAAAGTCTGTAATTCGTGCCTCCACGGAGATGAATAACATCAATTTATAGATACATACATCTTGAAGAACATCATTAATTTAATTCTTCACTAGAGTTACTAATAACTAAACAAATAATGGATAATAATGTGTTTGTAAGAATAAAGAGGCTGTGAGGGAGATCATGACATCCACTCACTCCTGTGACCTGCATTTCTTCACTTTGGTGTGCCAGGAACTACATGTCATTCAGGCCACAGCCAAATAAAGATTGGAGCATTCCCATGCATGCTGTTATGACTGTAAAAATAATTAGTTGCTTATTAACCTACAAAGGATTATCTTGAACCAATAAGATTGTGCTGGTTGGACTGGAGCCATTTGATTACCTACTGCTCCTGTTTACAGGGAATTGGGGACTACTGCTATTCACTCTATCAGTGGTTATGAGAAAATGACTTTTTCCAATCAAGCTATTGTGGTTACATGGTTTTACCTTTTCTACTTACTGATAGTATGAATTACTACAATGTTCTTTTTTTTTTTTTTGGTATTATTTTAACAATTGGTCAGCTTTCAGGTTTGGCCATAGGGCAGTTAAAATTATCTCAATATGACAATAGATGTCAAGAAACATCCTGACAAGACCAAAAGGGAAAACAAAAATATCAGGTAAGAAGGCTGAATTATTGCAGTGGTCAATTAATACCATATACAATCTGAAAACAATACTTGGCTGGTTACATTCCTGACAGGCTTATGCTTGACAAATCTTCAGTCCATGGTGGAGAGCAATACACTGATTATTTCCAATTCATGCCAACTTCTGGACTACATCCATGCAAGTATTTGAAAACTGTGTCTGCAATAAGCTGATTGGTTCAGCATCTAATTTTTATATAACAAAAAACTCCAAAACAACAACAACAAAAACCCACAAAAAACCAAAACAAAAAAACAGTGAAAAAAAGAAAAAGCTAAACAACATAGAAGCAAGAATTTTATGGGATTACAAGCTTACTCAGCCATCACAGGATGCCTGAAAGGCCAAGCACTTAGCTTTCCTTGGTAGAGATTAATTAGCTAGCTGTGACTCCCAGATCTCTATTTTTAAATAACGACTTGCATAAATCTCTGAAGACAAGAATTTAACACTGCTACATTTCACACAACCATGGCTGCAAGATATTACTATCACTGGAAATGCAAGTTTGCAGGAAACTGATGTAATGCTTTTTCCATGAAGAGTAAGAAAATTAACCCTGACACCTACAAAATTCCATTTGGGCTCACCTCGATTTCCAATAGAACACTACAACAAATTGCATCCTCATACTTCTTACACAACTACAGAGTTGGCAATATTAAAAAATCTGGCAAGGTGCCTGTGTTTTAACTAGAATTAATACTTGTGAAAAGGGAAACATTTGGGAAATGTTGAAGGCCTGGTGCATTTGTTCCAAGGCTACATCACAAACATTCATACATGGATACTTATACCTTCACTGAAGGTAAGCAGAACTATTTTGCCATTTTTCGGATTGTTTTTGTATGTTTGTGCTTATTACCATTGGGCTCACAACTCCCTCTCATTCTGAGCAGCTGCACTGAAGTAGGTTTAACCACCTGCAGGTTTCAGATAAGAGTTGCTCCTTTTTCCAACTCAGGTTTTGAATTCCCTCAATTCATGTAAAATTTCTGTCTGCAGTCATAGTAAAGACAAAGAGCAGGATGAAAGGAATAGCTGCCTGCAGAGTGATCCTCCATAACTGCACACCCCAGGATGCTGTCATCAGCTGGCAGGATTCAGGTGCCATTCATAAATGTGATTTTTTACAGAATGATAGTCAATAGAATTGCCATAACATTACAGTGAGAAGAGAGAGGAGACATGAAACACTCCAAAGTTGATCTATGCTGCAATATTAAGTGAATTACCAACATTTTGCAGTAGGTTTATCTCAAGGAATACCAAAATAACTCAGCTTTGAAACATCCCAGTAGTTATTTAATAGGCACAAAAGATCAACAGATAATTACAGTGTATTTTGTTAATTACAGTGGTTATGATTTATAGTATATTTTAATTACCACAGAGAACCTAGCATGAAGGATGAACACTTAAAAGTCAAGATAAATATATTAATACATCGCCTATAAAAATAAACCTATTAGGTAACTTCACTGATCTTTGCAAGAAACTGCCAAGCTACGTAAGAACAGCCCTTTTCTGTTTGTTATGTAAAGACCCAGTGAGTTACAGAACCATCTCTCACTATTTGCCAGATTCAGTAGGACAAGTTTTATTCCCCATCATAAGCACACACCTTTAAGAAGTCCAAAGGAAAGAAAACAACTAGTGCTTCAGTTTAAATAGGTGACATCAAATGCTATTTTCTTAGCATTATTTCAGCCTTATGCTAATGAATTCAGGCACTGTTGTAGGTGAGTCTCTCCTCAATTATGCAAACTTTGGTCCTCAGTATAGAGGTCATTATGTGGCATGCAGAATTTGTATAGTAATGAGGTTATTCACATTCTGTTACAGTGCATAAGAATTGAAAACCAAAAGTGAAATTACCTTTCTTCCTTGTCTTTTTTGTCTCCATAAATTCGGGCTAATAACTCTGTGTTATGGTATGACTGGGATAGGAATATTTTAGAACACAGCATTGAACCAATATCACAAAACAAACACCATAGTGGGGAGCACTGCATTAATACCCGGCTCCTGAGCTCTGGGAAATGAATTTCATATGTAATACAGTGTGATGTTTACCAATTCATTACAATGACCCGGCTTGCTGCTTCCCCTGAAAACTGCAGGAACGGAAATGTCACACACATCTGCATTCAGGAGGTTACTGTGCATCACTGCACACCTCTCATGCTGTCTAAACCCAAGTCTGTGTTTTGCTGTCAGCGCAATGGCTCGGCTGTGACCCCACAGAACTGCCTTTGGTGGCAGCAGGGCACCCTGGGCACTCATAGCTTGTGGCATGAAAGAGAGAAACTACACTCAGGACAACCCATATCCCACAGGATCTTCTGGAAATCTTTAGAATAGGCTGGAAGTGTGACTACAAGCAGGGGGATGTGGCAGAAGATAGATGGTGTGAAAAGCTGGAACCAGGCTGTGCATTGGAAAGGGATCTGAATTGACGAGAACAGGATTTCAGACTGGGAAGCTGCCTCAGCTCAAGGTGGTGCAGAGTACATCTTCAAGTTTTAGGTACATACATGGATAAGGACATCCACATGCAGCTATCCCAGCTTAAACTTCCTCTGTTTCAGCTCTCTATGTTGTTGGATCTTTTTATACTAAAACATAACTTCATAAAATCTGTGTATAACATATGGTCCCAGTGTCTTTAAAACACATCTTATGCTGGCTACAGGAGTGTCTGGATTAAGACAGAAAAAAGGGTTTGGAGTCTTTTCCCTCCCTTAAATGTTCATTAGGAAGCTGATGAAATCTACAAAGCCAAGCACAGCAAATTACTCCAGAGTGACATTTCAGCCTTGGAGAAGGCAAACTGCCCAGCACCCTAACTTTGTGGAATATAAAGAATGATGTAGAACAGAAAGAGAAGAGCTATAGTCAGGCCAGCTCGTATTCCACAAAGTGTATTTCTGGTAGTGATGAGGATGTGCTGGAACAAAAAAAGAGGGCCAGAATGTGGTTTCCATTTCATGGCAATTATTGATGGTCCAAAATTCAATCTCACTGCAAACTAATAAATATAATTTCCAAAGCAGAATTCTACAAGCTGTGTGTTTGGCCATTTTTTAATCCTTAAGTTTCAGTTTAAAATTGAAGTTTGAATTTTGATTTATTATTTTTTCAGTAAAACAGCATCAATCTCTGATATGCACTATTTTGAGTTAAATGCAAATATGATCTATAAGAACCATGCTATATTCAGAAAACTGACATGGCTGATTAATACTTAGTGTTCTTCTGCTTTTCTGAATTAAGGATAATTCACCTGTGTAGAACAAAGTAGTGCAATACAAAATATATTTAATTTTAGCTAGAGGAGTGAAGTGCAAACAAGTTCCATGTCTCCTGTCTACACAGTAATAAAACAATTCAAGAAATGTCTATCCAAATGGCCTGACCTTCTAAAGTAATAACTACCCAGCAGCTACCAGTGAAGTTCTGTACCTCACAATTAATTTAAATGAAAGCTATTTAAGTGGAAGATTTTCACAAGGAAAACATGCAGTCATGGGAACAGAAATGGCAAGTGCATCTTGGGAAATCTCATCACTGTCAAACTCTGGAGTGAACATCTAAGTTTTGGTACCAAAATGTGTAAATCTTAGTTTTATTTTCACTGTGTTTTACACACAATGGCTGACAAATAAAAAGCAATTATGAATTTGTGGTGACACTTACTAACTCTTCTGGGTTATGCTAAAGCCAAAACTTCTAACCCAGCATTTATTCTCTTCCCAGTTCTCCATCTTTTCCTCTTGCAGCAGGTCTGTGGCCTTGCCAGCATGTGCAAAAATCAGCATGACATAATAGTATTATGAAATGTGTTCTTTAAAAATTAGTTCTTTCAAAACAGTATCTTTTGAGACTTTCTGAGAGGCACAAGTGGAAGGATCCCACCATGTCTTAATGCAACTTCCAGAATTTCTCAGCTTTTGGGAGATAATAGCTGTTCTCTGATTCTTTTGTGTGAAACGCCAACATATTTATATTGAGATCCAGGGTCTGAGGTTGAAGCATTATTACAAAAGCAGTGAAGTAGGCAACAAGTTCTAAATGCAATTTTCTGTGAGACAGAAGTACATTCTGTTTCACGTTTATATTCAATGATCTTTACATGCTGAATGCAATACCATTATCACATCTATCTGAAATCTTTTTCTGCTACGGCACAAAAGAAATCATTCTTAATCACGAAGTCTGGCAAGTCATTAGGAGAGCAAAGTTTCCCTATGAGCTGAAAAGGCTGCATCAGGGGAGAAGGGGAGATGAAAGACAGCTACTGCTCAGCTGCAGGACAAATCCTGTACTCTACACCCTGCTCACCGAGTCAGCTCAGTACAGCTTCAGCCTGGAAGAATTACTCTGGATCCAGAAAAAGGAACTTCTTGTTAAGACAAGAACATGCCACTGGTGAGCAAGTACTCGAGGTGTGGAGCAACAGCGTGTGGATGAGGTTACAAAATTAGCTGTCTCACTGAAATGTATTGTTTACCTTCACTTGGGCCAGGCAGGTAATCAGAGGGCTCTACCTGTTGTATTTGCAAGAAAGCCTCAGCTTCCATTAAGAAATAATGTCTGAGACTGACAAGCTTGTTTACCCAAAGGCAGATACAGATGAAATTTGGAAATGAGAGAATTGTTGTAATTGCACTCAGCACTGAGGGTGGGCTGTCCAGGGAAGCCTCTGCCTGTGCTCCTTCTTCCAGGGAAGCATCAGTGAGATTCTCATTGCCCTCATCCCTGAGGGCTTTTGTGCAGGACTCTGAGAAGGGAGAAGGCCCCTGTTCAGCACAGGGAAGCAAACAGCTTCACTGGGACCTGATCCTGGTGTAATCATGCTGTGCTGGGAAAAGCAGCTTGGATCAATGTAGCTTTCTGAACTGTCAGATACCAGATACTGCAATGCACCATTTTCTCTGGATGATCCAGCACATGCCAGGTGCTATTTCAGGAGTACCACTGGCAGAACTAAAGCTGATGGACCACACTGGTATGGTGGAGGGAAGTGAAATGGTGGGGACAGGGAGGTCCCATGAGTGACTTCAGAGCTTCTGGATGGAAATGATCCTTTCTCTGAATCCATGAGACTGGGAGGTGCAAAACTCATCTATTCAGAAATTAAGACACCTTTCTCATCACAGAACTGAGTTATATTATCTGTTCAGTGACTTCCTGGCTGCCCTCCATCTAAGACACTTCCCATTTCCTTCCTGTACCTAGAGCTAAAGTTTCAACCTTAGGTTTTCCTTAATATCTTAAATTACAGCTTTTGGGTTTTGTAGCTGCTGAACCGAAAAAATTCTTAGTTCAAATCATGTTCCAAATTTGCCTAACAATTCACTCTGTCATTCAAATATATACAAACGTAGACACGTAATCTGAAACACTTCTGTAAATTACTGTCATGACATTTCCAGTATTCTTCATTACAATTAAAGAACCTTTAAGTCATTCCACCATATGAGAAGTGAAAGACTCTGGACATGAGACTCAAACATGAACCCTCTTTTTTCAAGATCAAGTCTGTGGGCCAGTTTCACTATGTGATTGTCAGATTGCAACCACGAAACCTCTGAGATTAACTCTTTCCCATCAATTCTGAATTCTACCCCACTAGTGGCATTAACATGCAAAATATCTGCTGGAACATGCAATTTTTATCACAACTATTAATGAAATGCAGCATCACAAACAATAAAGCTTAATTAGTAACTAAAGTGTCTATGGCAATTAAATAAGAAGGAAGTGTTCTGGAACACAGCAGGATACTTGGAGTCATTTACATTGCAAATGGATTTCAAAGTTGCTATTGATGGAAGTTTGGGGGAAGTTAAGATTTTTAGAAAATGAGACACTGAATCTATGACACTCGAATATGTACTTTGACTTAACATGAACTTGGTAACTGAAACTGCAGGTGGAGTTAACAGGAGCAGCCAATCATATGAAGTGCAATGACAAAGCATTAAAAAAAAAGGTTAAGAAAAATCTTGTGCAATCTAATGCAGTGACACAACTCATTAGTGTCAGGCCAAAAGAGAACTTAAAATGAAAGAATACATGTTCAGTTATACAGTAAGGAAAATTTGTTAATGTATTCCATGCCTGATTATTTAAAACTGAACACAGCTGCTTACTATACTACACAGTCATAACTCGACCTGGAACACTACAACCATTTAAGATACAGAGCAAAGGTCCTATTTCAGGATAGTTTGTGAATAACTGAAGTGGACAAGTGGTGGAACACTGTCCACTTGTTTCAACTCACAGTTCATCCATTGTAGGATGAATTATTCATCCTACAACAGCAAAGCTGGATAGTTGTTGGGAGAAGGCTGGGCAAGAAGAAAAACGAAGAGGAAAAGAGCCAGGTGGCTGAGATTTGGAGCCAAGATTTCTCCTGTGCGACAGGAAGGTAAAGAATGAGCGTTCTCTCTTTCTCAGAAAAAGTCAGTGAAAGCTACATGGGGAAAGAATTATCACTGGCTGATTCACTAGGCAAGTGAGGTTTCAGCTTTGCACAGACAGCTCTGAAAGCAAGCAAATCCTCCTGAGTTTGCAAAAGGACAGGTCACCTCCAAACCAGACTTGTCCCCAAGCACCTCACTACTGTCTGCACCAAGTCTCGCTGTGTTCCCCCGGGAATGTGCACTCAAGCATGCTGAAACATTGCTGGTCTTGGTACAGCAGCTGTGACTCTGCAAACTGCACCTGAGAGCCTCACAAAGGCCATACAGCTTTTGAGCTGTCCATGAGGATATATTTAGGAAGAGGCAATTTGGGGTTCTTTATCTGCAGGGTACAGGAATTTGAATTGTTCCCACTGACAGTAGCTATAATATGCCCAGTCAAAGATTCATTTTTATGACAGAAAGAATGGAAAAATAATGGCTTTAGATTCCTTCATTTCACAGGTTTCCTGAACTTGAAGTGCTTTAATTTTCAGACCTATCTAAATCTGAAAACACTGTCTGCCATCTCTAATTGGCCTTCAGGACCTCTTCAAGGTTTTTTTTCTCTCTCTTCTTTTTTCATGTCTCCTTCGCTATCCCATGCCCAGCATATCAATCTTAGTGAAATTTAAAACAGCAAAATTCTGAGCTTTGGTGCTATAATAGAATTTCAGCCGGTTTCACAAAAATCCGTGGCATTATCTGCTTTCTCCTTAAGGGAAGAGGTGAGTAAACAGAGCAAAAGGTATTTGTCAATAGCTTCATAAATAAAATCCCTTGACACTTCTGGTCCTCTTTCATCTCTCTTTGTTTGCATATTTACAAACATCCCAGCACCAAAAGAAAGGATTTCCAAAAGCGTTCAGCAGATTGTTTACTTTGCTCTTAGTGCAACAGGAGGTAAAAGCGTGCCTTACCTAATGGGAGCCCTGTCAGCCTTTCCTGATAGTAAAACCCATCTCTAAGGTTTTTCTTCCCAGAATGTGTGTGGAGCAAGCACCACAAGAAGCTGGTGTTTTAGCCACGAGGATGTCTGCTCTATAGGACAGCTTCTCCCTGGAATATCTGCTGCTCTCCAGTGAACCACAGAGGGGGTCATTACCACTACACAGCCTTGACAGGTGACAAACTTCTCTTTCTTTTGCTCTTCTGTAGTATAAGGAGACACTGCCAGCACCTTTCTTCTGTTCTGAGGTACAGTGGGCACAGTGAATAGACGCACGTACTTCTGAGAATGCTTTGCACTCCAACACTCACATCTGTGCAAGATGAAAGCAATGAAAAGGCATAAAAACAGTGAAACCAAAAAATAAAAAT
Organism: Dicaeum eximium; assembly: GCA_013396995.1. NCBI lineage: Eukaryota > Metazoa > Chordata > Aves > Passeriformes > Dicaeidae > Dicaeum > Dicaeum eximium. Next base: position 1,884,390 of record VWZP01010941.1, on the reverse strand, counting down.
GTGTTATTCAAGGGTTTGAAGTTTTTGCTTTATGCTCTTCTAATAGCTCTGCAATGAAATTCCACTGGATCTTTTTAAATGAGTGCAGAAAATCTGACCTTGCAAGTGCTGGCTGCTCCTGTCCTGGTGCTGAGCGCTTCACCTACTGCCTTAGAACTCTGGTGCTGAATGCATGTTCTTTATACCTGTGGGACCAATCTCATCATTTATATTTTTACTATTGTAAGGTGAAAGAACAAATGGAATTGTCAGAGTTTGTATTGTTAAAGTGTGGAGTAGCCACGGAGCTGACTTTTGGAGCAAAACTTAGAAACTGGAGGGCACATGCAAACGTCTGAATACTAAGGGGCTAGAGATTGTTTGTCTTGAACTCAAACTTCAGTCAAATGACATGACATATGGAAATAGCTCCTTCAGGACTGGCTCATTAGTGCTCTTAAGACCTCTGATTCACCTTCCATTTTAAATGCAAAAACTTCCACAAGCTTTGTAAATATTAAACAAAGTAATGGTTTGCACACAAATGTATGGGCAGGTTTTCAGACAGCTTAGGGAAAAAAAGTACTGTGTTTGTTGCCACAAATAAAGCACCTTTTTTACCTCTGTAAATGTAAACTTTCAAGGGTGATGGTGAACTCTGGCACCCAGGCCCAGAAAGCCCTACATAGATGAGGAAAGATAGCAAATTATGAGACCTGAACCAGGAAACATTCACACTATGCAAAGGGTCTTGGATCTTTAAAATGAGCCAAATCTAAATCCTAACTGAAAAATAATTACCTCTGAGCTATTTGTTAGGGGACAAGCTTAAGTCATGGATCTAGTTTGATTTATTTTTTGCTTCCTGATACCTGTGTTTCTTCCCTTGTCTACCAGTGCAACAAACAGGGAATAAAAGTTGCCTTATAATTATAGCACAAGGAACACCATGGGGAGAGAGGATATTCACACAACTTAATTGAGACACTTTTCCCCACGTTTTCTACAGCCACTGAAGAGAGTCAGCTTCACAAGGCAACTCAGAGCCCCTAAGAAACCCTCCATGTCCGATCACCTCTCCTCAGATATGACTGAAAAGAGCTCTAGCAGCAGTGAAAAGAGGCCTTCTCTTCAACGAATACAGAGAAAGCAAGAAAGCCAAAGTGTCCTGATGAAAGTTCCTAGGCAGTTTTTCGAATCTCCTCAGTTCTGTTTATGCTTATTCCACAAGACTGTGGTTGATAAAAAAAGGAGTTGCCTCAGCTGGGTCCCCTTCCACCAGCTCCAGGGCTGCAGGTTAATGCTGAAGCCTGTAAAGCACCACAGCTGTGCAATGAGAAAACGAGAGGCAGAACAGGCAGGATGTGATGCTTCACATCCCAGCACACCAGATTCTGTCTCTAACAGCAGATCTTCACAGAAAACATAACCAGAAGAAAGGCAGCACTACCAGCCAGTAACTGCTACGGGCAGAAACTGGAATATGAATGGAGGTGCTGAAATAAATGCTGTGTGTTGTATTCAGAGGCAGTTTGCCCAACAGAAGTGCTATCCTGTACCTATTTTAAAGTGTTTTATGATTTTAAAGCATCATAAAGGTCAAAGTTTAATAACTGTGGTGTATAATTCCCTCTACCTTTAGCTCTGCTTCTAGTGTTATTAACTTATCCTCAGTCTACACATAATATGCAGTGCAGCAGTTCGAGCGATGCTCTGCCAAGCTGACAGGATCAGCTTCTCAAGGGATGTAAGGGTAATTCACCCTCCAACTTCACTGAATCCTCTTTGGACCAAAACCTGCTAGTTGGACAAAAGTTGCCACAATGTGTCATCTGCTATAGCATATAAGAGATGTGAGATGTGGCAAACATTTGTAATTGAAAGCATACAGCTGAGTGCAAGAGGAAGCTGTATTTTAGAAAAGGAATCAGATGGTTCCACATGTATAAACAGCAATTTCACCTAGTGTTATACAGCTCCTAAGAATAAAACACTTGCTTTTGCTTCCACAGGAAAGCAGATTCAGGCTCTAAATTGATTACGGTGGCCACTTTACTTGAATAACTCTAAGAGCAAAACACAGCCCAAGACAACAATTCACTGTGGAAGAATCCACATTCTCACAGCCTCAATATAATCAGTCTCCCAAACTCAGTTAAAATAACAATTTATACAATTAACTTAGTCCTTTTTTCCTAGCTCTGGTTGTTCTCAACTGCATCCATAAGGAGACTGATCCAAAACACACTCAAGCCAATGAATGACTATCGGTGGCTTCAATGGTTTTAGATCAGCAACAGTTTAAATGAACTTGGACAGATTTTTGCTCTAAGAATTGATCACAAATATTGAGTAATAAAAAGCCCAACATTTTAAAGTCATTATGCAACAGAAGTGATTTTTCACAGAGGACAGAGAAATTCTGTCTGGCCCACACTTTTGTCTGGGTGAGCAGTAATAGATTTTTGCACATTCAAAACCAAAACTCTTCTTCTACAAAAACTCTTACATGAAATAGCGAAATTTACTTTCTGCAAATGTTTATACCAGATGTGATTGCTTGACTGTTTGCAGAGTTAATGTGAGAGTGTGAAGTAAATTAATTTTAAAATTAAAATAAATATTCATAGACATTTTTAGTTCACATTATTCATCCAGCTTTGTTTAACACAGAAGCCAAGGAACAAATTGGCAGAACAAAGGGAGACATGAACATAAAACCAGTTTCCTTTCTTTTGCTCCAGTCTTTCTACTTTGTGAGCATAGTCTGATACTCCCCAGTTCTGGCAGTTAGAACATCTGTATTGAAAAGGAAAGAAAACGTCCTCATTTTGCTCATTCCAGAACACCAATGTGGAAAAAAATGTGGCATTTCTTAGGTGTAGAAAATTGCACCAAGGATAACCTCCCTTCCTGTGCTTGAGTCTATCTTCAGAATTAGTATTAATGCCGTGACACCACACAACAGACATATGGAAGTGTTATTTGTTTCTCATTTACCAAACAGATAAGAATATGGAAATAGTTTCAGTCCATTTGTTTGATGAGCTTCCTAAGCCAGTAATAAACAAATCAATACAATTAGTTTTGGCTCATCATCATTAGAAACCTTCACTACTGGGATACAATTTAATTATACCTCTTGTTCCACAGCAAAGAAAAGCCTTTGAAAATGGACTACTTTGCCAACGATCGAACCAGGAGGGAGGAGCAGGAGAATACATCAGTGATGGAGGAGTTATTATCTAAGCAGGGTGTACAACATATAAAGCATATTGTGCAATACAATTTCCCTGATTGCAAGTCTAAAATATTCCTGCCATTAAGTGCTTATGAGCAACCCAATGTGAAATCCAGCTGTAAAATGACTGTGTATATGACATGCTTCATGTGAATGTTGCAATTAATATGGCATGCATCAATCACTCTTGGACTTGATTACAAATGCACTAATCCTAATTGATTAATTAAGCTGCAAAGTTACATACAGTAATGTAGGTTAAAAAAATCTTCACCATATGTGTGCTAATGTCCCAAAATACATTTTCATTGTGGAGATTTAATGCTGATACTTCACTCTCAGCTGTGCATCAAGGGTCTAACAAGTGGGGCTGCACTAAACACAGACATTCCCCAAACTGGAAACTCTTCAGTGTAGGAATGCAGTGAGCTATAACAGCAGTAAAGGAAATAAACATTCACAGTCAAATTCATTCAGAGTCTGGAGTACTTTTGGGAGGAAGGGAGGAAAGGGCTGGAACCTAAACCTGACTTTCCTGATGAACTCAAGAATCACAATTCTACTGTGGCAACACCAGCTGCAGAACAGTCCTCACCTTGGAAGGGCTGAGAGGAAATCTCAAGTTTTTGGTGCACTGGATGCACAGAGTGGCAGCTCTCCAGCAGCACCAATCAAAGCCTCAAGGCTTTAATTGGGATTTGCACACCACCTCTTTGTGCCACAGTCGCAGCCACCCTTGTCTAAACCAGGTCTGACAGGCTTGAAAGTGAAGATTACCCCAGAGAGCTGAGGCAGCTGGGGCAGGGCTGTGCCAGCCTGTGTGGGGACAGGGGCACAGATAACCTGCAGCTGGAGATGAAAGAACTACACAAGAAAGAAAACCTCCAGTGACCTCCCCATTGTGCCACCTTAGCAAAGGCCAGGTTTACCAGGCTTTTCTTTCCCGTGGTTTCCATCCTTTGGGGAAAATACCTTTGCAAAATCTAAGGTGACTTGATGCATAAATAATGCAATTGGGATCACTCAAAACCCATTACATTCATTGCACATCCAGTGCAAAGCTCACTATTGTATTTATAACAATACATCTTCGGATGACACGTTTTAGATTGACTTGTAGGAACTTTTTACACAATCAATAAATGCTATCTCCAAAATTAATTGCTTGGATATTTAGAAGTGTATTTCTGCTAGTACCTAGCATCAGGCAGTGGCAATCAATGCACTCTGCTGTATAATTATTATTCTAATTTTCATCTTATTTTTGAGTGATACTAAAAGGAAAAAATATCATGTTTTTTAAAATACAGGAACTGCTGCATGTATAGTTTGAAAAACTGGGGTATATTTTACATTTCTATATGAAGACTTAAGATGCTAACTTCAGAGAGCCTTTTTGAGGTACCTTGCTGTAAACAGACACAAAAATTACAGCAAGTTGCCTGAGCTGAAATTCAAGTTGTGTCATAATGACAATGGGAGATGTTGAGATGTAGTCTTTCAAAGTATATGAGGTTGGCTTTCAGTTTCAGCTGGTCTCCAGTGTTATCAGAAAGGACCAAATCATCCTGGAAGGCAGGTATGAAAGGAAAATTACCCCAAGGTTTCCTAGTAATCCCAGAGTAACACCACCAATGCCAATATCTCAGCAGTACAGAACCAGAGTGAGCATTTGAAGATTTCCAGAAAATAGTAGGATTTTTTAAAGCCTCTTATACAGGCTTCTATGTTTTGCTTGGAAAAGTCTGTGAAAAATAATATGGCCTATTTAATGTTTGTTTATTGTTATTTTTGCCTTCAGGATGCAATGCAGTAATGTATTTTCCACTGCATACATGTATGTATTTACCCTTCCTTAGGTTTAACACTAGCTTCTCTTTCATCAGGTCCCTGGACCATAATCCAAAAGTAATGGTCCAGTATCACTTAAACTGTCATCTGAGTACACAGCTATTAAACAGAGCCAAGCTGATAAAAGGAAATGGTGAAATGTATGGATGGCTGAATGCTGGAACAAATTTATCAGCCTCTTCTATAAAGCATTATCACTAGGAACTGGTGTGGCAGAGTGGAGAGGGCACCATGTTGAGGAGGTACTTAAAGTTCATTTTTCTGTGAGGAAGTTTGCACTGCTCACACTGAAGTGCTCCCCTTTGCTGAATTGTCTTTGTAACACCTTCCTCAGCCTTGCAGGACACGACAAGGGCTGCAAGCCAATAAAGCAAATCCTACAAGAGGCTGCAGCTCAAACGAAAGGGACGTGAGCTTGGAGGAAGAAAGGCACATTTATTTGCATAGTCACACCTGAAGAGCATGGGGAGCTGAACCTTTGGCACAGTTCAAGGATCTCTCAACAGGACTGTGCCTGCCTCACTCATTGCCTCTGCTGAGAGTCCAGGGGAAAAGCCAGCAGTAACCTTAACTCAAATGACTCTACTGGGAAAAAAATGAAAGTTAATAAAATCTGGGCTGTTGTGTTAAAAATGTAGCAAAATCATTTCCCAGGATGTGTTATCCTCTACAGTGCCTTACATAAATACAGGAAAACTTCATCCAAACACATCTTTTGTTTTAATGCCAAGACCCTGGGGCCGTGAGATGTCACAATTTTATTGTAAATTTTACATTTTCTACCATTCTTTGAGCCCCGCTTTTTGGAATCCATTGACTTGATGGCATGTGCCACTTTTGCTGTAAGCAAATAAATTTCCTAGCCATCAGGATTTCAAAGAGCAGCTGGAAAACAAACCCAAGAAGCCCAGAAAAAAGAACCAAATTTAACAGAATTCCAGTTTTATTCTCCTTAAATCTCATCACCTCAGCTCCAGCCTTGAACACCTGTGAATGATGGCATCAAGACCCACGGTGACACCTCTAACAAGCTTCTGTTCCTGGCCCAGAATCTACGCAGGGACTCAGAGGAGAAGCTCCCAGCAGATGTCAAAGAAGATTTGATGAGGAGCACAGGCACCATCTGCAGACAGACACTTCCTTACAGCACCTGGTGCTCTCCCCAACAGCACTGACTGCACCAGAGACACAAAGTTCAAAAGGCAAGTAAACCAACACACTCTGGGACTTGAAGTGAGGCAGCTGACTGAAGCTGTGACCTCGCATGCCAGTGAGAAAATGCCAGCCTTGTTACCACGTGTCTAGAAACCCTTTCTGAAAAGAAAACACAAGTGCCTTTATTTCAGAGGGCATCCATTCAAAGGACTGCACTCATTTTGTGCTTTTAACTCAACATCTGATTATAAACACGAAAAGGAGTTTGATTCTGTCATCAGGTGAGCAATTTTGTTGGTTTATTGTTTCCTTTAAAACAGATGATAGCTGCAAATAGAGCAAAACCAGCCTAAAAGCCCTAAATGCACAAAAGTTTCCTGATGTTTTTTCTGTGGTGCATCACTGTCTGACAGCTCTCCACTGGTGAGTCATTCAGATCCCTGGCTACAAAGTCCATTAGGATCTTGCAGTGAATTCTATTATCTGATTGTTCTAACACTGCTAAGAGGATAAAGTGGCAGGGCCACATTCTCTATTTCTAGAGTGCAGTTATAATAACAGGCCCAGAACTCCAGTGAGCACTTTGCAATTTTCAAGTGCTGTAAAACACCATGAAATCTAACAGTCATATCTTTGAGACCCCTCAAAACTGTTCTCCTTCTCAAGGTTTAGGTAATCTGATCTGGGAAATCTTATGCCAATGGGAATCATACACATTCATCTGCAGATTCTTGTTCAAAGGACAAGTCCTGTAATTTCAGAATATATTCTTCCATTTTAATTGAACCCAGGATGTTGAAAGCATATTGTAAAATTCAGTGCTTTTCCAGTATCACTATTTCCTTCTAAACTGAGTGGTTTGAGTGGTTGATTGTTATGGAAATGAATGAAAAATGTCAAGAGATTCTGAATTTCAAGTGTTCTGTTCCTGGTATCAGATCAGACTGTATTGAAGCACGTAATTAATGGTGTATCTGCCCAATCTACTCAATTACACTGTTTCTAGAAACTAGAATAAATATTTCTTGTATGTATACACCCAGATGGTTAGCTTGCATTAGCTGCATGACCTATAACTTTGAATATCTTTGTATGCAGTTAGATACTGAAGCATACTGTTCCATCACCATAGTTTCTTGAATTTAATACTACATTAATTCAGCAAGTCACAAAAAAAGCATTTGAGATGAGATAAAACAAACAGTAAGAATTTCACCTAATCTAAAAAGTCCAGTAACAAGGGAAACATGTGGTTCTATAATCTTGCCTCAGAAGAGTCTTTCACATATTCACTCAAAGTTTTAATTTCTCTGCACAGAATGAAATTCCAAATGGTTTTTGACAGTCATAACTCTTATTCAAACCTATTTCATTTTAGTAGCTGAACATCAATTCACACCATAATGAAAAGTAAATCTTCAAAGTTGTCTCTCCCTTCTCCCTAGCATTTAATACAAATCAATGACACAACGTGACCACTATCACAACATCTTTACGTGCAGATCATTTTCTTAGCTAGCTTCACACATTTAATCAACAATACTAAGATACTAAAATGACTTTGCTGCCTTTTTTCAATTTATCAAGACTGAGTCTCCCTCTGACTTTCAGTCAGCATGTAAGTTAGATATTACTGGCTGAATGTGGATTGATTTGAGGGCAATAGGTATATGTAAAATAGCATATATTGCATTTAAGTTTAGTGATCTAAGATGAGCAGTAGAATTTTTGAGTACATGTATCACAGATGGTGTGGTACATTTCAACAGGTCTCTGTTAAAAACTCTGAATTTCACTCAAGCTCAGTAAAACATTTTGCATATCTAAACTGACTCCTAATTGTGTGCTGACACTTGTAATAGTGCACCAATCCCATGGATCTTTCTACTTTGTTTAGCAAAGTTAAGGCTCTTTACTGTATCATTCAATCTCTTTCTCTCTTGAGGTACATAAAGGTTTAACTGGAGCTCCAGGACACACTGCACATGGTCAGGAATCCATCAACAGCCAGGGACTCTGTTACTCCTTCATTTTCTGTGCTTATGAAAAGGGCTGTTAATTCAGGGAGCAGCACTCTTACCTCTGTCCCAGTGCTGCTGGAGTGATCATCCTGATTTCTCCCACACTTGCACTGTTCTAAGTCTGCAATAACTCCAGTGACATCATCAGTAAAACTGGTCTTTGTGAAAGGAAAATGAAGCCCTTTATCTTTTTTACTTTAAAGTAAGTGCTTTTTCTGTATTGAAGCTATTAAAAATGTCAGGGTGCATTTTGCAAGGCCAGAAACATTTTACTTTTATGACCAAGTTCCAGTTTGAATAATTACAAGAACCAGTTTAAAATATGTCTTCAACTAAAAGGGGCAACATTTTCATGCAAATGTTTTCCTTCCATGCTACATTTTCCCCACTGTGTGAAACACACATTTGCTCTTTTCTTTCTTTCTTAAATGTCTATATGCTCTTTAGCAAACGTTGCATTTCATCCTGGAGGTAACTGCATTACACAGTGGATAAAAGAGACTCTTTTATAAATAGTAAAGTTAATTATTTCTTATTTCTTCATTTCCACCAAGATTAGCTGTTATAAATAAATACATTTACAGTCATCAAATACTACTGTCTAATTTCCCACTAGATTCATTCTCTACGATTCTTTTTCATAAAATCAGACTCAGCTTTTTTACAAAAAGAGGTCACATGATTTTTAATTCCACTAGGATTATGTCTTTGGGTCAAAGCATAATTGCCTACAATAAATAGAAGCATAAAAGAGTGACTTGGAAATGGAGAGACAATATGCTGGACCTGTTTAAAAGACATCTGGTGCCCCAATTCACTGATAGCAATGCTGCAGGGTATTTGTTTTCCCCTGCTATGTGAAAATTCAATTTCCTTTGAACTAGAGTGAAATCGTATTTTTATCGATTAAAGGGAACAAAATAAAGCAGACAGGTACCAAGTTTTGTGGGTATCACACAGAGCATCTCTGGCCTTGCATATGGCATACTACTGCTTTAACTAAAATACTGTTGGTCTTAATTTCTTTAGACAGAAGCCAGATCTAGGGAGCCAAATATGTATCTATGGGAAGATCAGTGGAGAAACAATTCCAAATCTTTACATTTAGTTAGCCTCAGGCTCTAACTATTATTCAGTAGAGCAGCTTGGCAGGAAAGGTATATAATGTTTTGTAAGGTAAGAAAGGGTCTCCATTCCCCACCCTGGCACCAGATGGAACTAATGAACTACAATTAATGTAACATTTGCTTCATTCACAGATGAACTAACAGACTGAAGACTACAGGGGATGTATGCTCAGTGTTGCTCTGAAAAGGAGGTGCAAAGAGAGCTTTTAAACACCAATAGTTGTGTGCTAAGTAAACTCTGCACCCCTCTCACCAGCAATAAATTCTCCTGAGTTGCTGTAGCCACCTGCCAGCCCCTAAACCAGCACCAAGAAGCTCTTCTAAATGTCAGTCGCCTTTGCAGTGGCTCCCAGACACACATCTGGCACTGACTGTAGGTGCTTTGCACAATTCACTTTCTGATCCCTCAAGGTTATCCACATGAGGGGAGTAAATGCCTTTTCAATCAGCCACAGAGCAGCTGGGAACAGCTGGAACAATGAAGAACAGCTTGCCAGAGCTGGATCCTCTCCATTCAAGTATCCTGCCCCTGTGGCAGCACCTGATGCTCTGCAGGGCGTGGGGAGGGGATGGGGGTTCAGGCACCCCCGGCCAGAGTGGGGCAGCTGCCCTGCCCTTGGCTCTGCCTGGTGAGGGCACGGGGGATGTGCAGCCCAACTAATCCAAGGCAGGATTTACTGCCTTTCCTGAGGCCCCAGCCTGGCCAGTGGGAGCACTCTTGTTAACAGCAGCAGGAAACATTTGGAACAGTAACATCCAGAACTAAAATCTGCTCACGACTGATGGGAAAGGTAATTTACTCCTGGATGGCAGACGCCAAAAAAGGTTAGTCACAGAGACATAGGTCTGAACAGGCACTGCAAATACAATCCAGCATCAGCTTAAGGAATCTTACTCATTGCAAAAAGAGTTTCTCTTCTATCATTTCGTCCAGTGGGTTCACTGCTGTGCCCTTTATCCCTCATCTCATGGGGAAACAGGTAACAACGTGTTCAGCAGAGTCACATAACAGCTCATGGGCAGGTCTGAGCCAGCTGCAGCTCTGCATATCCCAGAGGGTAAGATTACAATGCCAGGAGAAAGTCCACAGAGAAAGTAAGCTCTGTCCTCTCCAATATTGCCAAATTACCAATCTATTGGTGTGCTAAAGGCTTACAATGTGTGTTCCTAAATAAACACCTCTCAGTGCAGACACCTGTAACAAAGAAAAGGCATTCCCACAAATAATTAGCTTTCCCCCCTTCTCTTAAAAAAGAGAATGAAAATTCAGTGAAAAATAGAAAATTATTTGTGTCCAAACAATGTTCTAAGAACTTAGAAGACCAAGTGTTAATGTGCCAATGGGAGGAATGAAAGTCGTAAGAAAGCGCAGTCAACTAAAACTGTCAACCACACTTAAGTCCACAATTCTGTTGTCTTGACTGTTCTATCTGGGTTTAGTCACACAGAACTAGAACAAAGCAATTTCAGCCTTTTCTAAACTCAATTTTTGAACTGGAAGGATTCCAGGTAACTTTGGACAGTAATCTCACTGCAGTGAGAAATGTCAAGACTTTTCTATATTCAAGTGAACTCTAATACACCTTGGATGGTTGTAGGACTTCTGTATGACAATTAAAAGCTTCCCAATATTGTTCACTATAACTGCATCTATGGAAAAATACTTCACAGCTATTCCAACACTTGCTGTCTGGCAAAACTTCTTTTTTTGGTACCTCTCTCACTCATTTTTTCCTGTCACCTTTTACCTCTGACCCAGGGTGGAATTAAATTTCAGACCTAGTTTTATGTTGCTAGAAACAAGAAATTCTTAAGAACCAGGATGGCAACCAGACTGAAAGGAGTATGACAAAGCATTTGAACTTTCTGCTGTGATAAGAACAAATCGCCTGTGTCACGCCTTTACCGAAACCTTGAACTAAGTACAACAGCAAACACCTGCTAGATGATACAACATATAACCAGATATTTAACCTCTATTTACCTCTCCTTCCTTTGCTAAACAAGGTCTAAATGTCTAGGTGACTCATCTAACCATCTTTAGTCAGCTGAGAAGGGGTGGAAAATTTGCTTCACCCATCTTTAGATGACTCTTTCAGAAAAATACTTTTTAGAGATGCTTGCTGGAAATTGCCTGAAGGGAGGTGAGTAATTTCTCTAAACCAAAGGTGTATCCTCCACACTTCCAAAAGTGACCCACGGAAAGTCTACCTGCATTAGAGATTTTTCATCTCAAACTTATGTCACTTCAATAAACTTATCCAGATTTTATATTTAATGTGTTAAGAATTCAAATTCATTTAGTTAGCTATGTTTAATGCAAGCCTTTGGTTTTCATCAGCTCTTACCTGCAGAAGCTATTGCCTTTTACATTAGCATTCTGTGTCAAGAAGCTGCACTCTATGACATTAAGGGTCTAAAAGTTTTATGACTGCATTCTGTAGCATTAAAATCAAAGAACCCAAATCAATGCTACAGATCACAGAATGCTTCATTGGGAGCTTCTCACCATTAAAAAAACATGTCCTCTGATCTATGTTGTAAATACATACTCAATCAATTTTTAAAACATATATTACTCCAAGTGTGTAGTGATGGTAATGGGAATGGCAAGGACGTCATGAGATATTCCTGCCCAAATGCCTCCCCTGAGTAGAAGATGTTTTATTGAACAGATATGTGAAACTATCAAAACAGTCATAACAAATACAGATACACACAGTTTGTTAGTTACAGCCAGACTTTTGTAGAGCTGATGACTAAATTTATCGCCACTAAAAATGTTAAAAACTCATTCTGGAAAGCCAGTACTTCTATAATCCATAATGGTTCAGATCACACAATAAGATACAACTTATCTCCATATAATCTTCCACATAGTGGCTTATAAATATATTTTCCTTTGACAGATAAGGTAATGGTTCAGCAGAATTCTAACTTTCTCCTGAAAATTTATTCAAACAGTAATGAAGATCAGGCTGTTCTATTAGCCTTGATATTACATGTGATTACAGGTGATTTTTTTAGGATCAGATGAGAAAGCAGAAAAGAAAACTCAGCCCATAAGTCAGTCTGAATGAAAACACACCATAGCATTTTGAATTCTGTTGCCAGGCAAGGACATGTAAGAGATGAAAGCATGTGTGAAATACAGGGTGGGAAAGGCTGCTGATCCGACTGTTTAGCATTCAAAGGGCACGAAACAAAGAAGTGAAAAGGGTCTCAAGTTTCTGCGTGCACCTGCAGCCCACTTGGTACTGCTTAGTGCTAGGCTGATCCAACTCCTTAAACTGACATTTTAAGGTAAGGTGGAGTTCAATTGTACTTTAAGTGGAGAGGGCTCCTCTAGGAATTGGAAGAATCAATTACTGCAGATTAGGCACAGCAGATATAACTTCTGTGTGAACGTTTAATTCGAAACCAATAGGTTTGGTCCTCAGTAGAAAAGCATGCACTTTGTAACTCTGACTTTAAACAGTATTTTCTCAGAAATTTTTCACTGACATGCTCTATCACACTGCCTTCCTACCCACTCCTTTCTTTTAGTTACTACTACTACCATGTTATAATGCTGAGACACCTGCAACACCAGCAATCATGCAGAAATTCAGAATCATGTTTAGGAAAAACAGCACAAGAAATTTAGACAAATGTTACCAGAAAATCTCTGCTTCTTCAACTAATGTAAGCATCCTACAGTAGTGTTTCCAGTTCTGCTTTCGGAAGAAAATGGGAATTGGTAGGGAAAAAAAAAAATCAAGACGTCTACATTACTCAGGGAACTGTTTGATTTTCAGACATAATACAGGCTATTTGGTCAGGGAAGTGTTTTGGAAAATATTTTTCCTTATATTTGTGCCATGTCCATTGATAATAAATAGTAGTTACTGATAATCAAGAAATGCAAAAGGGAATAAAACATTGGCAAAACTTAGCTGCCAGCTCTCAAATTTCCTAGAATGAATTGAAACATCTTTCTCACTAAGAAGAGAGCTCCTGATGCAGCATCCCATGTATCAATCCTGTCTGTGAACAAAAGTGCAACACAACGTCTGACCTCCTGCCTTTGGTGGGGGATGTGCATGTTGAAAAACAGATTTGAGATCTGCTGCTCAGGCCAGACTTGGATTTACAGGGATTTGGTGGCAGTGAGAAGAGGGAAGAAGGTGGTAATGGCTGGCTGAGAAAGGTGTAACACCACTCAATTCACAGTGCAGGTGAAGAGAAATCTGCAGCACACAGCAAGTATGGCTTTTCTGCCTTTTCTAAAACAAAAAGTTTGCACTGGGTTCTATTAATGCCACACAAAGGCTGCCGAGCTTGCAGTTCACCAGGTGGAGTTAGAAGAACAAGCAGCGTGTTGTGGATTATTTACATGGGGATTTATACAGCTAATTTCTTTCCTCTCATGCTATAAGATCACTCATAGCAGCTCAGAAATGTCTAATGAAAAGAGAAGTAGTGTATCTGATTCCAGTCATGCTGCTCTAAGAGAATTAATCGGAGTCGTCATTACCTTAAACACTTCCATTCAGAGTGGGTTTTATGATGAGCTCAAGAAAAGTAAATGCTGTTTCAAATAGGTACCTCTATATATTAAATCAAATAAATGAATGATAAAGTGCTAGCACTTTTTGGCTGTAATCCTGTTATTGCTTAGAGCCATTTCTAATGCAAATGAAGAATGATGTAGCAGAGCTATTTAGCAATTTTCTTTGATGGGCAATGTTAACTGCTAGGAAGTGGCAGCAACTGCTTGAATATGGAGTGCTCCAACTTGTCTTGTAATATTCCTTCCCAAATCTAATAATCACTCCTCCTTCCTGCAAAGTGTGATCTTTAAACAAGGCTCTGCTGAGCAATACAAGCCTATCTTTGCACAGAGGCCAAGACACAAGAACTGGGTCTAGTCATACAAAATTTTTAAGAAACATACAATTTCTAGTGAATTCTTTTAAGAAATCTCCGTTCTTTTTTTCTGGCTATAAAAATGCACTTGGTCATCACTTGGTCACCCAGGACTCCCTCCCAGTTAAGCATGACCTTGCACAGGTAAGACCAAACACTTGTGTCTCCTGAATGTCAGGGTAGCACACCAGAGACAACTGGGAACCCTGACTGAAGGGTACTTTCATAGCTCTGCCACAGACTTGCAGGATGATACCTCTGTGCAACTTGACAAATGACTCCCTGCATGAGTTTTACAATCAGGAAAATGGGAAAATTAAAGCTGATTTAACGTCCTGCAGTGCTTTAAGGCCTGTGGATGATATGCGCTATGAAATGCTAAATAATATTAATGAAACCTAACACTGAGTTCAGTCTTGGGAAGAAAGATGGGCTTGGGAACTGTCCCTCTATTTAATAAAACATTACATAGGGCCAGTAGGAGGTTGTCATCAAGTAAGAGCATACATACCAAATGTGGTAAATTATATGGCTACTGTAAATTCAAGCATAGAAAAGTTCTTCAGAGCCTGCAAACTATCTGGACAACATGAAATGGTGCATAAACATCAGCTTTAAAATGGAATAGCATGTTCTCTCTTCAAGATATATGTGGGGAAACAATACACCACATCTAACCTCAATTTCTTGGGCTTCTTTGATGTCTGTGTCATAAATGTGAGATGTGGCACTGGCTGGAAACCCCAAGCTACCAGGATGCAACACTGCTGGCTGCAGCCCAGATTCCAGGTGTTCAGACCCAGTAACACAACATCAGAAGTGAAATGCCACAGAGAAGTGACAAGAAACAAAGACCAGACCCCCCCATCTGCACAGTCACCCCAGCAGGCTGAACAGCCACTGTGCTGTCACACTGCAGGTGGGGTCCTTTGGAGAGTGTCCCTGGGGCACTCAGAGACACCCAAATGTACCTTCCCCAGCCCTCAGCACACACTGCTACACATCTGGGGGGAAAGTATTTATACTGCAGTGTCCTAGGGGTATATGAGACATTCTGAAGTGAATGAAAACATCAATAAAACCATTTCCACTAGGATAACAGGCCTGGAAAATGGGGCAGACCTGAAGGAAATGGCCAAGAACAAAAACAAGAACTCACAAGATGTTTTCCAGTCAGGCTGACCAGGCTTGAAGGACACTAACCAGCATTTTTGCAGCACTACATTTTTGCTCAGACTTTTCCTTCTGAAGAATGACTTCGGAAATGGGGAAGCAGTGCTTGCTGAGATCCATATGTTGCAGTGAGAAGAGCTGTAGCTCTGAGCATTTTCCACAAGACTGGGCAGGGCAATCTGTCCTTAAAGGGCATATTTACAGGAAATCATCAAAGATAAATTTGTGGTTTCCATGTTCCTGATTGGAGCAGATGATTGCTATTGCAGGTCCTCATGTTTCCTGCTGTTTTCAATACTTTGCACTTTAAAGAGTCTTAGAACTGACTTCGGTCTTTTTTTTATTTATTAAAAGACACTTCCATCCATTTAACTAGGTGATGCTTTCACCTAGCCCTTTGAAGTTGTAAAGCACTGCAAATTTAGAAACTGTTCTTAATAATCACTTGGACAAATGGATGCAGAAAATTGCATATTGATGGAAGGAGTTTATGTTCTTTGCAGTCAAATATTTCCTCACTCGTTTCATGCAGAATTGCTTGGCCAAACAGATTTTCCCAAGGCTCTCTCAATAATGAATGTAACTTTCTTTTGTTTCTGGCTCTTCTCCGAACCCATCAGGAAAGGGTAAAGCATAATGACACAGGTCTGTTGCCTCCTGTAACCCTCTGGGACTGTTTTCTCTAATGTGATTGTTTGAAAATCAGCAGTTTTCTGCCAGGAAATAAAATAAGCCACTTTCCTTCCAAGCAACACTGAAAAAATCTGAATGCCACAGAGCCTGCTCACTCATGCAACATTAATTTTTAAAAGAATCAATTTTGTAATCTTTCAATTATGGTTTATTATAATGGTAATAATCACTGTGAAATCAAGTTTTTTTTCCACTGCTAGTGCTGGTGGCTGTCATCAAACCACTTTCAGCAATGCTGAAAACATCTGGATTAATAAACCAGACATAATTTATTTATACTTTAGTTTTACTTATTTAGAAATGTATTAAACATCAATTCCCTTAGCAGTTGGTGATGTTACAAAAACTAAAAGCAAACAAATTGTAACTGTCGACCTAAAAGTCACTGCCAGGCTGGATATATTGTACTTTTATAATAGAAAAGTGCTTACAAAAAGCAAAGCACGTGCACTCTGCTCATTGCCAGCACATGAATAGAGTCTTTGTGTGAACACTCCTGTGCTGGGAGCCCACAGAAAGGCTGCCCAGCCCCAGATCCCTTTGCTTTTCACTTGGAGATCACACTGTGCTGGGTGGTTGGCACACTTGAGAGCTGACGTGAAGCAGTTGTGAAAGCTCCTATATTCACATATGTAAAAATTGCCTTATAACAGCATCAAGGCTTAATCAATGCTCACATACACAGAGCTACATACCTGTGTGACAGGGAACATGCACTGTTCATACAGCAGGTCAGGCCAGGGCTTAGCATTTAACAGCAGGAGCACAATGGGGTTTTATTATGTTCACATTTTACAATAAAAAGTGTACAGAAAAATCACTTGTTTCTGATCAAAATCTGAGCTCCCTGCTGTTTTAATTCCTGTAACCAACAATCATCAATAAATAATCATGCACAGTTTCTACACCCCACTGTGATAGTTTGTTTTTGTTTTAAGAACTGGATGTTCTGAGTTGAGATCTGCAGTCCCAGACCTGCAGACTTCCAGGTGCTCTGCACCAGGATCCAAGTGCATGAGGAAGCACAAGGGCAAGGGCAAGGGCACAGAGGGAAAAGCTGCTCTTCATCAGATACCTTGCAGGTCTGTGAGCTGTTTTAAAAGAGATTGTGTCAAAAACGGGAGGTGTGTTTGAGGCAATATGTTTTACAATAAAAGGACAAAAGGCTGAAAGAAGAAAGCTATATGGATGACATAGTTACAAATAGTGAGGCAGGAAATAAAAGAGGAAAAAGTGTCCAAAATATCCATTAAAAATTTCAGAGAAGGAAAAAATATTTCAAGAAAAGAAAGGAACGTGTAATAGAGAAACAAGTATCCCATTGGGAAGGGTGTGGCCAGCAGGTTGAGGGAAGTGATCGTCCCCCTCTTCTTAGCCCTGGTGAGGCCACATCTGGATACTGCCTCCAGTTCTGGGCTCCTCAGGATAAGAAAGACAAGGAACTGCTTGAGAAGGTCTAGTAGAGGCCACAAAGATGATGAGGAGTCTGGAGCATCTCTTCTGTGAGGAGAGCCTGTGGGCACTGGGCCCATTTAGTCTGGACAAGAGAAGACTGAGAGGGGATCTCATTAATGCATATAAATATCTCAGAGGTGGGTGCCAAGAGGGCAGCGCTGGACTCTTATCAGTGGAGCCCAGCAACAGGACAGAGGAAGGAGCCATGGCCATGAAGTAAGACAAGAGAAGTTTCATGTTAACATGAGGAAGGGCTTCTTTACCCTGAGGGTGGCAGAGCTCTGGAACAGCTGCCCAGGGAAGCCGTGGAGCCACCATCACCGGAGACATCGCAAACGCATCTGGGCGCGTGGCTGTACAACCTGCTCTGGTGACCCTGCCCTGGCAAGGGGGTTGGACTGGATGATCTCCAGAAGTCCCTCCCAACGCTAACAGTCCTGTGATTCTGTGATCAGAAAGTCTAAGACAAGCATGGAGAAGAAAGAGTTTGTGACCAAAACACAGTGACAACATTACAGCTTGTGATTTAAGTTAGCTAATCCAAATGGAACAGTCTGAGACAGGTGTAAGAGAAGGTTTGAAATTTGGATTGCCTCAGGAATTACTTGGGACCCGGCCTCAAGACTCAGAGACAAGGTGTGCTTAGTACGTACTGAGCTGTCTTGGCATTCAAACAGAGCCCCAGACAGTAACTAGGCTCTGAACACCCTAAAACCATGGACACTGTGGCTCACAAACTCAACCCACCGTTTAGCTCACTGGAATATAAATTAATTAAATATGATGCAATTATACCAAAGACATTTTCTATTGATATAATTTCATATAATACCTAGTAAAATCAATACAATTATACTTTTAATGCCTAATTCATTTGTAACTGCTTAATTAATATCTCTTAATTCTGTTTTGGAGTGAAATGGATTAGATTCTATAACCCTCACCTCCATGAATTTGGCATTTAAAGGTAACATTCAAATAAATCATTATGTTTAAAAAATATGCAAAATATTGAAAAGTGGAGGACAATCTTTCTGCATCTTTAAAAATCAGTGTAATATGATCTGTATATAAAAACACCAAAATGTCTTAATTCTAATTCGTCTTCTTGCCATTAGGATAATATGGGAGCTCTATCTATGCATTCCTGAATTAAACACTCTTCACTCAGAGCTTAGTATCCCAACATACAAAATGAGAGATTTCTCTATCCATGCCAAAGCCCTGTTTTGCTATTTATTCTTGCATGTTCCATCCCTGGCTACAGTAGAAAAGGAACTTGCTCACCTGCCTGACAATGCCTTGTAGACAACACTGAATCAAAATTGCCACAGGTGGTAAGCAATGTACCTGTTTGACATTTCTCATTCACCCAAAGAGAGGCAGTATTCTACTGACTGACTCAGTGTCAAGCTGCCTTCAGTTTTCTAACACTTCAAACCTGAAGAAGCTAAATTTATTTCTAAATTTATGTTCAGCACAGTCATGTTGCAAATTTGACTTCCTCTGATACCTTAGTTTCAAAAATGTTATTTGTGAAGACTGTGTACCATTTGATAAAAAAGAACATGCAACCATTGGTCTTAAAGCAGTAATTTGAAGCACATATAGAGTGGATACAGACTTTACTGAGGCATGCCAATCTACAATTCTGTGCAAAATGTGCTCTTTATGGGAAGAGCAAGAGTAATGTAAAATGTAATTAGATATAATCTTTCCTGTTTTCATTAGCTATTAACTTTATGCAAAGATAAACTAAAGCATAATGAGTCCTTTCATTATCACATAATTGTTATTTTAATGGCTGCATTACAAGCAATAGAATACTATACATCCACCTCTCATATTAGTGGGCAATTATTTTGAAACTTCATATTATAATCTACCCACAAAGACCAATGTATTAATGCCACCGTTTTAGCATAATGATGACCGTGGTTTTGAAATCAGTATGATAGCCTCAAGGAAAAATGTAAAGTAATAATGAAGAAAATGTTTATATTACATGCCAGTCTCAGGCCTGGAATCAGACTGAAGAAGTTTAAGGAAAACATGTGGAGCTTCTCTTGCTTGTGCTACCTGGTCAAAATTTATATGACACCAGAGGTTATTATTTCAAAAACAAAGGAAATCTACCAAGTGATCCAAAATTAGAAGCTTGGAAGGGAAACTGGAATAAGCCTTCCCTCAATATATCATTTCCAAGTACCATTCAAAACCATATCCAGAAATAGTGCCTGAAATCCTCATTTCCCACTGATAAATACTGAGCTGGCTTTAGCTACTCTTCCCCTCACTGCCTTCCTTCTAACCAAGCAAAGCAGTGTAGCTTGGCAGGAAGTGATTACACAGATCTAAGCAGAACATAAAGCTTGAGGATACCCTGGAGATGTCCTCTGTAAAGTTAAATGAAGTTTCATATCCAAGAGGCACTCCATGAGCAAGACTCAAAATATCTCCAGAAGTGTGAAGGCTCCGGGATGTCACTGCAGCTGAGTCCCTGGCACATTCCTACCGTGAAGCTGAAATCCAACTCTCCCAAACACTGTGCATTCTTGGAAGGGGAGGTAAAGGCAATTTAAGACCATGAAATTAGCCCTAAGGAGTTAAGGACCACTGCTTGCTTCTACTCCAAACACAAAATGTATTTCAACAGTGTCATCACTTATATAAAATCAGAGCAGCACAAACAGAGCGAGCAAAAATCCCCAACCACTGAGCTCTGCCAAAGACACAATTCTCCCTTGATAAAAGAAAAAGCTACACATGACAAAAACTAGTCCCATTTCCTAAAGGGCTGAGATGCATGGACAGAGAATATTGATAATATATGAAATAATATTTGAAAAAAAGAAACTAAGAATCTTCTTTAAGAGGAATACTATTTTGCACAGACTCTTTAGATTATTTTCTTTTCCTAATATTTTGATTGATTTTAAAATGTCAAGAGACTACTGCTTATTTCATATAGAAGGAACTGCTGTAACATTACCATATTTGGCTGAAAACAGGTTATAGAGCAGCAGAAATTTGTTCCATACTGCACTTCCAGACCATTCCAACCCCCAATTAGCACTGTATGAGATTGAAATGCCTTCATGGTAACCATACAATATTCAAAAAGCCCTATGGGCATGCATTTCTGCACAGCAATAGCTTCTGTTTTCCCTTAGTGTCCTTTTTTCTCAGAGAAGTCAAGTTGTAAAAAGGGGACAAATATCCTTTGCCTCACAAAGGCATTTTGAGACTTAAGTCATACCTGCAACATTTTTCAGAAATGCTCTCATGGAAAATGTTTAGGACACATTTTGGAGACAGGAGTACTAGAAAATTTAATGAATTTATTCAAGAAAAATTCTGAAACATATGGAGAGCAAACTGAACACAGAGCACATATTTCTGACATTTATCTTTGTTTTTATTGTTAATATAAAAGCATGCTGTTTGTTTTTTAGAATTTCATCTGCTCTTTCTTTCCTTTCTCTGACTTTTTCTACACTAGTGACATCATCTGCAGCCATTTTTAAAGCTTTGTAGAAGATTCTGTGCTTTGAAAGTTTTAATGAATCATGAGAGAATGTTTTTAGACAGGGAGTTTATGCCTCCTTTCTGTAACCTGTAGGACTAGAGCAGAGAGGATATGCATGCTGGGATGACTTGATTTTAAAAAAAAAAAACCAACCCCAAAAAAACCCAAAGAAAAAGAAGTCTCCAAATATATAAGACTGGGATACCAACAAGAAACTTGTAAAGAACACACATGAGCAGTTAGAAACCTTTTCTTCTACTGCAATTGCATGTTTACTGAATTCTAATGCACCAGATAGGGCTGCTCAGGTTCTGAGATGAGTGGTGTCTCTGGTAAGTGGTCCCAACTGTACTGAATGCTCTCACAATCAGGAATTGCTTACAAAATCTTGAAAATAGAGCAGCTGAATCTTTGAACATCTGTATAAAAAGTTATTTCCCTTCACACACAAACTAAGCCCCATGCTGGCCAATATCTGAGACTTACAGACAAACTGTTTGAAGACATAAGACTGAAGGTTCATAATAAATTCCCACTGTTACAGTTATGTTTTTCCAGACTGTTGAAAGTTCCCAAACCTGCTGAAGATGTGAATCTCTGAGAAAAACTGTACATGCTGCTCTTGTGCCTGTTACTCTTTAAATGCAGAATTGCTCATGGTTAAAAGCTCAGAGAAGCTGAGTATCATGGGAACTGTGTAGGAGTGATTGTTTTCTAAACACAGGTTGTAGCACATCCCAGTAGCACATCAGGTTCCCCAAGAAGCATTGCTGTGAATCCTGAGTCACCTTCAAAGGCATGTGCTATAGATCCATATATGTGAACAGTTTCAGTGTTTTGAAATTGCAGCCTAAATTCTTTATGTGGAATAACAGACACAAAAATAAAAAGTAGAACATCTGCTTTGTTTTCATCTGTGCACATCATATTGAATATGTGCACAAGCAGGCACCTAGTTAACAATGAGTTCTAAATTAACATAATGAGTCACAAAAAATCCCATTTCCCCTTAGTTTTGTTTTCCTCCTGCCTATGTCTGTGAGGTCTCGCACAGGCTTGACTTCTTACTAATTAAATTTTCCATGCAGAATTTGTTGAGTAATCTTTCTACATTTAAAGATAAAATACTCGAACATAAGTTCAGGCTAAACTTTTTCTACTTTCAAACAGATTTTCTTTTGCTGTGTTGTTTACTTGTACAAAGCTTTGAGATGACAATCTTTTCTAAATATCATTCTGTGAGATATGTATGAGAGTTCTCAGACACCTTTTCCTATAAAAGTAGTTTCTAATAAATTTGACTAGCTAGTGGGTGGACAGATGTACAGAAGCTCTTCTCTATCCAAAGCAAGAAATTATTGTAGAGTCTTATTCCCTGTCTCCTAAAGTTGCTATCCTCACTTGAGCAGCAAACTCAAACTCCTCACTGTAGCACAAATCTCCCAGTGCATCTCATGCAGTTTGATTGCAGTATTGTTTTTTCACTTTAAATTCAGCTCAGAGCTCTTTAGGGAGCTTCCATTAGAAACCCCACAGTTACCAGTCACCAACAGGTATCACACTTAAGCAATAGCAACATTACATTTATCTTCTAATCTGTTTAATATCTCTTAGAAAACAATTGCTGTGTGACAACAGGTAATAAGTATAGACTTCAATGGTAATCACTCTGTGTTTTTCAAGACAATTACTTCACCTGGCAGCAAGGCTGAATTTTAAAAAATAGATTAATTTATCATTTTAAAAAATCAATTAAGAAAAAGTTATTTCTATTCCTTTAAAATTTTAAAGGAATATTTTGAAGGAAAATTTTCCCCTTGAGGAACATTAAGATCTATTTTTCACACTGTGATCTGAAAATTGAAAAACACTGAACTATGGAAGATGAACACCAAAGGTTTCATTCAAAATCTATGCTTCTGCTAATTTTTCTCTCCAATACTTTTTTCCTTTGCAACCATAAAATATCCTCACCACCAGCAGCAAAACTGGAAGCCCCGCAAGCCAGGATGCTACCAGGATTGCCAGCATGAGTCACTGACTTACATCATCCTTTCCAAAGGTGGATGTTCATGGGATGTGAGAATCACAGAATCCCAGGGTATGCTGAGTTGGAAAGGACCCTCAAGGATCGATTCCAGAATCCCTTCCATATGCACAGTTCCTTCTGAGAGCTATCAGCAATTCCCTCATAACAATAAAAACCGCAGAGTATTTAAAGCACAGGATGAAAAAGGTGTGCACAGGGCTGTACCAAACACCGTATAAAGATTTAACACAGAGTTCATCACAAGCAGAAAATGGATCCAGTGTCATTTAAAGACATGATAAATTAGAATAAATAGATGGATAAATTCAAAGAACACGTGAAAATGCACAATGATAGAGTAGATCCTGATTATATATTCCTTGTCTTTAATCATTAATTAAAAAGAAACAACTCCATGGTTATAGTCAGCAGCCACTGCAGAATCAATAGGTCTCTAAGCTCACACCAATCTATATGCAGACACAGCTTTATCACAAAATAATAGCTAATATTGATATTTTTTAATAAAGTTTCACTTTACTGTGTAATTAGTGTAATGTAGTAGGAGCTGTTCCTCAACAGAAGTGCTGGTGCTTTGAGCAGCATTTACCGGCATGTTAATAAAGAACGGACTTCTTCTATTGAGTTCCATCTGCCTAATAGAGAAAAGTGTTCATCTTAATTAGGAAAATCTTCATAAAGAATATAAATGCAGTTACTAATGGGCTGCAGGGAATAAATGTAGAACACTCAGGAACAACTGGTGTTTTACCAGGAAATGGAAGAGTGGATATAAACCCCCAAACAGTTGTTAACCATCTGGTGATTGACCACAGATAGCAATAGATGCTGAAGTTTTAAGTGTTTTATAATGAAAAATCTATTTATTTCATTAAGGTTTCATGCTTTAGACCCTTGTTTTTTCAGGTAATAAAGTAGTCTTGACTGACAATGAAACTGTTTAAACCCTTTATGAATTAAGATGGACAAATCCATTAGCATTTTTTGAAGGAATTACTTTATAAAAAGAAAGAATGGAAGTGTCAAGCAATAGCTCAAGAAAGATTCACTGTCAAGTACTTGAAAAATGGTCACTATATCAAACATGTATTTTTGAGGTTGCTGAGATGCTCCTGGGCAGTTGAGAACTTTTTGTTGACTTTATTGGTGCAGCAGCAGATATTACATCATCATGATAAAGTCTATAGCAAATTGTAAACTACAATTAATCTTTGTCCTTAAAAATGTTCCAACAGGCATTATATATTTCCTGTCAGTCTGAATCAGTTTTTTCATCCTTTTCTTCCTAAAGTTCTGTAATTAAAAGACATTGATATTCCCTAACTCTGCCCATTTTCTATTCAAAATGAAAGGAACTTCTACTCATGTTCCAGAAATTATATTTTTTTTTAAATCACATTAATACAAAGTGCTGATGGGATGCACTTCCCAAGTGCCAAAATTTAACTCTCTGAGCCAGACTCAGTGTCAATGTTCACAGCTTCCCAAGAAAAAACTGCTTTCTGCAAATTTTAAGCAACACTAGCTAATCTTTTATTTCCTCTGAATAACTTTGATAGAGACTACAATACATATATGAAAGCAAGTTCAAAAATGAAAATATCATTACTATAGTATTTCACTCAAGCCAACAACCAGAAACACGGCATAAAATTCTGATATTCTAGACACTGACAGCTTTAGCACCTCAATTCACAGAGAATATCACCAAACAATAGAACTTGCAGCTACTTGAACCTTAGAGAATGTAATTTCATTTATTCATTTCAGTGACATTTTTACTAGACTACAGCTTCATGTAGATTAGTCAGACACACAAAAAACCACATATTAGCTGAGGTGAAGCTGCAATGACTGCAGTTGTCTTAACAGTGTCAATCCAAACTTTAGATGAATGTAATTTGCTAGCTCTAAATGACAGAGATATAATATAGATCTCATACATCACCAAAGCAATAAATAATTAGTGAGCAGAACCGAGTAAAATGGCAGCTTGAACACAACCTCAAATTTTGAATCTTGATGCAGAAGTCAGAGACCAGAATGATACATCTTTCTGCCTTGAATGATAAAACAGCTTTCTCACAACCTAACACATAGCACCATCTGGCAGGAACAGAGGAAAGCAAGAACTTCCGGAAGAGAAGCACGAAAGCAATTTTGTTTCTTCAGAATTGCCCAAGATATTGACAGAGGTCTTTCAGAAAGAGTCATTTGACTGCAAATGTGGCTCAGTGAACCTGCCTCCTGCAGACATGTGTGTGTTGCTAATAATCCTAACAAAATGTGGCTGAATTGAACTGATTAGCTAAGGGTTGGCACTGTCAGAGTTAAGACAGTGTATGTGGAAAGTCCTCTGTCTATAAAACTGGCTGGTTTCTGAACATCATCTCACATCTCTTAGGGGGAATTTAGGAGCTCAGGATACATTCAGCAGAGCTCAGCAGGCTCTTTTCAGTAGTTACTCACAAAAAGAGTGACTGAAACACCCAGTTGAGCTGTTTTTTGGGCAGTGCCAGCTCATCAGCCCTGGCTGTTTGCTGGGGCTGAATGCCTCCCAGTGGGGCAGGAGTGGTCTGAGCCCAGTGCCAGCCCCGAGGGGGACGTGGAGCTGGGTCCTCACAGGCTCTGCTCAGAGATGCAGTGCTCAGGGGCTGGCCCAAGATGCTTGTAGTACAAACACAAATGGAGCCTGCAGCCCAGGAAACATTAGACTGCTCTGCTGAGATCAGCACAGATTTATTTTAGCATTGCTTGTTGAAAGTGACTTTTAACACAGACTGTTTTCTAAATGATCCTTAAAAGACACTCCTTTCTTTCGCATCACCTTCACCTAAGGCAAGAACATCCAGTAGCATTGATCTATTTGCTGCTAGTTTTCATTAATTTTACCCTCCCTAAGGGTGGTGAAGCTTTGGTGCCAGCTAATTAAAACCTATTTAGGGATGCTCAGTGCACTTTATCAGACCAGAATTAGCTTTGCTGCTTTAATGAAGACTACAGTTTTCTCTGTTATTACCAATTAAATGTTATTATATCATATTGCATTATATTTGTATTGCATGGCAAAGATAGAGATGGCTTTAGAACCACTTATCTGGACTGAGGTACATACAAAGATGCCACATTTAGTAATTATCTAATATCTCTTTAAATCCTTTCACTTGAGTCAATATATATATAATACACCAGCACATTAGTGAAGTACTAGAAGAAGCTGCCAGCTTTATGCTCCCTCTAGGGAAGTACCAAGTAAAATGCATTAATGAAAAATTGTGAATGTCTGGTAATGAATATTATTTATGTACAACAATTATTCAAAGTGAATGAGCATTCACCAACTTGAACTCGACTGCTTCACAAACAAAGACTCCCAGAAAGAACCTCTGTTCCCCAGATTCTTAACACTCATGCAAGGTTAATTACCCAGTGCGGATAGCCCATATCAGAGGGTATTTTGTACTGCTGTAAAATTAAAAAATGCATTACAAAATAAAAAACACTGTTTGTTGGAAGTTGCTTAGAGGCAATTCTTGTTTCTTCCATGCATCAGTAATAAATCATTTGTCAATACCAAATCTGTGGGTTTTGAACCTGCACCCAGTGAAATCAGAGATAAAACCCCCATGTCACCACTGCAGGACCAGAGCTTTTCTGCAGTAGATAAGTGACTGCAGCACATACCTGTTAGCTGCTTCTCACAATATCCTTTAAAAACCTGAGCACCACACAGATGAAACTGCTGAAAAGTTCCACTAATTACCTAAAAAGATTGTACATCAAAGAGTAGAAACAGAAAACTCATTAAAGGCTCGACAGACTAGAAATCTGTTGCAATCTTACTATGCATTAGTAGCATATACTGTACAGAAAGACAGTATTTTAGGATTAAACTAAAATAGATGTAGTTGCAATCCACTCAGTACATTTTAAAATATGAGTTGAAATTGGTTTCCTTCCAGAATTTTTGCTGGAAACATGTCGAACCAGACCTCTGTTCAATCTAATATTCCAAGCAAGGGTTGATGTTTCTCTGAGGAACTGAAGGAATATTTGGCTGAGGAACCCGAGTCTGTCTCACCATCGTAATAGCCTGGCACAACGTGTGAAAGTATTTTCATCACCCACAAATCTCCTGTGCTCTCCATTTACTGCTTCCACAAATGCCACATTCTTCTAATAGTCTCATGACCCTCCCTAGAAACAGAAGACAGGTCCTGCAAATTGAAGATGCTACAGAAAATGAAACAGTTTCCAAACCGAAGTCCCTGATTACTAGGGAACTGCAAGATGTTTTCTTGAGATACAGAAAGTGTTGGCTGGTGATGCATCAATCATTTTCCTTGTTTCTTGGCTGACAAAAGCACTAAATGATGGTAAAAACATCACTAAGTATTTGATGTGGAAAAGTTGGACTAAAAAAGAAAGTTTCAGCAGATACAAGGATGTCACCTGGTTGCCACTGTGAGAGTGGTGGTTTTTCCCCTTGGTGTCAAAGGGATGCACATACACAAACAATGTGAAGGGTCGTGAGACAGGCTCATAAAAATCTATTGCTGTTGCCATGCGAAACTTCAGGAAAAAGAACATGGGCCACTTCGACATTAGGCTGCTTAAGAACTTTGTTATAAGCCCTGAGAGATGTTCAATCTGCTTTTGACATGAAAAGAAGCATTTGTATTGTGTTAATTGCGTAACTATAAAAACTTGAGATGTGTTAATTCATTGAAGAGGAATGTATTAAGCTGGAGAGAAGGATACTTTGACATTGAATGATGAGATTTTTTTTCTAATAGGAAAAAGAGGAGATTTTTTCAAGGTCTAATCTCACAATAAGGATTTTGATGAAGTAATGTAAAGTTGCTGTGACCTGACTGACTCATAAATATAAACAAATTTATGTACAGAAATACAATAATGTACCCGTGATCATATTTAGATTGATTAATATGTAAACAGGATGACTTGGATTATTAAAGGTCATTTTTGAAGACTGGATCTTGTGTATTTATTAGCCTCTGTTCATCAGGTTGTTCAGTTAAACTAAAGAAGCCATGATAACCTTGAGACCTTTATAAGGTATATGAGCTCCCTCCAACTCCAGAACCACAGCAGCAAAATGTGCACCTGGTGACCAGGGGTAGGCTCCTCCTTATGCTCCAATAGTTTGAAAAATAGGAAAAATCAACTGTCACCAAGTTTGGACAGTTTAATAACATAGTGAAACAAGTACATTTGAGATAACAAGCTTTTCTACTTCAAAAGCTAAGTCAAAATTTCAGACTACTTTAGGCTGTTTGAATTCCTGTATCTTTAATTTGGTCAGAATAGCAACAGTACTTTCCATCCTCAAATTCATGATGTGCAAATTTAAAAATTAATATTAAGGCACAGCTGTGATCTGGAAACTCCTTCCTAGTTAGTTCAAGTGAGTATGTGTGACAGGTGCTATTCCGTGCCAAAACACAGATGACCTGAATTTTTGCACCTTGGTTACAAATTCTTGAAATTTGTGGTCTTAATTCCACAAATCCAGTTTCTGCTTTGAACATGCTAGCCCAAGCAGTGGCTGTCACACTTTCACCTCATACGACCTCACTTGAGTAGCATAAATATACATTATCAAGCACAGAAAATAGAATTTCAGCATAATAGTGGTAAGAAACCTAAATCTATTCCAATATCTATGATCATCTGTTTTCACCAAGAAACAGAAATAATGCATAACCCTGAGGTCTGTGTTTGAAGTACAGCTACAGTGAATCTCAACAGAGAAGAAAATGCAATATCCAGAATTATCCTGAGGTTGTGCATTTGGAAATGTTGTTTGTGTAGGACTATCCTCTTCAAATAAAATGTCAATTTAATCAATAGTAAATTGAGCTGAAAACAACACACAGCTTTGAAAACATTTCAGGAAGACTTCCAATATTTTTGGGATTCAAGCCAACAGAAATGGAATGAACAGAAGGTAGCGTAGGTGGGGTAAATGGGGCCTAGCTGCTGCCTCATCAAGTGCTTATAACTGTCAGACCCATATAACAATCCATTAAAAACATATCTGGGGACTCATTTAGTAGCTGACATCCCTCATGGACTTTTCTCACGTATCTTTTTGTCAAACATTATAATTGTTCATCACGTTTAAGACTCACCGGTCTTTTCCCGTCTCCCTCTTGAACACGGCGTCGCAGTAACTCATGCGCTTCTCCGTCGTCACGTAGATTTTGGCAGTTGGGTAGCTGTCAACAGTTTTCTTCAGCATGTTGTACACAATGCCATTTCCATCCCTCCTCATGTTTCGGAAAGGACCCCAGATCACGTAAACGGTGTTGTTGGTTTCTTTGAAAAAGTACTCGGGATTCTTGAGCAGGAGAGGCACACTTGTGTGAGAGACCACTCTTACAGTTGTCCTCTTCCCAACATCTTCCTCGTAGCCCTTTGTGGGAGCATTGTTCATCCTCCATATGCAGGAGGACTTGTCTATCTCAGTGCCCACCCTCTGGCCAGCCATCTGTCCCGAGTTTGAAACAATGGCACAGAGGTCACAGTCAAGTTGTAGAGGCTGCAAGACAGGAAACAATTATATATATTGCAAGTTTTTCTCTGTAAAACATGAAGACTGGAAATTCAGTTAAAAGAAAAGCAGGTACAGTACAACAAATTGATAGCAATGCTTCTCTTTAAAAAAACCTCAATCCCCATGTGGCAGAGCTGCTCAAAAACTCTACAAATGCAAACCTTTTCAGTGAAATAGGCAGTTCCAATCTTTGCCTTTGTTCCCACCTTGCAAAGTCAACTATACAAATAATCATTCCTTTTCTTCCTTCAAATGTTACTCTTTTCACTAAAAAAACAAGGAAATAAAGAAGCAGGAGAAAGCAATATTTAGATCAATGGCTTCTCTTTAACAAGGTGTTGTCAGCAATAGGAAAAAACCTACTGAAAAAGTAATGCTGGAAGTTTAACTGTACATTAACTGTGTTTGTGTCTGAATGAATAGTTCCCAAATTTGTGACAGAAGTTGAATGCAAAATGTAACTCTAAAAAGCAATCTAATAGTATGAAAATCCTGCAGCTGGAAAGGATGTGGACAGAAGAGTATGTTGTTCTCTCCAGAGAGCAGTTATGATCCATGGAAAATGAGAGGCAGAGGGACTGGTGACACCTGAACTAGGAACTTAATCCTGAGAAAACTACAGTCAAAGAAAGTATTTCCTGACCACGTTCTAGGGTGCTATTACTTCAGTATGAATTGCAAATAGAAAAGAATCATCTAAAAGAGATATAAGGACCTATCTGATGTTCTATTTGTCAGAGTATAAAGAGTAAATACATTTTTGTTGTTTTTGTACCTACAGACTAAAAGGAAATGCCCTCTATTAAAACTGGATTATATAAAGAGTTCAGTTAGAAACTAAAATCAAATGAAAACTAGATCCATCAAAAAAAAAAAAAAACAAACCAAAACCCTACAGAAGATCATCCAGGTCAGAGATAACCTACATTTTTTTGTATGGTCACAGACTTGATCCTCTGTCATGCTCACAAGTGACCCCAGTTCAGTATTTTTTAGGAAGAATTCCCTTCACGTTCTTTGGACATTTACTCTGACAGGACGCTAGGTGCTTTTCTGATCAGACTTGTGGTTATTTCTCTTCAAAATCACACCTCATTTAGCTGATGTAGATGAATAGCCTGCCTACATTTGACCTCTATAACCTTAGGATGTGACTGCTGACAAAAAACGGAATTCTTTGATAAAGGGGAATAATGCAAGGACAAGAGACAAACATCTGAAGAAAGCCAAACTGTAAGAGCTAAAATATCTCATCTTTGGGTGACAAATATTGTACTGAATTAAAGTGCATCCTGCATGACTTGTGCAGAAAACCTCACAATTTCAAAGCTTTGATTTATCTATTGTGATTGATTTGATTTCATTAAGTGGCTGGTTCAGGACAACATTCTTTCCTCATTCCATCAGTAGCTAAAGATTCCTGATTGAATGCAAAAGCATTGTCAATGTTTCCTTTACAGAACACCATGCATTTTTTATAGCTGTTATAGTTTCAGAGAGCTGTCCTGCATGGCTCCCTGACAGCAGGGATGAAATCCCAGGAGATGCAGCTGAACACAGCAGTCTTTCTGTTTACCGCTTACTTACAGAAATTCTCTCTAAGATACATTATGAGGACATGGCTGGGTGACCTAAACAAATCCATGGGCATAACTCATATTCCAGCATGAAGGAGTTACAGTCCCAGTAGATTAATTTATAGCTTTCAGGGTGAACTTTCAAACTAACAAATGCTGAATATGAAACTGCTAGATAGGAAAAGCCAATTTGGTCAAGAATCTGGTTCCATTTAAATTTGTCTCATCCTCAGAGCTGCTTTTTTCACTAAATTCTTCCTTCTCCATTAAAATGGAGCTTTTCTCTTAAATTTGGAATTGTTTGATTTTCTCACCTTAGTTAGAAATGCACTGCACATTTTCTATTCTCTGAGTGCAACTGTTCTGCTTGAATAAGCTGAGTACACTCACTCCTGCAACTGTGTCCCCTGGTTTTCTAGCTCTTTTGTTGTGATTCATTATCTTGTTCCAATTTATAAAGTGCTTTCATAATACTGAATGCCTACACTAAGTCAACATATAATCTGCTCTTCTTGAACAGAATCAGAGGCTAACCCCCTCCCAGCTCTAACTCACAGTAAATATTTTTTAAAATGTAGAGATTTTACATGTCCCAATATGCATATTTCCCAACAGAGATCCCAGACAGAGTTAGGAGACTGACACCCATGGTAGATATTCCACTGACTCCAAAATCATCCACTGTCTTCATAACCTTTTTGCATCATATTTCCCTCAACATATGAGAAAACACACATCAATATTCACTCACTGAGCCCCATATGGAGACAGGCCACCAGTGTGTGGTGTTGTAAGTGCCACAGTCAAGCAGGGTGGTTTCAGTCACACACATGAACCCACATACAATCCAAATGGGTCTGCCAGGCAGTCCAGGCTGCCCTCTGATCTGCAGAGATGGTCCAGCAGCAGTGGGATTGAATCAGATTGGCAGGACCACACAGAAACCTGTGCTGTTACTGCTCATCCTCTGTGGACCCAGAACATCAGGCCAAGGTTCACCTCTCACAAGATCTTCATTCACTTGCATCATAGATACACGAGTTAAAGACAAAAACATCAAGAACCATTCAGGTTTTCTTCTCTTTTCATGTACTTAGACATTTATTTCACCTGTAACCACCAAGGGAGCTGAGCTATTATTGCTGCTAGAAAATTGCTCACTTTGTTGCTGACCAGAAGGATGTAGAAGTCCTCAACAGACCTGGGTATGGTTCTGACAAATAGTTCCATCTTTTTCCTGAATGATACATTGTAACTGTTGAGGAACACTTATATTTTAATCAGTAAAGAAAATGAAATGTCTGACCTTTCCATTTCCTGTGCAAGCTTACAGACAATAGAAAAGATAATTAAAACTCTGAATTAGAACTCGCAAAACAGCGCCATTTCTCTAGCAAAGAGAAATAGCTGTGTAACAAAGGTCACTTATCAAACAGTTCTAGTTATTAAATCTTTGCATTTAGCACTGAAGTGGCTTCACAGAATCAAAGGTCAAATCATTAAATAACAAAATCTGCCAGAATTAGAAAAGGTCACAAGCAAATCCAACTAAAGTAGGTCACAAAACATGATTCTCTTCCACAAAGGATTTCATTATTTGGAAAATTGCTTACTTTCCAAATTTGACAAGTCCCCCACCATTTCCAATGACTCCACCAGGAGACTGAAATTCCAGCTACAGAGCCATTTGTATGTGTGGGTTTCCCAATGGCACAGATCTCAGATCACCAAGTTTCCCAGCCACAGCCCTGTACATCTGCTGAGGTCCATGTGGGGATGATGTCAGGCCAGGTCTCTGAGACACAAAATAATATCTGGGCAGGTCAGACACACGCCAAGCTCTGGTCTCAGCAGAGACTGCCAGATTCGCTCCTCAGCTGGACCAAACCCAGCTCAGGACCTCTGCAGATGGAATTTCCACTAATGAAAACCTGAATTTCTCTTGTGGCTTCTTAGCACTACAGACTGGTGGTGAGCTCTCTCCAACCACCAACTCTGTTCCACTCTGAATCCCAAAACTAATCATGCAGATAGTTAGCAAACTCAGACTAAACTTTCTCAATTGTTACTTTAACAATATGATTGTAATTTTGTAAATTGGACGCAATGCCCATTCACTACATAATGAGGCAATTATTAGCAGCTTGCCACATATTAATTTGCTCCTTTAATGTTGAAACAAATGAGATCTTTTCTTATAATCATCCTATTTGAGTGAATTCTAACAAAGCCGATTGAACAAAGCTCCAGAGAGGCTTTCTTTATTCCAATGCCATTTATTCTTCTACTCTTCTTGGATGTCTTTAGAGTTTCAGAGGATACAACATTTATAATGATGCCAATAGGGAATAGATTTTGCCTTTATTCTTCCTGATGTTCTTTTGAGGTCTTTGAAATGAAAGGTACAAGAGAGGCATTAACCGTCTGGCATTGTTTTTATTGCTTTCCTCTACTTTACAAGCAAAAATGTATTTTAATTTTTCCTGTGTTTCAGTGATTAAACAAGCTGGTTTTATCTACACTTACTCAATTTCTTCAGACCTCTGACTGGGAGAAAAGACTTGCCAAGCTTCTCTAGGAAAAAATTCAGCACATTAAAAGAAAAGAAAGATAGTATTTGTGTGTTCACCCAGCAAGAACTACAAATTAATACAGCACTGTATATAACTTATATTATATTACTAACATCAATCACAAAATTATAAAAATGATAAAAAAGACAGGTCTGATTACCCTGAGTTTGTGTTTGTTCCCTCTTCACCCCTATGGCAGTATTGTGGGGTTTTTTTACCTTCAGCAGTTGATTTTGGTCCTAGCCCTCAGCATCACACCCCAGCAAACATCTCTGTCTGCATAAAATTTAATGTTAAGATTTCATAAAGATTTTAACATTTTGACATTATTTTGAAATAAGCCCAACGTCAACATGCATCCCACTTCCAAATAAATAGAATATGATCTGCTTCTTCATAAGACTGTTCCTGTGACTCAAGTGCCTGGGATATTTTATTTAGATGAATGTCACTGATATGTACATGAGTTCTAGCAGAAAGTTTTTATTTAAATTGAATGAACTGGGAGGGAATGCATAGGAGGCACATAATGGGACTACTCTTACAGCAGGAGACTGAATAAATAACCATATTTGAAAGTCTTTCTATATACACTGACCCAGTTGTTACAGAACTGTTTGATTTTCAGCTCTCGTTACAGCTCCTCACTTGAACAAGTATCTCGTGGATTCCTCATGTCAGTGGTAACGAGACAGAAAAACAACAGAAGCTCAGACTTTGAGCAGAGGTTGAAACCTGTGGGCCAAGGTCACCCACCCTATCTAAACTTTCAACCAGAAAGTGTATTTTTGGAACATTTTAGTTTTCTTTCTCATGGAAAGGAAAAAAAAATCAAAACCAGGAACTCAAATCTTCCAAACACGAATCACAGTGCAAAGTGATGCAGTGTCATCTTTCTCACTTTGGAGACAGCTCCAGACAACTCCATGCCAGCTCCTACCTCTTTCAAGACACAGCAGAGCAAATGCTCACCAGAATGTTGTTGATTTTGCTGCTCCTATTGGGAGCAATATAGGCAGCTTAGAAACAAAGAAAGAATTAAGTACATCTCATGATACCAAGAGCCGAAAACCAAATGCCTCAAATATACGTGAGAAAACTCTGAGTAGAAAGAATCAAGTATGTAACCTATAAAGAATAAAACCAGGTCTTCCACATATTTAAGGTATTTTCCACTACTTTGTTATAAGGCAAAAATTGAAAAGTCAAAGATCATACTTGTCATGATAATCTCATAAAACAAAAATTACTAAAATTGAATAAAAGCTACGTCCAGCTTGATAAAAATATTTTTACTTTCTATTTTTTAAAAACTGTGTTTAAGTAATATTCTAAAATGGAGTTAAAATGCTCCTCCAACTGAACATTTTGCTTTATTATGAAACAGTGAAAGAATGGGACTTCACATTAACAAAACAGTCCCTTTCATTTTTTTCATTTTTCCTGATTTCCAGCTAAAACTTTATGGAATCTGACACCTTTTAAATAAGCCTATACTAGTATTTTCTTCTGGAAAAATAAACTATCGGAACACTCTTGATAGCTCTATTGGTAAAAAAAGGCTTAAATATAGAAAGGTGGCAGGTAGCAAATAATAACAGGAGAAACTGTTCTGCCTGTGCATGGAGGGTTAATGAAGGAAGGAAGCTGCTAGAATCAGGGCTTCAAGTACAACAGAACAACCCAGGAGAGCTCTGGAGCACTGATGGGCAACAGCTCTGAAGGACCTTGGGCACTGAGAGAGTGGCAGGTGAGGAAAGTTTTGCCCTAAGGCATTTCCTGAAGGGTGTGAAGACCTGTCCTGCATGTGCACTCTCAGCCAGTCTGCAGAAGACCCATTTTTGTTTGTTTCTCAGGAGCCTGGCAAACTGCCCTGTCCCTAGGCAGGATGGCAGAAGGGACCTGCTCTTATTCACCCGAATGGATCAGGCCAAAGAAGGGGGAGGAAATAAATTGAAAGAACACACAGAAGAGAGAACAGAAAAAAATTCAGACACCTATGAAAGGGTAGAATGTAGCTTAGTGCTTAAAAGGGAAACATGTAAGGGGAAAAAGGATTTTAGAAAAAGCAAAATACTGATATATAGCCAAGGAGATAAACCATGATGTTTGGGAATGTAATCCAGCAAAGAACCAAAACTCCTGAAGTTATGAACTAACTGCTGTGAAGAAAACTTCATCAGACATGTCAACCAAATAATTTCGGAATGAATAGGCAGAGAGAATAGCTTTTGTCCTTTACACTGCAACTGCCCAAGTAGAAAAGAGATGAAAATGGGTATGCTCAGTCCAGCATATAATACTATAGTTTGTAGGTAACCAGAAACCCTGACATCCCTAGGCATGCAGATGTCTGCACCTTCAGATCCACATAATGAACACCTCTGAACTGGAAGAAAAGCAGAATACTCTTTGGCATATATATATATATAAAATCAGCATAAAGATACAAGTACACCCAAGAACATATGTGGAAACATTCCTGTCAAACACTGTTGAGGACTGAATTGTTATGGAAGGGAGGCAAACTCCATCATGCACATCCCTATGCAGACAAGTTCACAAAGTAGGCACTAAAACAGCATTCACTCTGAAAAACAGCCAAATGGAAAACCAAACAAACTACATTAGTGCTAGAGTATTCCTGACTTCATCCCAGAGGTTTAGCTGATGACCATAAATAACCAGAATGTTTGTGACACTTCATCTATCACCCATTTACAAACACACAGGGTTTAAAATATCATGACTTTGTAATAGTTCAAAAGCCGGGAATTCTTCCAACCAAACACTGCTTGCTGAATGCTGAATTCAGTAAGTCATTTATCTTAACATCCACCACATTGTTCACCTGCCCTCAGTACTATGTG
Source organism: Dicaeum eximium (assembly GCA_013396995.1). Lineage (NCBI taxonomy): Eukaryota > Metazoa > Chordata > Aves > Passeriformes > Dicaeidae > Dicaeum > Dicaeum eximium. The sequence continues at coordinate 1,847,608 of VWZP01010941.1, read as the reverse complement.
ATGACTTTTGAATTTTGTGCACAAAAGTTACTGGAAAAACACCATGTAAACCAGACACTGTCCATCAAACAGCATAAGCAACTCAGAACACAACACAAGCTGATCCTAACAATGGCACCCCTTTTGTCACTCTGCTGCAGAACTGCATTTGCAACAGCACATCTGCAACCAGCAGAACATGTCACCTGATTCAGCAGGTTATTGGTATCATAATATTTAGCTCTAATTCATCTTCTGCGATTCTCTGTCTGTATCACATTTCTTTTCTACTTTTTACATTTAGTAATAAGGAAGATAACAATTGTTTCTTCTCTGCACAGACATATTTGCTCAGCAAACAATACAAACCACCAGGAGGTAAAATGTCACAACTCAAGGAGACATAAAAGGGAGGAATGTCCTGTTAGCACATGGGATGAATAGCAAATGAATCTCAGTATGAAAGGACAAAAACAATTTTTCACACCCAGTAACGTGTGTGGCAGCAGAGCAGAGGTAACATGTAACACATAATCCTTCCTTACAGAGTGGGCTCTAGAAAGACATCCTTGACAGCAACCACGGCCAAAAGAACTCTATCCACAAAAACTGTTTTGTCTTTGCAAGTAATAGTATCTCTGCAAAAAAATTAATGGGAATTCCTACAGTGAAGATGTCTACTGAAAGGCTACGTCTAAGGAATTCTCTGTCACGTATGGAAAACATGAGTTGCTCTAACCGCTGACTTTAATTTGTATTTATTATAAATACCCGCAGATGGCGGTAAAGTATATAATGCATAGAGAAAATCTGTTCCAAGTTTGCTTTCTCTAATAACCTCCTATTTTCAGCACTCACCATTAATCATGGACCATTATCTAGGAACTTAGTTGGCTGAATCACAGATGCAGTAATGCCTGTTAGGCCTCTAATCTAAATACATTTGAAAAAATTAGACTCACAAATAAACTAGGGGACTTCTAATATGAAGTTTAATATCTTACTTCAGTTCAATTTATTTGGGATTTGATATGAGGAAACAATATCAAGGTAGGCAGCAAAAACTGTCAGAAAAACTTCCTTGTACTAAACCCCCCTCTTCTTTCCCATGAAAACTCACCTAACAGGCTGGAAGCCTAACCTCTAATTTATTTTGGTTCCATGCTGTATAGACCTATTATTTAATTTTGTCTCTCTTGGTGGTCTATCTGACAAATTATTTGCATGCATGGAAGGCAAGTGATAAGCTAAAATGCTAATTATCCATTTTTTTCTGAAATGAAAAAAAAATAATATCCATGCCAGGAATAAGAATAAGGTCTATTACAATAGCATTAAAACCAGTGGCATTTTTCATTTGACAAAATAAGCCTTAAGAAGCTTTCTAAGTCCAGTGTGTTTAATTGCAGGATGCCTTATCTAAAAGACAATACACAACTGCTTCTGGCCACATTCATTTGCTTTCACTGGTACATTGGCAATATTTGCAATACCACCCAATGACTGCCATCTGTAAAAATGCTTAAATTTTTCTCTAAAAATGTAATTTAAGGTTCAAATTTCACTTAGAAAGTCTTAGTCCAAAATTTTGATTGTTTTATATATCTTCTATTTCAAGATAATAAAATAATTTCAGTTGCAGAAAGATACAAGGTTAAATCATCACTGTGTCAGACACCTGAAATTTCAAATACTATGGCAATGGGCACTAGGACAAAAATTTAAAATGGATTTAAAAGTTTTGCTTAAATAATTAGGCAGATGTGTTTTACAATTTTTTAAGTCATTAATGACAGCTGCATATTAAAAACTTTGAAGTTAAAGGTCTGTTTCAAAAGAAAAAAAATCACTGTACATATACTCTCTTCTGATTGCTTTTGCATCATTGGTTTGGTGCATGTGCCCACTAACCACCTTTTAATCAGTGCAGATTTCATGCAGACAAGAGTTTGTATCATGGACTGACAACACCTGCCGTAACTCGGTAAAAGGAAACTTAAGGGGAAACCACCAGGGTTAAGTGACTTGTAAATAATTGAAAGATCCTTCTGTGTCAGCTCTCCTTACTCATGCAGCTGGACAGCGCAGCTTCTGCTCCTGCACATCCCAAACCAGCCCCATTTACCCCTCACTTCAAAGCCTTCACTGATGAAAAGCCCCGAGCTCAGCAGCCTCTGCCAAATCTTAGCAAAGTCCAGGGTCTTGTGCACGCCTGTGCATCCTCAGCACAGAGCTCAGAAACCAAGGCCTGAGGGGCTGAGTAACACACACACACACAAATGAGCTGGGAAGTTCTGAGGTGAAACATGCTAGAAGCAATTGCAAAGCAAAATCTTATTAAAAGATGAAAATAATAAACCCTATCAATCTTTTCTCCACTACACAGTCTGGCCTGACAGTGACACAGTTGCAAGATATAAACAACACTACTTCCAAAATGGGTATTTATAATCATGTAGCTCTTCTATCCATAATTTAAATTTTTAAGAGAGAAGTTAATTTTTAGTCCTTCATACATCTTCAAAAGAAAAATACCACTGCAATGTACCTATACACTGATTTTCTGGGTAAATCTGTGGCACATTCATTGCCTCTATTACAGTTAAAAGTAAAACTCCCACTGACATGAATGAAGACTTCATGGAGACTTCACCTAACACAGGAATTTTGGGAAGAGGAATTTGGATTTGCAGTTCATGGAGGGACAAGATTATAAAACTCCTTTGCCTGGGCAGCAGCAGAGGCCTTTCAGCCGTGATTCAGCTTCAACCCATGAAAAGGATGCAGAGTGCTTTATTGGCATAAGTTATCTACTCACAGAGCCAGAACACAGCGCTCCTTCTCTGTGTGTGAGCGCACATACTCATGTTCTGGCCTGGATGGACTTCCCTGGTCACTGCTGAAACTTTTTCCTGATGGAAGCCTTGGAGACCGTATCAGCTTCCATGCTGGCATCAGGTTCTACATTTCCACTCTGCTTGTGAGTACACAGAGTTTGTGCAGGTTTTTTTTTTTGTTTTGCTCCTTTAGACTGTTGGCTTTAATGTAGCTTGTGATTCCTAATGTTTCCAAGGACTACAATGACAGCAGGATCTTTGAAACTTGAAAAGCAATCTTAAAGGTCAACACCTCAGCTCATCAGTGGCTCTGTAACTCACACTGATACAGCAATGATGACCATGGCTCTGACAAAACAGGTTCTTGGGGAAAGCAACATGTGAAAGAAAATCAGTGCCCTCTGAGAGCATCTGCCTGCTGTGGCTTCCTGGCACTATGAATATGGCAAAATACATCTCAGCTGAGGGCCCAGAAAGAGAAGAGATCTTTCTAGGAAACTGAATAACTGTATACTGATAACAGCCTTCTAAGCAAACAGTTGTGCCTCTCCTTTCATCCTCCTTCTAGAGCAATGCTGCTCCATGCCACAGGCTCTGCTGCACCTCAAGCTACCAACAGCTCACAGTTCCACACTGGGAGCTGAGAGGGGAAGTTCCACCTCACTGCCACAAGGCTGGTGTGAGGGACTTGGGGATGCAGCTGAGTAAGAAAAAAAAAATCAACTGAAGTAAAATAATTATAAAATAATCATCCGAAGGAAATTAACAGGTGTCCAGGTTACAGCTTATGCTGAGGAAAAGCACAGAAATAACATTTCTTATTTCTATGAACAGTATACAATGGAAAACTTTTCCATACTCAACATTAGTTCTACATTCTCATTTGCTTAGTGATTTTAAAAAAAGCGCATACATGTACATATGTATTAACAAATCAAAAGGAGCAAGCAAGAGAGATGGAGGGTCTAGATTACATATTAATTTAACTCTAAGAAAATATTTACAAAGCAAATGTGCAAGCTTTGGCATCCCCTCTCTCTGAGTCATACAACTGAAGAATTATAGATGCAGCATGAAGAAGTTTGTGTGTGTCTGTGTTCAGCTACCCCATCATACATGGTGTCAGACATTCAGTGTTCTCATGGCTAAAAAAGACCAAGGCAGATAAGCTGAGGGAAAAAAAACCTGGTGGACTCTCTCTCTCTCTCTCTCTCTATATATATCCCATTAAAAAAGAATGTTTTTTTCAAGGAACACACTTTTATGACAGAGGGCAATTAAGCTTTGAAATAGATGCCCAAAGGATTCTAGAGTCTCTGTTCCCAGAGATTTTCAAAGCTTGAGAGGCAGAGACCTGACCTAACCTTGATGTTCGTCCTATTTACAGTTGATATTGGACGAGATGGTCTCCAGAGGTTATTTCCAACATACTTTTTTTCAGTAATTCTACAGTTCTATCCTTATGAAGAACCAAGGGGAAGCTCAATGAATTTTAATGAAAAAGACAGCACACATTTTTAATAACGAGGACTATTCAATGTCCTGTGGAATTTTTTAGAAATAGAAGAAGTCAAAATGACAACAAAATATTGAAAATTGAATAATTAGTGAAAAATTATTCCCTTTTTTCCTTGTCTGTTCTTGGCTCTTTCTACTCCCTGTCACACAGAAAATCATACAAAATACAGCAGGAGAGAGAAACAGTCCTAAAATGAAAACGGGCTAAAGATTTGATCTGCATGTCCTATGAGAATCCTGCGCAGAACCTACACCTAATAAATCTTATTCCAGATAAAATATTATTAGGCACAGTTACAAGACTGGAATCCACAATGACCACAGGTTCATTCCAGCTGGTTGTGGCACAGGGTATGGGCAGGGAACATGGTGCAATTTCCCTCCTGGCATGTGTGAACCAGCACCTGGACTGCTAAAATGGCTCTATCCAACAGATCATTACGTTGTAGGTGTTTGTAGAGAAAGCCAAGTTTATTGAGTCCTCCTCATAGGTCTTTCTAAGGCTGTTAGCAGTGAATAGAAGGTGATAAATACCATGCCACACCTGGAGACCAGTGCTGGGAGTTTTTGTTACTCCTTTTAGCTCTACTAACAGTGCTGCCTTCTTCAGCAGTATTGGAACATGGCTGAGGTGCGGAAGCAGTGGCTCAACTGGACTCCAGGGAGAAGAGGGGTAAAAGGAAATAAAAAACCCCACTGATCCAGAATGAATACGTCTTTTCCAGAACAGAAATCTAAACCACTGCCACGTGCTAGTGTCCATTGAGCAGTAAACTCTGGCATCACAGGCTGAGACAAGGGGGAGGGAATGAGGAGGAGAGATATGTTCTAAGAAATCAAATGCACATCACATTCTAGAAAAATGGGGGAAACTCCTGTACCATCAGACCTTCAAAATTCCATCTACAAAACATCAGAATTATCATGGCCACGAAATGTAGGATACTGAAAATCAATTCTGAAAAAGTGTATCATAGGTAAATACTGTATTTATCTCCTCCTCTTGGAATAACCTCACTGCAGCAGCAAAACAATTGCTAACTCTGTCACAAGACCCTTGCAAAAATCCTGCAGACCCCGTTTTTCAAAAGAGCAATAATTAAAAAATAAAGTCCTGTGGTGCTTTTCCTCTATAAGCCCTGTTTATGAATTCATAGCACAGCATGAAGGTTATTAAAATCCCATATGTGAGAACCACACACGGCACAAGGAGATATGAATTGGCATCCACAGAGATAATGCTATCTAATGGGCAAAACAAGGAGCACAACTCCATTCTTCAGAGTACATTTGGAAAGGGCAAAGCATCTGGCTGCTGCTCATGGATACCTGACCAGACACAAGACATTTCTTCTTCGTACCTGTTGATTAACAAGTTAAATGTGAAGAGCATCAAGGCTGTTATCTTGCCTCCATGTTCCCAGGACACCCTTCTATCAACAAACCATTTTTATGTGGGGAGATTCAATGCTATTTGGGGTGACCCAGATACAGTGACTGTTAAACACATTGCTGTTTACTTCCACATCCACGCATTTCAAATCAAAATGTAATTAAATGTGGAGATAACCAATACACCTCACAAATTAATTCTGGTGTACTGCATATCCAATAATATAATTATTTTTCCAAAATTATTCATTTATTTCCTGTTTTGTTGTTGAAACAAAACAGTTTAATGCTGTGCTTTATTTTAATGCCAAAACTGTTTTCATCCCACATAGCACAGAGCTATTTTGAACACTATCAGCAGCTGAAAAAACTTCAAGAAAAAGCAAGAACAACTGTTTTTGAAAAAAGGTTTATGTAAAAAAACCCCAAACTGACAAAGTACAGACATGCACAAAAAAATTTCCTCAGTTTTCAAATACTCTGAAAGTTTCGTTAAAGAGAAAGCAGTCCATGGTTCTAAAATCCTTGAGTCAAATTTAATGCATAAAACATACTCTACTTAAGGACACTGATCAAAGGTTTGTAAGGCTGTTTCTCTGCCTTGCATATATGATCAATCAGCCATCAGCAGAGAGACCACAGGTGTCTGATGGGAGTCATCACTAATGCCAGAGATGGAAAGCACTCCAAAATAGGAAAGGAAGGCTCTGCCATGAAGCAACAGGAGACAGAATTTCTGTCAGGATTAAAATCCATGTGCTTGCTCAGTACTTTGCTATATTGCTGAGGAAGGGTTTCCTTCTCCTCCAGCACACAGTGCTGCTCAGCCCTCACGTGAAACACCACCGCTAAAATTCAGAACTTGGATGAGGGCTGTGAAACTTGCATGCTGCTATGAATCTCTTTCTAATTTCAGGCCTGTTCAGACTCAAGATTCTCGTTTATACCAATTATACACTCTTTCAGCTGCACCTTCCAATCTTCTCTCATGTGATCGGCCCCACCACATTCAGCTGTTGGATCCTACCTACATGCCACAATCAACATCACTGTCAGAAATTATAACCTCTATCAATATTTTAGAGATGCAAAGGAGGGAAGACAGTGAAAACAAATTAAGTTTCATAACTAAAATGAAAAATCCTTTCCCTCTAATGACTCCTGCCTTCCGAACTGTCTTTCTTTATGCATGAGACAATTTGATGTGGGATTTGCTCCCTGACTAGGCTTAGCTACATACTTTGGAACAAGAGACCCATCTTATACAATGAGAAATGTATAAGACATATCAATAAAATTCTGGAGCATGCTATGGCAAATAGAGAAGGTTATCCTTCCAACCACCCTCACAAGTAAAGCTACAGTCAGGTATTTAATACTGCTCCACAAGCAAGAGCTCTCTCCCTTCATCTTCCCATTTCATTTCTGCCAAGTCACAGAACAAAATAAATATCCAACAGAACAAAAATCTTCTATCAGTCTTTTGAATACTTTTGGGAGAGAAATCACTTAGAAGTGATGTGTCAGGGCACCTTGTCTGCTTCTTTCTCTCCCTTTCTCAGTCGAAGGACGGCATTAAAAAAAGCAAAAGCACTTTTAAGTGCTGTTTGGGGCATAAAATCCCCTGCCATCCATCCCTCACTAGGAAAAACTTTGAAAAGAAAAGCACTTAGAAGCACTCTTTTTGTTTCCATCTACATTATTCCTTTTCTTGGATGTGGTTTGAAATAAAAATAGAAATGAAATGCTATTTTCACTGTTTTCAAGTTCAAATCAGGCACGTCTCCTCTAATTTTTTCCATTTGGGTTTTCTCTGTAACAAATATCAATTGTGGTGTATACTGCATTCCATTTCTCTCTCTTTTTAATCTCAACATCCCCCTCCCAATTCAAGTAATGAGATTATGATGCTATAATCTTATTCTGAGCATAACCTTTGATTTCTATGGATTTCTATGCCAACAAAGATACATCCATCCTGCTGGCCAGATGTCAGCAATATAAACGTTTAGCTAATTTAATTGATGCTTTAACTTCCTAAAGTGGGGCAGCCTTCCATGACAATGGCAGTCATCTCAAGAGCTACAAGTCACAAATGTGTGCTCAGTGGCAGCAAAATGATCAATGCAGGTTTTAGCAACTAAAAAAAAGCAAACATAATCCTGAGACATACATAAAGGGTTTTGAAATTATCTTTTCACTCTGTTCAGCAGCACTGATAGTAAATTCAGTCTGCGCATTCGACTTCAGCACAGATTTGGATCTGCTGCTGAATGGCCAGAAAAAGCAAAAAGAATAATCTATGCCATAGAAAAATTAAAAGAGAAGAGAAGAGAAGAGAAGAGAAGAGAAGAGAAGAGAAGAGAAGAGAAGAGAAGAGAAGAGAAGAGAAGAGAAGAGAAGAGATGGAGGAGTTGTAATAGATGTTTCCAAATATGTAAAATATGCTGCAAAGGGTTCTTCACGTCTGTTCTACATTAGCAGGGTGGCAGCTAGATTCGGGTTAGACTTTAAGTAGCTTTCTATATGAAAACATAGTTACAGAAAATCTTGCCAGGGGCACAATTACAAACTTGCTATCTCTGGAAGTCCTTTCTTATCCTATTTTCTGTGATTCTGTGAATTTTAGTAAGTTGATATGCACACAGCACTTCACAACTTAGCCTTCTTGGGTGATGCTGAAGAAAGAAGATAATGTTCTGTGCTGCAGCCTCTAGTTCAGCACTGTGCTCTGCACTACATGGAGAAGTAGCTATCCAGATATCCTTTAGCAAAAAGGTACCAGGGCAGACGTGTGTGTACGGATGGAACTCATGTTCCAGTAAAGCAACCTGCAATTTGACAAACTTTGATCCCCAGACAGAGAAATCAGTAAAATGAGAACAGATCAGGTTATCCATAATGCAGCAGCAGCAAAGGTAACAGCTTAAAACATTTTAGAAAGTCAAGAGTATTTTCCTAATTATGAACAATTGTTTTAGTAGAGTATCATGCACTTCTGATTTTCAAGTTCAAGCTACAGCAAAATGAAACTGAAATACATTCACTAGCCCATCGCCTTTTATGATTTATGCTGAAATCCTGCTTAAATGCAATAGAAGGATTGAAATCAACCCTTCCTTCCTGTATATCTCTTGGAATGTTACCTGAAGCATTCCTAGCAAACCCCTGTTTCTTGACAACAGTAGATATGAAGCTTTGTGTAAAAGCTGTATTTCTTAATAGTTTATGACAGCTCTAGACTTGCCACACCTTTTTTTTTTCAATACAAAGAATAGGAGTAATTGAAGAATAAAGTACCACTCATCATGAGTAAGGATGTCAAATTCCTTTCTATTGCAAGTTCTGTCAAATGATAAGCAATTAGACCCTGCTTTCAAGGTTGCTTAAATAAATAATATTTTGTATGAGTTACTTTTAAAAAAGCTGCCTGATGTACACATGACAGTCTGGAATAGTGATATGTCTACACTAACTGTGGTGTTGAATGTGTATTTAAAGAATAAGAATCTCTATATGTGCAAAAAAAATGTTGCTTTTAAAGTCAGTCTGAGGGTGTGCATTTTCACGTTTCTGATTAGCTCTTCCTTGACACTTTTCCAAAGTCTTTGCCATATTGTTAGCATCATCTTCATATATAGCTGCCAGGGGAAAATGAATCAGATGCCACAAATTACTCAAGGGCAATGAAGCCCTAAAGGAACCTTCTGCAGAAAGTTTCTGACTGCAGAGCATAAGCCTGCTGTGCTCTAAAGTTGCTAGGTGGAATTCTCCTGTGAAGGCAAACATATGTTTGTTTACTGCAGAGACACTCTACATGTCCTATGGTAAAGAAATGCCATTTTGTGGCTACTACCTTTGATAATGCAGACAATAGAAAAGCATTTATGCAGGTTTTAAAGCTATTGCTAGGTGAATAACCCTACTGGCCTAGGAAAAACCCACAGGTTAAATTTGCATTTCATGTGTCGCTTGGTTCCAAGCTGCTGCAAGTCACCATGCTAACCAAATAACTGTATTACTTGTAAAAACAGATATGGGATTCCACAGGCAATAACCCTTGATAAAACATGAGTGTATTGTGTGAAATCTCTGATGCTCCCCCGCATCACAGAGGTCTTGTGATTCGTGACTTTCAGTGTATCATCAAACAAAACCCACCACTTGTGGAAATGGATGTGTAGAGACTGTGCTACAGCAGATTTCCACATCCATCACTGCAACTGAACTTGTCCTGAGAACTCCAGGCTGGCCCCAACATTTGCAGATCAGTCACAGAACTGAGTGACTCCCCCTGACAGAGATCAGTCTGTTTACAGCGTTCCTGCAGGGGAAGCAAATCCTGCACTCACACAGAGCTCACTGGAAACAGAACCACGGGCACACGGCTACACAGCGAGGGCTCAGCCACAACGGGAACAAGGGGTTACAAGGCAAAATAACAACTGCAGGCTTCAGAAAGACAGACTGTAAATGCTGACATGCTTCAATCTTTGGGATGTGATTATTCAATTATTGGCACTGGGATGTGAGAATCAGATTCTCTCTTTTTTTGTGTTTCTACTATCTTTGACTTTACACTTGTAAACATTTAATGCAATAGCACAACAAGGTCACTCTATTCTGCACAATCATGCTGAGATTTTCTCTAAGACACAACCTTTACACCACTACTTTATTTATTTACTTACCTCTTCAGCAGCACTATTCATATGACCTGAATCTACAACACTGACAATTAAAGAAAGAAATAAATGTCCAATACCCACACCCAAGTTTGTATCAGTCTGATAATGCAGACAAAGGAAAAGGCACAGAGGACTTAATTCTCCTTTAACACTAATATAAACCTGAAGCTCTGGGTAAGTCATTTATGCCAGTGGCAGAAATAAGAAACCTTCACTGTGAATTGTAAACCACTACAGAGAGATCTGAACAAAGGAAGGTAAGAGACTGCACAAGTTTCTGCTGGAAAACTGCTGTGCTGAAGGGAGATACTGCTTCTGGTATACAACTCTACTTTTTACTTTTGTCCTTTTTGCTGAGTACAAAAATATCAATTTTTTTCCCCAAAAGCATGATACATGAGAAATAATAATGAATACAGATATCCTTCAGACCAAGATGAATTTTTTTAAAAATATCTTTATTATTGACAAGTAATATTGTTAAAGGGCTATGTTAAAGTACAGATGAGGGGTAATTAGCAGGGTAATGAAACAACCCCCATGAAGAAGCAATAAACAGCACAGAGCAGAAAAGATCTGTCTGTGGGTGTATTTTCAAATTTAGGAGTCTGAACTTTGGTAACCATACCCATTTCTAAACTGGTGGAGTAGCCATCGGGGTTACTTCTGATACCAAGTTATTTCTCAAAGAGACGTAATTTTTTCTAGTCTTGCAGCAAATGGATAACAAATTACATGTAGCTCACCCTCTCTTGGACTCTAAGCCTAATAGTGTCACCTTAAATAGCACTTCCTTCTGAATAGGCCTGTCACAATCAGCATTGTCCCTGGAGTGAGGTATTGTTTATGTTCACTCAATCCCAAAATATTGCAGTTTGAGGCAACACCCGTTTTTATGCAATTTTATTTGTGCTGTGTAACATTTGCTCTCTACTATGGGGAAAATTCACAGACAGATGCAGGGAGGAAGGAATGGGAATAGAAGTTTAATAAGGCAGAAGGTAGGCAGGGATGGCAGGGAACATAAGGGGCCAAAGTCTCTAAGACAGTTAGCAATATATAGCAATATTTACCTTGTGGATCCTGGCTTAGGGGAGAAAGCCTGAATTGACAGCTTTAAATGCCGAGAGAATGACTTTGTCCTGTTCAAAGATCTGGTGTAAATAACTGAGAGGGGTGGGTGAGAGTTAAGGTGAAAGCAAACTCTTTTCTCAGTGATACCCAGCGATAGAGCAAGATACAATGTGCATGAACAAAAATACAGGAAATTCCAGTCAAACATACTAAAAACTTTCCTACTGTGAGGGTGGCTGGGCACTGGAACAGGTTGCCCAAAGATGCTGGGAAGTCACCATCCATGGAGTCAGTCAAGCACAACTGGAGACAGCAAATACAACAATCAACCCCAACTGAGCTGTACTCATCGGAAAGATCACTCATGAGAGTTTTTGTGTGTTTGTTTGTTTTTTTTTTAAGAGGAAGACCATGTGTAAAAACTCTTTTGCTGTTCAGCAAACAAAAAGGTGTAAGGCTGGATATATTTTTTTCTGGATCTCAAAAAATGATTTGATACTGCTTCATCTGACAGATTGATTTCTAAAGTAGGAAAGCATGGCATTGAAAGAGACAGAAAACAGAGCTGGTTATAAATCTTTCCATAGACAAGGAAACAAGGATATCTATAAATGGAACATTCCAAGGTTTTACTGTAGAGAATGTGTAGTGCCATATGTGTACCTACTAGAACCACTTGAGCTTTTTTAGTATCATTTTTTGCCATTACAAAGAAAATAAATCAAGGTATCTAACGTAAATAAAACATAAAAATAGTAATGAATAATAGAAGCTTTCTGCTAAGGAGAAAGAAATGAACTTGCAACCTTCCATGCTAGCCACTGGGCCTTTCTTACACCTAATGGAGTAATTTCCAGCATAACATGTATTTTCTGTCAATGATAGACAATATATATATATCTTAGATATGCAAATAGCATGTAGATTTTTTTCTAAAAAGCCTTCACTACATATTTTTGTCTCTGCTAAAATGTATTTTATTGCTTTTTATTGTTAGCATAAAACTAGTAATAAGCTGTATCTGCACAGATCGTTGAAGAGAAAGATTCAGGTCCACAGGAGCTGATCTCAATTGGCTGCTTTAGAATGCAAGACTACAGAGAGCTGAAATCACAGCTTTGGGACAAAATATCAGCAAGCTCCGTGCAATCACTACATAAGAGTGGCAAAGTATTATACTGCAAAAACTCAAACACCTCTGTATCCACAGTGTAGATAATTACACCTAACTGCACCAAAACAAGGAAGAATGAGGGATAGCAGTTCAGTAATATTGACTTCTGTTATTTTGTTTGGTTATTCTGGTTTGGGTTCGTGGTTTTATTTTTTTAATTATGTATAGGTATCGGCCCATGTTCTGGGAAGCTAACCAGGGAATCAAAATTTATAAATACCACACATATCCAGGTTCAGTTTGAAAGATTAAACCCATGTTTTCCAAAGGGGCTCAGAAAGAATGGTATGGTGAAGTGCAAGCTTCTGAGATGGAATGGTAGTAAAAATCACATAGACTGAATCATAAAAGGAAGGAATGAACAGTACAATATCCAGAACAAGGAAAGGATTTGAAGGTTACAATAAATTATATACTAAAGCCAACTGTACAGTTTATTTTCAATTGGTGTCACTTTCTGAAACTGTCACAGAGCAGGACCATGTTACAAATACTTTAGTGAGCATCCTGAGCTGCTATTTGCAAGAAGGACGCTTACTGTGGATGAAAAATACAGCAGGAAATCAACCAAAATCATGGGTTTCTCTGATAGAAGCAAATTGGTAAAAAAAAAAAAAAAAGGAAAGAATTCAGGGAATACTCATGTAGGGTAAATGTCTCCTAGCTTCACTGCCTTCAGTGTACATGCATTGACCATCTCCCTTTAAATTTTTATCTGTTACAAATTTTTGGTAATTCAGCCAATACAGAATTTAGCATGTGCTTAAATGCTTTGGGATCCATTCCAAAAAACATGAAAAAATCAATGCTTTTATCTGGTTTGGGATGAGGCCTCTGTTAAATGTATCTGGGGCTAAGCATGAGCTGAGATGTTTTGCTAAACAAGTATCAGACATAAATAAAGATTTCACAGAGGTAATTTCTGTCTGTCTAAGCACTTAAATGCCACTAGTCCATCTGAGACAGTGTAAGGCAGCAGCATTTGGACAGTACAAGACCAGCTTCTTGAAGAATCCTAAGTGCAGCAGCAGATTATATTGTAAATTCTGGATAAGTAGTGGGCTTGACCCATCATCCTTGTTTGTTATCATCTGCCTATCTGTGCTCTCTGTGCTGCTGAGTTTAATTCACATGAACAGGGGGTGAGGGAAAATGTGGCTCTACAAATCCTTAGCTAGAAAATATGGGTCACAACATTCAGCCATGGAGCTCAAATTAACAACGGTTCTGAGAAATTTTTGTAGTTTATAAATGCCATGACTGTCAGAGCCATACCAATCTAAATCTCAGCAAAATACTCCAAAAGGCTTCACAATATGAGGCATTGCTGTAATGAATTCATTGCCAAATTATTTCCATACAGTTTCTAAAAGAAAAATGTTTCTAAGAATAGAAAGCTTGGTTAAAGTCTGGTGAAATTTATATGAAAACTGCAATAAAAGAGTAAACATAATTTCAGAGTCAGCCATCTACTTTCACTGCAGCTTTAGATATTTTGTGAAAGGCTAGGATTCCTTTATGTTAAACAGTCAAAAGAAAAAGATACAACTAAAGACAATACAAATGGAAAACTAAAATAAATATTAAGTTCTAGGTGCAAGTAAAAGGTCACTTGCAGCTTATTTTCTGATATAAAACCAAAATTACACTATGCTTCCTTTGTTCCATTACTTGCCTAAAATCCATTTCCTTAAAGGAGGAAAAAAAAATCCCTTCATTCCTGTGAATCAATGTTTAATTATAGCACATTTGACTTTAAGTCCAAGAACTGGTTCTGCAAAAAATACAAACAGTGCTTTAAAGATGATATCTACATGGCTTGACACATAATGTAGACACCTTTATTTGTGATTTCTTGTCCCCATAATGACACCTTTTTATTTTGGCTAAAATCTTAAAAAAGGGAAAGAAACTAATTGAGTTATGAGTATCTAGACAGGGCAAGGTGAAAGAAGGCTCAGCTTTTCAGGCTTTCTAATCCTGAATCTATCAGCTGGGTTTGTATTTTGATGCTATTACTAATGTTGAAGATTACCCAACAACACCAGCAGTCCCTTTGGTATGAAGGCAGATCTAGCATGAGTAGAAATGTAAGAATGCAGTTTTACCAGGAAACAAGACTGCTTTAACTCTGCAAGTTCTTAGGGACAGCCCATGCAGGGGGGCAGGTACTGGGGCAAAGGAGGTGCCTGCAGGAATGGAGGCTGGCAAAGGTGGCTCTCACTCGCCCCATGTCCCTCCTTCTGCCCCCGTGCTCTGGCAGGGGGGTGAAGGGACCTGGTGTCTGACAACAGCAAAGACAGCCAGGCATCTCCCCTCAGCCAGGAACTACAGCCCTAGCCCAGCCCTAGGCCATATTCATACTCAAGTGAGGCCAAATTTCAGAATATTGGAGTCCTACACCAGGTAGAGCACTTTGTGGTGGAACAGCTCAGGAGAACAGCATCACTGAATCACTGAAAAAATTCATTTGCGCACACAAGACAAAAAGTCTCAATAAAGCTTATTTACTTTCCTGTCCCGGATTCTTCCTTCTCAGTCTCTCAATTTTTCCACTTCTGTATTTATTGTCCTTCTGTGATATTTTGAAAAGTTCCACATCATGCAGGCAGGTAATGCCAAGTAGAAAGCTGCACTTGAAAACCAAAGTATCTAGCTGCAGATCGTAACTTTCCAAAAGAAGTGGGTAAAATAAAATTATTGTTTTAAATGAGGGCCATAGCTAAAGACTACTCACACCCACGGGAGAAGAATCTTATGAATACAAGAACACATTAAAAGTTGCTTCATCCAGACCATCATCAGCCACGAAGGCCTAGAAATAACATAACATAGTGTGTAAGAAAACAGACTGCACTGAAAACATAACTTCCTAAAAATAATTAAGCAAAGAAAACAAACTCATTACCACTGATGTAAACCCTTCAAAGCTCTGGCAGCCCGAGTTTTCCTGCTCTGCAGCATGATGTCCAAGGTTCTTTGCAAAGCCCTGTTTTTCCAACTGCATTTCTCAGTAGTTCTACCTAATTAACAGTTTGGCAATGAAGGAGGCAATGGGGGAGCGTATAGATGTAAATACACCAAAAATATGCTAGGGAACATTAAATGTGTAAAATCAAGCACTGAAAATTTAGGGAAGTGTCAGAATTAGAGTTGCTGTGCAGTCCTAATTGGGCAACCTTGTGTGCATGCACTATGATACTATCTTTAATTACCCGACCACCTACTATTTTTTCCACTGGACCCCTGCCTGCACTGACTGACATAATGAACAGCTACTCAATGCCTTTGTTTTCTTGTTATTAGTCAATCTGTCCCCATGCCTCATTTATTGAGCATTATTCACACCCTGCTCTGAGACTTTTAAATTTCTGCCTGGGCTGTCATTCAGTACTCACAGTAGCCCCTCCCTTCTCAAATACCATTCTAAAGAGAGACAGGAAAGGACTGTATTAGCCCTCTTCAACTAAAGAGGTCTGAGAAATTTAAGTGAAAGTTATAATTTAAATTATGAAGAATACACTCACTGGCATACAGAAGCTGGAGCAATTAAAATTCTTTGGTAATTTATATGTTCAAATAGTCTTCATTGACTCGAGCTATCTCTATGCTTCATAAATCAGACCCAAGGGTCTCAAACTAAGCATTCAGAAAGTAAACACACACAATTAGCAAAAACATGGCTTGATTAGATCGGAATCACGTGGAAATTCTGTAACAGAGGCAAGAATAAAATATAGCAGCTAGCATTAACACGTGACTGTGACAGCCTTGCCTTGCATTCCTGTAGTGTCCCAACTCCACACATTTTCATTTCTTCAGTAAATGAGGCAGTAGTCCTAGCAACTTCTTTATACATTTCCACTCTGCAAAAAAAATGCTAAAATCTCGACAATGAATGAGGCTGAAGTTGTCCCACTCTGCAGAGCCATGAACACATCAAAGAATTCTGAATCAAAAGTGGAGAAGTGATTTTATTGATGGCATTCCCCAGTTCCTGAACCTTGACTTTGCAACTCTACTAGCATTATGTCAACCTCAAATGTAGAAAAGGATATAAAAAAGACAAGAAATCTGTCCTCAGCATGAGTGAACCTGTGCTGTCCAGCAGGGCCAGAACCTGCCTATTCTCCACACAGTTTTCAGTCAGTTGAATTAACACAGCAGTAATGGCAGCAGCAGAACACCACTCTCTGCTTCAGTAGCCACACTATTTTTCCTTTGTAATTATAATGTCATAATTGTTATTGGGAAAATATTTTTCCAACTAGCTCTAGTGAAAATATTTCTCCCTGACCAACTAATATGTCATTAAGAAATAAAATATTCATATTAAAGAAGCATCCAAAATTTTTTGTCTAACAGATAGTCATGTTCCAAAATTCATTATGTAAACTAATTAAGTGGCATTTATCAAGACTGTGTTCTAAACTGCTTTTTGTGTCTTTCACCCACCAGTCTTCCATTTGGCAATACAAATTATTCCCTGGACATATAAGCCCACCACCCCAGAAGCAAGGCAAAATAAAAGTCTGGAGTTTTGGAGTCAGGAACCTTGAGCTGTGGTCTGACATTCTCCTGACCTGCTTTATGTCTCAGGTAGATGACAACCTCGAGGTCTCACTTTGCCAATCTGCAAAACACAACTGCTTTGCTATGTCAGTGTTATTGAAAAAAAGCCCTCCACCTGGAACTTCTCCTCAGGTTTGTGAAGTATTCAGCATGGTCTGTTTAGGGAATTACCATGCCTCCTGCAGGAGCCCTGTCTGCTCCCTGATTATGGGGATCAGTGGAACGAGGCCTCCAACCCTCCAGGTGTGACCCTGCAGGGACTGGGGAACAGGCAGGCACATCCATCCCAGGGAAGCCCAGCAGGGGAAATATGAGGTATTGGCTCCATCAGTCAAATTTAAAATTAATTAAAACTTCTTCTTGCAAAGTCCTCTTAACTTGCCATGGATTTAGCTACCAGTCAGCTCCAGACATTATGCAAGTAAATACAAAGTTCCCATAACAGCATGATGAATAATGCCTTTCTCAGGTGCTCACTTTCTGTGCACAGCAGGTGCTGATATATTAGAATTGAAAATTCAAAATATTTAAATCTAAAAATATATGCAAATAAATGTTCTAAAGGAATTATTTCAACTGAGTATTCAAAAGTATAGAGAGGCCATCTCAATGCTAGTAAAACATAATTAGGAAGTGACATAGCTTTTACTTATTAATTACATTTCTTTTGTACCAACACACACAGGAAATGCAGCAAAAAAAATATAATCAGCAGAAATCTTTTCTGATGACAGGTGTTTTCTCCTATTAGCTCTGCAAAACATACGAATCCTGAAAGAATGATACTTCCTTTCAGTTTTGCCTAGCAGTGTGCATAAATAAAAACGTTAACTGCCACGACATAATTTTCAGTATGCTTGTCTTACTTCAGATGTGTGTTTTCTGTTTGGAGCACAGCTGTTCATATTTCCCAACATGAGCTTCGGTGCTGTAAATATCTTCTCTGTTGAGGGCTACTTTCCTAAACTGCTGCACAGGGGCCACATGCACTAATTGTGTTAGTGCTAATGTAAGCTGTGTGCATGCAAATCCATGCACAGCACTCAGAAAACACAGACCACAGACCTTGACCCCAACGCTTTGCTTCTGAACCAGAATTGCTCTATTTAAAGCTGTAACTGTGACATAAATCAGGTTTTCCAAGAGGTTTTTATTCAGCTAAAAAGAACTCATTCTGGGATAAAATTTAAATAGCTCATGCTGCAAACTGCATTAATGAAGCAAATTATTCCCAGCAACCTGGAAAACAAAATAATTTGGAAACTGAAGATTGTCCAGGGTTTACTGCTACATTTTTTCAACAGTTAGAACTCTGTGCTAAGCTCAGTTTCTTCACTTCTGAATCTCGAAAACAAGTCCTTTGCCCGTCAGCATAACACAGCTGGCAGCACTATTGCCTCTCCGCTGGAAGGTCAGGGATTCACATCCCTGACTGAGACATGGGCTTGTGTCCAACGCTGACACTGCAGCAGGGCTTTGGGGGATGTCTCTGCACAGCTCCAGCCGCCTGCACTCAGATGAGGCACAGAGCAAGGTCACTGCTGCCCATCAGGGGGGACCACCTGGGTTAAAGGTAACAGCTCCATGGCAATTTTCCCAACGGCAGGAACACGGGCACGACGGCTTTAAGAAATACTTGCTTCTAACAACAGCTTTGGGTATCTGAGAATCTTTGGAAGGAATTGTTAAACAAAATAATAGATATCCATGGGGCTATCCAAACCATGCCAACGGTATTTCCCTCCTTACTCTGCAAAGCTTTCTTTGTTTAGCACAAAGGGCAGCCTACTTCTAAGAACAATGAGAGCACAGAGTTCAAATACACATTATTACATTTTGTGCAGATGGGGCATACCTTGTACATTTTTAGAACCATGGATTCACGAATTTCCAGTTTTCTGATGGAAAATTTGCAACAATAATTACCAAATCAGGTGTATTTCAGTCAGTCTGCTGCTTTAGGAAGACGGGGGAAAAGCAAGAAGTACGAGCATGGGAAGTAAAAGCTATTTCTGCACCACTTTTCTCTGAGCAGTCAAAAGATTCTATGGCTGGTGACAAAAGTGGTGGCTGGTGGCCATCTACCCACTCTGTGCCCCAGCTTTGTGTGACTACAGGGACAGAATCTGATGAACAGACATGGGTATTTTTTTAACTCTTACAGCATCAATCTATATTGTAAGATCAAGAGCAGAAAGAAAGAATGGCACAACTCCTGATGGATGTAAGGCTGCTGGTCTGAAGGCAGTGAAATATCACATCTTTGAGTAAGAGTTAGAACAATAGAGATAAGCTAGCAGGGTATCATGGAAGCAGGGCTGCTGTGCCTGGGAACCTGGGCAGCCACTGAAATCTCCCTCTGTGATCAAGGATTTCATCTATTGCTCATGGACTACACACAAGTAAGAAGATTTCTCTCCTTAGTTCTGTTTTTAAATCAGACGCTGTCTGAACCAAAGATGAGCCTATAAAGCAAACTTTGAGTACAAGAGATTTGATTTTTAAAAAAAGGAATCTGAATTGATTTGAAGGGCAGAAATGATAAAGTATGTTTTTCTTTCCAAGAAAGCCCTCACAAGGAAACTGAGAGGATTTGCATAATTTCAGGTATTAATAAAATAGTGCTCTTCATTGTGTTAATTTGAGAAGTCCTAGAGAAGTCTCAAGAAAGGAAATATGTTACCTTATTCATTCATGTGACAGGAAAAATAAAAATAAAAGAATATCAGATAAAAACCAAATTGGACTAAAGTTGTATTTGACCACAAGTGGAAATGAGAAGCAAAACATAATATATACATAGTAGATAGTGGAATAAAATTAAGCAGACAAATAAAATTGCTGCTTCTATAAAAATAAGAAATACACATATACTTAACATCCATCATGGGAAAAATTCCAGTGAAGTTACAATTAGATTTTGAGGGTAATTTCAGCAGCAACCTATTTCATTTCTATAACACTATAATGATTTCATCAGTAACAAATTCTCTAGGTAGTATCACACTGGAAAGTTTAAGGATGGCCCCATTAAATAGCATCCCTAATTGTTACAATCAACTACATATTACACAAAAGGGTGCATTTCCAGATGATTGTTAAATGTACCAATTTACCAGATTAGCATTTTGTTGAAAGAAACACTCTGAGCCTTCAAGAACCTATTACCTATGGACCAAAGCTCATGTCAAGTCCATTTTCAGCTGCAAAAATAAACTTTCACTATAGAACTTACAGTACAGCCAAAAATACTGCTGATTGCATGTACTGTTCTGGAGGGGCAGAACAAGGGGGCTTGAAATGCCACTGAGCACAGGGCTGGGCAAGCTGATATGCTGAATATCTGCAGATGTTTCCTCACCTTTTTCAGTCTCCTTTGCTCTTACAACTATTGCATGGAGCTGTGACCTGTGCTCTGCAAAGGCTGACAGGATTTGGGCTGATTTAACAGGAAAGGAATCTTGCAGACACACACACAGGTTCCACAAAGCATGAGAACCTGAGGTTTCCCTTCAAGGGGTAGTGGGAGCAAACCTAACCTTGCCCTCTCAAATCACCACAATCATTAAATAATTGACACTGCCTCTGTGTTGAGGACTTTTAAAAATAATGCTATTTCAAATACAAACAGTAGAAGAACTCTTGAACTTCCTTAGGTAGATAAATACTTCATTGCATCTAGAAATTACTGATGGTTGTACAGAGAGATAGATACTCATATTGGAAAGATTTAAAAAAAGCTACATTCATAAATCCTCTAGCAATTTAAAAATTCAAACAGATTTTAAGATGTATTATGCAGTAATATCTACTCACTCACATCTAACATAGAAATGCCTCTTAGTGATATGTAGTTGCTAAAATTATATTTATGTTTATAAAGATCTTGCCAGACAAACTAGATTTTTCAAAGAAAAATGGCATGCTTAGTGAGTGAAGGGAAATTACTAGAGGCATTCTTCCATTTACTAAAGACTGATAAAAAGACAGATTTTTCAGGAATTCAGAATGCAGCTTCCTAGATAATTGAACAATTAATCTAAATGTACAAGAAATACAATGTATAAAATGTATATACAAATCAAGTGTTCTGAACATAAAATGAAGCTCTGATTTCTTAACAGATCAATTCTGTTATTCCATTATGAAAACTGTTCCTCTAATGAACAAGGGCTTTTCAACTGCAAGAACACTACTGCAGACTGAATGGGAAAAAATTATGATCAAAAATCCTATTTTCAAGAATAACTTAAACCACTGTAAGATTTCTGATATGGACTGAAACAAACTAGGGACAAAAACCCCAACAAACCACAAACCAACCAACCAAGAAAAACTTCATTTTGCCTTTTAGTTCTATGCCTTAACTGGCCTCATACAACACCGTATTTTTTATCTTTTCCTTGCTAAATCTGCCTTATTTTTACAAACAATCTTCAGGAGAAGATAAATGGTATTTGCAGAAAGAATGCACAAACATGAGGAAAGTAACATGGTGGACATCACCTCAGAAAACAAGGAAGCAGCTCATCTCATGGAAAAAGATCCAAGACATGTTAGGAAAAATAAATCCAAGGTAATTTGATATCTAGAAACAGAGGGACCATGTTATGTCATCTCCCCTCTTTCATTACAGCTCAATCCTATCCTGAGTTCTAGGAAACAACAGCCAGAAGTGAGGAAAAAGTGGGCTCTTTGTATGGATGATTTAGGAAAAATAAGGAAGCATTTCACTTGATACCATGGTGATAAAGGTGGAACTGCAAGTGTCCATACACGCTGGAAGAAAAAAAGAGAATAAGAACTAGAAACATGTAATATCTTTAAAGAAACAGAAAAAAAACAAAGAGATATAGACAGCTGTAATATTTGCTATCTCAATCTCAGAAAATACTCAAGTGGTACCACATGATCTTCTAAGGGATGTGGGTAAAGGCCCAAGAATTGCAATTATAGCAACAAGCAGGTTAAAACCTGAGATAACGTGGAATATGGGTCAATGACGTACTAGCAGGATGATGAGTGGCCAATTGGCTTCTTTCAGCTCTAGATTTTTTGTATATGAAACTATTTAGCACACACTGAAACTAGCAGAAAAATATATGCATTATTCATGCTCTTTGTGGCAGACAAGCACTGTAGTTTCAGTGAACAGGACTGGAAGTAATACCAGAGGAAACAGACACCTTAGAGGAAGACACTAATCTCAGAAAACTCAGAGTGTCACTGTAATTTTTTTTAAGGGGTCTGTTATGGTAATAGTTATGTTTGCAGAAAATTATTTCTGTGCTATTCAGATAAACAGCCTCACAGAGGGCCATTTCTTGCCCAGGAAATGAAGAGTGGATAACACCCACCAGAATGGGAGCAAGCCATTTAAGAGCAAGGGGAGGGAGCTGGTTCCTATGCTATTATCAACAGCCTATACATAAAAAATGATCAAATGATTTAGATTTTACAGCAGAACTTACCTTGCACTGCAGCCAGCAGAGGTGGCAACTAATTTTAAACAGAAAACAATATCACTCCTGTCTATTGCTTGAAAATGACTTCTCATCTACAATTATCTGTCAGTTTTGCCTTCTCATTTTCAGCTATCACCAGCCCCCATACCTACAAAAGTCCTTTCTCCTTGATGCTTATGCTCAGCTCCAAAATAATTTATTAAGAGTTACACATGCTTATCAAAGACAGACAGGATTCATGCAGAAATTAATGGCAGTCGATGGAAGTTGCTATCTATCATTATATAATACATGCCAACACTGCTGTCACCGTACGTGGATTGCCTCATCCTTTGTCAATCAGAATGAAGCATTAGTGCAGTGCAAAGATTATTTTTGTTGTTGCTCTGACAATGAAGTTCTGGCTGTAATACAATGGTAATAAGGGATAATCTATCCAGGATAGTAGATTCACAATCATTTTTGACAGTCAATATGACTGTAACATTTTAAATTTTGAACATAACCACAAGTAACTTGATCAAAAAACGTTACTTGCTCTTCATAAACGCGAATTCTTTACAAAAATGATGATCCTGAAGCAGTGAAGAATACTTTGGTCTACATCAGCAGCAGGACAGAAATTGAGGCAAGTTCATAAGAGTTCCAGCCTATTTCTTTGCCCACTCCTTTCTGAGTTAAAGATCAACCTTAATCATCATTATTTGCCTTACAATAATGTCATCAGCTCCACCCCTTGTCACTGATACTGATGGTGACAAGGCACACTCAACACCAAGGGCCAACTGGAGCAGAAATGAACAGGACAGCTCCAGAGAGACCTCAGGAGCATGGAGGATCCCAAAGGATGATCCCACTTCCTCCAAGGCACTCCTGGGGGACTCTCTGAAGGTCTGCCATGGAGATGATTAATGAAGAAGCACCATCTGCTATGTGTCTGAGAAAATTGCATTTTTCTGGCTTCTTACCGGAGAGCTGGTTCAGCCTTGGAAACACTGAAAAGGGCCTGTACTCAGCCTTTGGGAAACACTGACATGGCTTCAAATAAACCTCTTTTGGGCTCACTCCATTTGAAAAAGAAGTCATTCTAGTAAGGACATCAGAAAGAAACTCAAAAAGAACCCTGACTTGAGACACAATTTTGCCACAGGTTCTTCTGATTTGAAACCTATTTCCAGATGCTCTTCCAAAGCCTGCTGCCAGAAGACTGGATCAATATATTCACCTTGAGGCCACATCTTGACTCCATCAGGAATCAAACCTTAAGCAGAATGCAGCAATAGGTGGCTTAAGAACAGCCTCTAATCTCCTAAATCTCCAATCTATGCCTTCAAAACATAAATAGTAATATATTTTGGGGGAAAAAGAAATCTGATGATCTAGTGAAAGAAATTTTTAGCAGTAAAGGGCTAGCCACACTGGAGGGAAAGCTGAAGAAAAATCAGCAGTTTTGGACAGCATGGACTGGCTCTAAAAATGAAGAGCTAATAGAAAATAGGATCAACATTACAAATCTTTTACATGTAGGGAATAAGATAACACAAGAAATTGTATTGTAAGCTGGAAAATGTTGATAAATCAATAAAATTAATTACATAAAAAACACCTGAGAACAAAACTGTCATTCATTGATCAATTCCATAAGACACTGTATGTCATCAAATACAGGGTTATTGCTTTTACCTGAAGGCCAGACTTTATCCTTCACCTTGGTATTTAATTTCTGTTGTAGGATGTTTGCCAGTGCTGATCTCAGCTTTCAGAGTCCTGCCCTGGAACTACTCCGGAGTGAGTCCTGTGCATGCAGTCAGGCATTTCATAGGAGTCTGAAGGCATCTGTGTAAAAGCTTAGAAATACAACTTTTCCCCTTGATGCACTCCAGAAATTGTATTTTTCTCTTTACAAATGTGAATCCTAGGTACCAGCACTGAGAGAGGCAGAAAGGAGGGAGGGTGGCAGCATCACTGAGCTAGAACCAGGGAAATGAACCCAAACCAACTTGCACTTTGGGTGGTGTAGTACTAATATGAGACCCTTGAGTGCCCTTTTCAGCCTCTAACTGGAACAAAGCAGGTTCCGTTCCCTGGAGAAATACTGATCTAAGACTGCCAGCATTTTCATCAATTTCAAATCCAAAACTCTGGGTCCTAACTACAAGAAACTCTTAAAGACAAATTCAAAAAGTGCTCCTTTGAAAAATGATGCTATTAGTTGCAGAAAAGAGGACTTTTTGAAAAGGTAAAGGCAGTAATATGCATCCCTGGGGTTGGGGATTAAAAAGGAGAATGAATTGTTGTCATTAAGAGGACAATCCCAAAATCACTCTAGTAATTTCTCTGCACTCGTTTGGGGATTTTCATTTAACATTGTATTTATTCATCTAATGGGCCAACTGCTTTTCTAAGTGAGAGATTATTGTAATCTCCAACTAGCTCAATATGGAAAATATATCAATTAGAAAGAAAAATAAAGATGGAAGAAAGAAATATTGCAAGTAACAAAGAACTTAATTTTTCTCTCTACCACCTCTTCCCAGATTGAACTGGTCTTCATTTCAGGGTGCAGCTGCATGGACACCATTTGCAATGAAGTTTCCAACACTGGTGGGAATACAATTTATTGGTTTAGAGGTAGATACAAAATTATTTGTCATGAGTACAGAAAATTTACAGCTACACCCACAGAAAATGTAGCTCCTTGTAACAGATACTGTAAGTTTTTTAAGCAGAGTTCTAAGATGCACACACTGCCAGCACAGTAATGCCATTAATGGGCACGAGGTTTTTGATACAACATTCATACAGGTCTCTTACAGACCAAATAACACTTATTTGGTAGTATGGACTGATGTGTTCAGCCAGACAAGAGAAACCATCCCAAGAAAAGCAATTATTGCAGGTACAATTTGCGTCTGCTCCAAGAAAGTCTCTGGGCTCATTTCTCTCTATGCAGCACTTACACCAGTCCACCTGTTCCATCCTGGTTCGAGAGCAGACAGCACGGATTAACAGCTCAAATATGCATTTAAGGATCACATTTTAATCTAACAAAAAGCCTAAGAGAAAAGGCTCATGTGATAGAAACTTTCCACCCACTCAAAGAACAACACAAAAGACAAAACTCTGCGCTCGGTCCGCAGAGCCTCACAGCAGAACCTGAAGCTGCCAAACGCAGGCTGTGACAGATGGCCATGGGAGCAAACTTGGAAAGCAAAGGCTTTCAAGGAAGATGGCTGTGGCTTTAAAGCTAACTAGCAATTGGCATGAGTGTCAGTGTTAGGAGTCTGTCTCTTGAGCGAGTTCTAGCTGCTGTGTTTACACGTGCACCCACACACGTCTGTGTGCGGCTGGCACACGGCTCCCTGCAGGGAGGTATTAATAGCTTTGGGTCAGCTCTGTGCTCTGCATCTCTGCCAGAATAGCTGTGCTGGGCAAGAGCTCAAAGAGCTAAATTCACTGACTGCCATAGCCAGCAGGAAGCCCTTGTGGAGGAACGGCTATAAGAGCAAAATTCCATTTTTAGTGACTCTTTTTACTCTGTGGTGTATTTGACACACCAGTACAAAGTGCACCTCAGCTGCCATCACCAAATCCAGAGCTAGTGACACTGCTGCAATGGACACCTCTAATCTCTGTGAGAAATGGACTCCAGGTATAAACTCAGGAGGGTGACACTGGGCTTCTTTTGATGAAGGCATCCTCATTTTTAAACAGCAGTAGTGGGAGGATATTCAGGGAGGAAATGAGAGGGCACTGCTCTCCCAGCTGATGAACTGGAACCCCAAGGAGACACCTCGCCTGCCACTAATGCAAAACAGCCCATCCTTCATCTGGCAACTATTACTGACAAAAGCTGAAATCATGTCATGGTAACAGAAGTAAGCTCTCATCCAGAGCAAAATCACTAAGTTCCTCCTTCATCCCCTTGACAAGCCTCACTCTCATCTGCTCACTACATCTTTCCTATTTTCCCCAAAGGTTTTGTCTGACTCAAGAAGACATTACACCAAACCTCTCTGCTCTTTTCTTTACCAGTCCAAAGAATACTCCATTCACTTTTCTGGTCCACATGCCATTCAAACTAAAACAAAACATTGCTGAGAGAAATTTGCCTATCAGGCTAGCTAACAGCAAAACTCAGCTTTTCTTCTGTTTTCCAGATGATCTCCAGTCAATTTTCTAGGTGTCATGTCTCTCTTTTGGGAAGACATTGTTCACACTTTTCACATGGAGAACACAACTGGCATCTTCTCAATAAGGAGATTAACATTGGCTACTCTAACCCTACCTTTCAGCAGCAGTAAAAAAAATCCTCAAGAAGGTGGAAGAAATCTCTGAAAATTACACATAACCAAGGTGGGTGGCAAATCTTTGATACCAGTAACCTTCTGTGACATAACCCATAAGCTCCATTCAACAGGTCAATCCCGCCCACGACTGCATCGTAGACATTTATTTCTACCAGCCCAGTTCTTTAGGGATTGACTTTTGAAGGCACAGCTCACTGGCTGAGAGTAATCTCTTCCCAAGTCCCTTAGTCTTTTTTTTTTTTTTTTGTTAAAGCAGAGCTGCCACACATGCAGCACTGCTTGACTCATCACACTGAGGCTCTGTGTGGAGCAGATTTAATTCCTCTATATAGAATACTTGATATATTTATCCTGGCACTTGACTTTTTCCTCATGAGACACCATCAGAGTCATGGCAGCTTTAAAAACCTAAGCTAATTCCATATATACAGAAGGAAAAATGGCTGAGCTGGCAGGATTTGCTCCACTGAGGACACACATTATCTGTGCTCCCTTCTCTCCTGTAGGTTCAGAACAGCCTGAGTGGTTTCAAGTGGACCTCGCAGCCCATTTGGATCATTCTCTCTTCTTCCAGGCCAAAAGAGGGTTGGAAAGAGGAAGAGGGCAGTGAGGATTCTGGTGAGGTCTATTTGTTTAGTGAGATCTATTTCTATAATAGAAGATGTGCTCCTGGAGCTGCTCATTTGGTGGTTAAAGTCCTTGGCAGGAATTTTATTTCTGAGTGTGTGCCTATGGCTCCCAGAGCCAGGAATGGGAGCTCTGGTACAGTTAGAAAGCACAGCAGGGGCAGGGGGACAGGAACCATCAACCCACCATATAAATGTCTCTCAGAAGTTTAACACACAATGTGATTGTCATTTAAAATGTTATGTAACTAATCCTTCTGCAATGCTTCCAAAGAAAATTGTTCCTGAAAATTATTAAAATGGAAGCAGAACAATATCCAGAAGATAATGCATGTTTAGTTGTACTTTCATTATTATTACATTATTTCTGAGGCTGAAATAATGAGTAACTGTGCAACTGTGATAAAAAAGCATGTCTTAGAAGGGATAGAAATGATAAATTGCTATGCAACAAATGACCTTTTATTACTAACATATCCTGTGAATTCTTAAGTTGTAACATAGAACAAGATCCCAAAAGAAAAGACAGGCTAGAAGTCATCCATGTGTCAGAAATTAAATACTAAAGTAACTTTCTGAGACAGGGAGTTTTGGCTGATGCAGCTTTTTAGCCTCTCTAGGACCCATTTTTTCCCAAGGAGAGTATGAACAAGTATCTCTGGAGTCAGCTGAACACACCATTCAAGTTCACAGTCTGGTACCTTCTTTTCTGACATGAAACCCAGAGGTGCTCCCCAACAGCACTCCAATATTCTCCACTGACACTTCATAGTGTCATTTTCATCCATTACAACAGAGGCAAAACAAACCTTCCCAGGTTGGTTGCTAGCTTTACATTCTTATAATATTTCTTATAAAATTTTCAGTCTTGAAAAATTTTTCTTACTTTCCATATGGGGAGAGGAACTAATATTAAAACACCAATCTCATTCTCTGTTTTCCTTATGCATTTTTTAATTTAGTTTTTCAAGTTTTGTAAGAAGGTGATGTCTCATGGTTGGGGTGGGTCCATCTAATACTAATAATAATCTAATACCCTAACTTGTAACATGTTGACAACTATGGTTTTGCTACTGTTGAAATTGTATGTGCCTTATCTTACAGCCAGAGACCACAGCACAGCCCATATTTCTGCATGTTAATTTTCCTCTACATTTCAAGTAATTCTTAAGTGCACTTAATTTTCTGTATTTTAAAAAGAATAACCAAAAGGACAACGCAAATACATATAAGGTCTGTAGCCTCCTGTTAATGTTCATATCTGGGGTACTTCATTTGTGGAAACCTCTACGCATTTCAGCCACGTTCTACTACAGAACTCCTGGCAAAAAAAAGGAAAAAAAAAAGGAACCAGATTTAGGCAGTCCAGTCACAGATGTTTGTAGCTGTGTGTGCCAAAAGTGGTGAGCAATTAATGCTTGTAGCCAGGTCTGTTCAGGTTGGGGACAAAATGGAATGGGATAATAGGATCCAAATGTATTTCTTCAGTATCAGTACAGTACTGATGAGTTTTTCAGTTATGACAGGATTTTTAAAAAGTCTTAAGTGCTACAATGCACATTCCTTTTATCTAGTGCTCATCACTGTAATGCAAGATTCTTCAATGTTCATGACATAAAGGCTCTTTGCTCCCTCAGAATTCATTTCAGAGGAAGCCATTAGATCTCACAGTTGCAGTTTAATGTAGGGATTTTAGGTCATCTCAGAACTTACCCTTTCCCAAGAACAGTTTTAATCTTTGCTCAGTACTTGAATATACCTTTATAATTATGCTTCAAGTGTTATTGCAGCTATATTTCAGATTTTACGTATGTAGGAAAATGCTATATTATTTTAATACTGACGGTAGAGTAAAAATCTATTCAATATTCACCTTTCAGGAAGCACAATCAAATATCCAAGAACACTATTAGACTTGCCTAGCATAAAGTTTCAAACTGCTAATGGATTTTAAATTGATGTCATAATGCTGCAATTTAAATACATGATGTTCATTAATTTTGCCAGAACTCTTTGTAGAGTAGGAGTGGTATGAAAGAAGGAGGAAGGTTATATTTTCTCTACCTGCTTGCCCATTTTTGATATACAAAAAGAGTCATTACATCAGCTTGATGTGGGTGGGGAGCAAAGTTTATTCCAATAGGTTTCAATTGGGTAACCACCGTGGAGTTGTATCAAATTAATATTTTCTATGAAAAAAATCAGCAAGAAGAGGATAAAAATACCTAAGACATGATAGGCATGACATTTCCTAAAGACATATTTCATGGGACTTCTCACCAAAAATCCATAAGCACAAAGTGGAGGAAATAAGGGAAAGAAAGGTCATCTTGTTCATACACCTCCTTCTCACTGAAAGGTCAAAATTCATGTATTGAGCGAGACAGCAATGCTGCAAAACAGGCAGGCATAGTTTCCCACAAATCTCAAGGAGTCATCTTGGCTGTGGATATTGAAAAGGGAAAAGAGACCACATCAAGGAAGGTACTACAAGATCCTCTCCTGCTGAGGGGAGTGAGGGTGGGCTCTGGATGCAAATTTTCCAGGTGAAGAATCCCCTATTTTAGAAGTATCTCCAAAGTGAAAGTAAAATGTGTCTAGATATAATGGCCCAGTATATACAACACTTCACATCTATTTGTATTTCAAATCTAATATATTTACTGTACATAAAGACAGTTTTTCCCAAAGCTGTTACTATGGCTACAAATCAAGGGAACCATAGCAACAACCCTGTATTATGTACAGCCTTAATTGTGGATTAAGTTATGTCTCTCTCTGCATTTTATATTAAATACTCCAATATATCTGGGTTTCGTAATCTTAATTTTTTCAGACTTTTTAATAATAAAAATTCCACAATACTACAGTGACAAGTCAAATACATAACACCCTTGAAAAATGTCTTTACAGCATTATTCTGATCATACCTAATAACAGCCACATCATTGTTTTTTACTTGAGATAAACACTAATGTTCATATATCATCATATTTCCTGATCTTTTTTAATACAAATGATTGATCACTACCACTTTAACCAAGTAACTGATTTTCCAACATCTCATAAGAGTTTTCAAGTCTCATCCCACTCAGCCTTACCCCCAAAAAAACCAGCTCCTCCTAACTTAAACTTTTATTGCTATGGAAAAGTTTGGGCAGTTGGGCCTTTTAGTTTGGTTTGGTTTTCCTTTTTCTTCATAAAGTAAGTATGCAATAGAGAGAGAAGAAAGGCAGAGAAGTAGTTCATTCTAAATTTTCTAGCTTCCCTGTCACTTCAGATGACTGATTGGGTTGGTGGCAAATTACCCTAATTCCTCTGGTTTGTTGACCTTGTACTTTTAAGTATTTAAGTACACTAAGGAGTTGGCATGCAGCCAGACCTTGGAGTGCAGCCTGAGAGGAACAGGTAAAGGAGGAGAGAGAACAAATGTGAAGAAAGAAGAAGGATGTCAGAAGTGGCTGAGGAACAGAAGGGAGTGCTATCAGACAGCAGGAGACACCAGTGGGGTGACAGGATTCAAAGGACTCTCTAGGAGAATATGAGCACATTCAACAGGTGCAGTAAGGTTCCCTCAATAAAAGAGAGGAGAAAAAGCCAAAATTCACATCTTTAAAAGCCTTCCCTCCAATCTTCCCTTCCATCACTTTATTTTCTGGTAATTCATTGTGGTACTGTTTCCTCACACCGTTTGGTCATTGATGAAACATCATGTGTCCTATTTTGCAAAAAACTTGTCCATACCTGTTTGGGGCATTAGCCTGTCTCA
This sequence comes from Dicaeum eximium, assembly GCA_013396995.1. Taxonomy (NCBI): domain Eukaryota; kingdom Metazoa; phylum Chordata; class Aves; order Passeriformes; family Dicaeidae; genus Dicaeum; species Dicaeum eximium. Next base: position 1,816,204 of record VWZP01010941.1, on the reverse strand, counting down.
GAGTAGACTTTTCTGCTATTCCTACATACCACAGCAGCACAAAAAACCCTACAAAATATCTAAATTTTATAAAATGAGCAGAAATTCAATGTATTTAACACAATAAAGAAATTGATAATTGAGATTTTCTGGCTATATTAATACAAATAGTATACAAATGCTTATTTGACAAAGCAATATGTGTTCTAAAAATAAGTCTGAGAAAGCTGTGAGTGTGATTTAGGAACATGAGCTATGTAAAAGCTTTTCACATGAGCATCACAACAAAAGTTCCCTCGCACAGGGAATAATTAAGTCAAAAGTTAGTGCATTAACAACAAGCAAGCCATGTTCAGGTTCTTCATTATCATTTTAATTAGCAAATATTAATGTAATCTGCAAATGCAACAAGGAAAACAACTAAAAGTATGGAGTTTAAGGAGTCCTTCATGCCCCAAGCTAAACTGAGACAAATGTGCTGCGAATCGATACCGGTCACCAGCTTTCAGGACATTCACTTCCATTTTCTGTTACAACTTCCAAGCGTGTTATCAAATTTAAGAATGAATTAAGGCCCTCACAAACTACTTCTGACCTCTGATGAAGGCAATGGTGAACAAAAACGGATTAGCATGCTCCTCTCCTCTCCAGTTATCAGTTCAGACTGATAGTGATCAAGTGCCCACGGCAGCTCTGCCTCATTCGGATTCCACGCCTGCCACCGTGGCCACAACCTGGGGACACGCAGAACACGCTGCCCTCGCATTTCCAGAGGGATGAGGATGCTGCAGGAAGCCTCAACCCGTCTGAGCTCAGCAGCACCTCCCTTTCCTTTCACTGAGACTACAATTCACACCTGAACAGTTCTCCTTGCAGGTGCTTGTTCCTTTTTCTGCCTTAATGTACTATGTAGATTTGCACTTTGTACTAATGTAGATAATGTACTCTGGCCTCCAAAATAGTGCTGCATCTTACAGGAACAATGATTAAAAGCTGTATATGTTTAAAAGAAGCTGCCTCCTAAAAACTGCCTCTCTCTCATTCTGAGTTTCATATTTAACCCACTAAAGGTAGGATAATAAGTAGTCCAACACACTTACAGGATTAAATATAATGAAGTAGTAAAGTATTTTCATTCTCTATAAAAGCTGTTACACGAATGAATTTCACTCATTAATAACTGTAATTTTATAGGAAAAAAAAACTTAGCAGTTAATGGAAGTCTCACAGTATTTCTCATGACTGACAGGGCTGTAAGTGATGGCAAACTTAGAAAGAGTTCAATTGTTATGTTACCTTATTTTGAAAGATTCCATTTTACAAATATTACAAAAATAGAGGAAAAGTCTGAAGAAAATGCACCACCACCACTCAACAGTGGCTCTCGAAATTTTGACAACTAAGACACTTTAAAGCAGGAGTGCCTGTAAAACCTAATTTCATCAGACAAGTATTTTTATCACACAGCAAGTATTTTGCAAAGCAGATACACATCAGTGAGTTTTAAAGTAAAGAATGCAAATACATACCTAGCTTTGAAATAGCTATCAAGTATTAATGCAATACTTCCAGAAAAATCCAGTAAACCTCTAGCTTTACACATTTACTAGACTCACATATGCTCATTTCAGAAATCACTCCCTTTTCCTCTTTCATGCCCATACAAACAAAAATAAACTACTACTTGTTTGGGAAGCCCAAGCAAAATGAAAAATTTTTAGGACCTTATTACAACAAACACAAGAAAATTCCCTTTGGTCTTAGAGGGATTGAAGGATTGAAATTAATCTGAAAGATTTTCTTGTTTGTATAAACAAGTTTTCACTCACTCAAGGGTGATTTTGAGGTCAGTTCACTGCTCTCTCCACTGCAGACATGACAGAAATTTAAAAAAAATTCAAAGGTCATTTAAGTGGTAGCAGACTTCTAAAATAGCTATTTTGCTCAGAAACACCCTTGTTCAGTTTTTGCACCAGGCAGGTTGTAAAAAAGCATTAGATGGGATTGGAGAAAAAGAAATCTACTGGTCCATTTTGCCAGGCTGTTGAAACCAGGTCTTACCTCTTGTGTTTTTACATTTATATATCCATAATGAGTTTTCAGAGGCTGCCTTTGGCCATTTGAAAATGGGATCCACTTGACTCTGGTTTGTCCAAAGCAGTTTAGGATCAAAGGGAAAGTTACTTCATTTGTGAGACGAACGATGATCAGACAGAGGAAAGCTGCAATGAAACTCACGGCAACAATGGACTTTCTCTGTAATGAAAAGAAGAAAGGAAATAAATTATTAAAATTGAGAGTCAGTTTTAATAAAAAAATACATATCTTCAATTGGAGGATGAAGGTAAAACACTTGAGAAAGCTTTATGTGAAATTATTCCTCTGGTAGTCACCTTGCTGCAGGAGCACAAGGAGACAGGTGACTGGATTGTTTTATTTCAATAAATTTGCATTTCAGAGGTTTGCAGAGTTTCTTTCAGAACTGGTTGCAAATGAGTCAGTTTTGCTCACAAAAAACCCAAACTTCTTTAAGCTTCAAAAAAACATCTATCAACTTCAGATTTTATTTGCATTTGGAATAAAGATTTTATGTAAACATCCACACCAAAGCCTTCACTCAAAATCATCAGTTTTCTAGGTATGACAATACACGAAAGGAAAATGCCATCTGCAGTGACACCCCACAAAGTTTACTGGGACAATTACCATCACTACAGATCATTCCATGCAACAGAATTCATGCTCTAACTTTAAATACTTTGGAATAAGTTGTTGGTGAAGTCAGCACCCCATTCTGCCTTATTCCAGGTTCATGAATTTACCAAGTAAGGCACTGTTATTTTGGACAAGATGATCTCCATTGTTAATAATTCAACCAACCTGAAGCCTGTAATTAGTCCTTCCCTTCCACCTCTACCCCACCCAGTCAGCTGGACTGGAGAATGTAATCACAGAAAGATCACAACTTTTTCCCTGGGTACTCCCCAGTCTGCAGGTGAGAAACTTGTGAGAAAGTAGGATGTTCTCCTAATTTTTAGCTATTTTTAAAAATACTGCAGTCAATTACTTCTAGACAAATTACTTAAGGACAAACATGTCATTTGGCATGTGTAAAGATTCTAGATCTGATACTCTATCAAAAAATTATTTTCACATTTTCCCTGCGGGAACGAAACAATTATCACTTACACGTGTTTTTACTGTACTTTAATTACATTCCAGGTTTCCCTAATTTGCCACAGTTTAATTACTCTACTGAAGGTAATTCTATCATTGTAAACAGTAACATTTACAGAAAACACAGGGGGAAAAAAAATCATCTGCCTAAGGGCCTATACACAAGTGTATAATAACACTTAATGCTGGATGACAGAATCTGATCACCCCAATTCCCATCTACAGACATCACCAACTAACCAGCACAGGACACATTTAACACCACTTCTTTTACATTATGGCAATAAGATCACACGTGATGCCACGGTAAAGGCAAGCTCTCATTGCAACCAGATAAGATGAATCTGTTCTTTGCACAACAGTGAGAACCACATGGAGCCCACAGCAAGCTGGAAGGGATGTTATGCTATTCCCACAAACAAGAGTTAACAAAATAATCCATTGCAGGAGTCAATTGCACGGCTCTGTGTTCTGATGTACTGGGAGGTTACAATCTGTAAGATAAAAGCAGTGAGAGACTGGGCTGGGAAACTTGGGTGAACGAGGTCACTGTGAGGAGAAAAGGAAGAGGAGGATGAAGAAGTATTGTGGCAGCATGATTCAGTGAGGAACCTCAGCCAGCTAATGGCTGTGCAATGTAAAATTAAACCCAGCAAATCTTCGGAGGGCAGCGCAGCAGCCACAACCCCATCGCAGCTTTCAGAATTCATGGAAGCCACTGCACTTTTCATCATCTGCATTATAACAGATTTACATTAAATTGCAATAAAATGGCTGGGGAGCACTTGTGTGTCACTTCTCTTTGTAGCAGATGGAGTCAGAAACATTTAGCTATATATCAGAGCCTTGTAAGTGCTAAGAGCAGCCAAGATGTGCAGTGCAAGTGATAATCATAAAGCAATGAGGGGGAGCATGGATTAGTCATATTATTTATTGCAAATCAAAATTAAAATATTGCAAATATTTAAAGGGGAATCTAGAGTCTCATTCCACTACACAAGCATGTTTCAATCAAAACATCCACAGCAGGAAGCAAGACTGCTTGTATGATGGTACTACCTGATTTCCACATATCCTATCTTCCTGGTTTATTGAATATCACTTTTAACTTCCTTTCTTTTGTGCAGATCTGTTCTGAACTTGAAAACAGTGCAATTAGCTTTATGTGCTTCTCACAGACAATTGTTCTAAACAGCCCTTGCCCTGAGAAGTATTCAGATTGTATACCTAAATTTCTTGGCCTTCACTAGGAAGCCACCTGATTTTTATTTTTTTTTTCCTTTAAATGCACTGTACTACCAGATGAAAGAAAAAGTATGGCCTTTTGATTTTATATATAAGAAAATACTGTTTGAAAAGGAAAACAGCAAAGATTTTTGTCTGTGTGTTGGTTAACCAGAAAGAATCTGCACTAACAAGAACATTCAAATGAGAGACAGGAATTTTTACAACAGAACAGACTTAAGGCATCTGTTGAAATTGTTTTGGAAAAAAAAATCTAGCCATATGCAAACACAATGTTTACTTATCAACTTGTACAAAGGATGTTTGTATTAAGTATTCAGTTCCCCTGCAATTTTTGTTGAAGGCATGAGATCCAACAATGGTCATTCTCTGTGGGAAAGACTACTGCAAATTGGCATTTCAGTGGCTCTGTAAATTCCACTGTAAAAATACTGAAAAACGCCAAAGCACATACTTTTCATAATTTTAGCTTTCTTCAAGCATCAAGTAAAGAAGTTTGATCAGTGGCCACAAGTCTTCTACAGGGCACTTCTAAAAGTAATTTGATTCCCGTAAGTGCCTATGTTCTTTACCTGCTCATTAAATAAACAAAACAACAACAAAACAACCAAACCAGGGGCTATTTGTCATTAACCACTTCTTGTAAAATCTCCTTTACTGCAGACAAATGGATTTTGTTATTGGTCCTCTGATAAAATTTAGCATTTGAGAATGCAAAAATTCTACATGTCATTAGGATATGACAGAGAAGTCGGAAGCTATATACAGGGATGAATACCAAATTGTCATTTGTCTCAAAATTTGTCTGCATAAACATTTTAAATACTCACACATCCTACCATTTGGGAGAGCTAAACCAACACTAATTAGTAAGTCTTCAGAGAAACAAATCTTATTTCTTCTTAATTTTCAGTTCTCATGAATGCAAATTGTCTCTTAACAAAAGAAATGTCTCTCTAACATGGACATATCCTGTGCATAAATTTCAATCAATCCTTTTTTTTTTTTTTAGCTAATCTAATGTAGACATTTTGATACTAACAACATTTACATAAGAAATGTATATTCAGCCATAAACATCTTTTAAATGTTTCCCTTTTTTCACATACTCAGTGAGGAGTACACAGTAAGACATATGTTAAAGAGTTTCTTAGCTGGATGACTTGCATGGCATATTAGCTTTTGTTACATTTTATTTCAGTCACTATAGTACCTGACTAGCCGAGATGGCAGTGGCAAGAACAAAATTATCCTTCTCATGAGTACAGAATCCTCTAGCAGAAGAGTGAAGGAGTTAACCTTTTGTTAATGAGACTAAATCTACCTACGGGCTCATTCCCTGTTTAAAAAAAAAAAAAAAAAAGTGGCAGAAGATGAAAAACTTGAGATCAGAGTACATGAACTGCAATACCTGAGTCCTCACTGGGCCAAAAGCACTCACTAGGACTAAACAGTTTCTTCTAATTCTTTTTAGTCAACCCCCACAACAGCATCATCCCACTTCTGGTGTCAGTTATTTCTCAGACACCAAGCTCATTCTGTCTAGTATGTATATCAAAATCAATAACTAGTAGGCATGAATCACATTCAATTTATATCTAGGTTGTTAAAGTAAGAATTGAAATAAAAACAGGAATGTCATACTACTCTGCTGGATAGAATTTAATTTAAAACTTCATGGGAATAAAACAATAACTACTTTCAGGGGTATAAATATATGTATTTGGCAACATGGTCCCTAGCAGTGTTTATATGCTTCATATCATCTAGTTTTGGCTAATTACCAGTGCCAGGGTGATTCATTAGCTTCAGTTTGGCAGGAACTTGACAGTCTGAACAAGTTTTAGTCATTTTTCTTTCATAATCTTTTAAGAAGTGTGAGATGACAAGATCATTTTTTTATAGTTCAATAATGCCTGACAGAATAATAAGACACAAATTTTTTTGTGTGTTGTATACAGTTGTCTGGGAGCGAGGGAGGGAGGAAGGAAATATTTTCAGCATAGGAAGATACTTTCTTAAGTTGTAAATTTTACTGAGATCTGTACTAAGTATCTTTATTCTACTTTCTAGCCAGAGCACAACACCCTGCCACGTGGCATGTATTATATGGCAGAGACTATCAAACCACTTCACAGGCAGGAATAAATCCCCATCCTAGTGAGTGTCACAGTAAAAACCCATTTCACAGGTGCATAAACTGAGGTTGAAATCAACTTCCCTAAGATCACAAAGAACTCAACAGAAGAAGATTTTTACTCAACTCCTAGACTTTCATCCTAGAACTATTTTGTTTTTCGGGCTTATTGTTTCTACCACAAGTAACTGTCTGAACGTGTTAAAAGACAAAGCTGAACACAATATTCTGGAAGATTCCCGTAAAGAACCCTAGGAGCCATGCCCAAAACAGTAATTGCAAATAAACCTTTTTTCATAAATTTATTTTCTTCAGTACTCATTCTTTCTTTTATTTTTTAGATACATGGCAGCACTGAGCTCGGAAGGACAAATGAAAGGTAAAGACTTATGTGTGGGCTTTGGGTCTCTGAGATGACACAATATGCAGTAATATTGTATTATTTTCACAATACCTACCCTTGCGGGCACAGTGAGTAACTCAATCACTTTTTTAGTATCTCTGCACATCATACTACTTTCATTATAGGACTGATGCAGGGTTTCAGTTTTTACTCAAGTGTAATACCAATTGAAAACAATAATGACTACACTTGGTGAATTTGTTTCATTTTGTAGACCACTATATGTAAAAAATAGTTTTATTTAATTTTCTCTTTTATAGTCTTGAGCATCTCATTTAAAAGCTACTTTCTATTACAACAGAGCATAAATGAAATTCTTTCAGTGCTCTAGCTCAGTATACCTTACTGATTTCACTAGTATTGGAAAAAACATGCCTTCCAGCTATTTCTTTTGTCCTGAAACTCCCTCTAACAGGGCTGCTGAAGAGATAGTCAAGCAGGGGTCCTAGAAGTTTTCAAAGAGACAAAGATATATAGCAAAGATCCTTCTAGAAACAGCCATGTGTCAAGCATCATTTGCATAAAATCATTAGCTGAAGATTTACTTTCTTCTCTTCCAGAAGTGAAAGTTAACCTGAATATGTTCAAAGACTCCGCAGGAGATTGCTGTCAGTGTTTCTCTCTCAGGAGGAGAGAAGAACAAAGCTGGTAGGGGTTATATCACCAGTAAGATCTGCTTTGGGTTCAAAAACCAGTAAAATCGAGATTAAAGCAACTTTTTTTTTTTTTTTCCCCCCGGAAAAGGACATCTTTGCTACACTGGAATGTAAGCAGCCAGGAAGGTGAGAAATAAGAGCAAAAATGAAGTTCAGTGATGAAGAAGTAACACAAGAAATGCAGCATACCTAAAAATAGGTAGTTACAATGAAAGAAACTTGTGAGTTTTATCCTGAATGTGTTTCTCCTAAGAAGGTACCCTGAATCAGGACTGTGTTTGAGGACTGTGGTGTTTAAGCAGGCATGAACAGAAGACATAACTTCTTGCACACCTTCTCTGCAGGAGCTCTGGCCTTTTCTTTGGCTAAGGCAGCTCAAGGGCTCTCAAAGCACAGCTCACTGTACCTCTTGTGTTGTCATTTGTTAAAAACTTGTTACATAATTTAGTTTTCACAGCGAGTCACAATTCACAGGCGGTGTGTCTGGGTTCATAGCAGCTCAACATATTCAACCATATCTTTCATTAAAGCCAAAACTGTGCAGGGTGGGTTCAGGCTTACTGGGTACGACCTGAGCAATGAACAAAACAGTAATAAGCACAGTCCAAATAATTCATGTAACAGCAGCAGCCTGTATTAAAAACCTTATATAAGAGATAATCCTCCTATATGTAAACTCCTTTTATTAGTCTCAGGTAACTGCACAACTTTATTACACACAGCATTCTCATCAGAAAGAGCACACTTATTTAGGTAATAATATGAAATTACGTAAGGTGAAGAACTTGCAAGTTCCAAGGAGTAATTGTTGAAGTATTTTGAAGGCCTTCCATATGCTGTCATGCATAAGAAGTTACTACATTTGAAAAGCCCCAGTGATTCTGAGCCCTTCAAACTGCAAAGTATTGCCAGATTTCAGGAATTATTTTGTGTCACTATTCCCTCTTGCCCTAAACTCAAAGCCTGGTAAGAAGGAGCATTTATTTGTCTGGAGATATTCTTATCCCTTCAGGCTTTCCAGCACTCTGAGCTCCCCATATCCTATAGTTCCTGCTATTCGTTTCATGCTTACTCAAAGCTGAATCTGTGCTTCCTTCAGCAATCTGCTCCTGGCCCAGGGTTCCCTCTGCAAACAGCCCCACTCCACCAGGCACAAACACATCATTAGCACAGCCCCAGCCTCACACACCACAAGGTCACTCTACCACCAAAGCAACCTGAACTTCTGAGCAAGGCATGCCTTTGGCTAGTCTGCTACTTGATTTTATACTGCAGCTGAAAGCTGTCCAGTAATTTAAAAGATCTATCGCCATAAAATCCCCAAGGCAGCAAAGCACACTTTAAATAAGGTTGTTGATTTTTCATTCTGTAAGATCTGTTAAGAATATTTAATCTAAAACCAGTTACTGATTCACAGACGTCCTTCACAACTGGGGTGAACTTCATCAGTAGCTGTAGATGCATATTATATAAACACTAATGTAGTCTCTGCATGGTAAATTAGTATTAAAAAGGAGAAAAAGAAAAGCCTCTGCTGTACAGCTCTCAATTTTTTTTTTTTCTGGTGCTGGATTATTGCCCAGCTCTTCTTATCAATACCTTGGCCAGCTTTCCCACACACACAGGCTGACACAACTTCCCTATAATAGAACTGCTGGTACAAGAATTTGTGATCTTTCAACCTGGCAGTTGGTTGTTACTACTTATTGAAGTAGTACCTGATTGTAGCTATTTTTCACCTGCTGAGAAAAGTTCAAAGAAAAAAACCACCCATGTGTGAGTATTAACTCTTATCCTGCCAGATAGACCTCACTTGGATGACCTCTCTTTCTTCTCTATAGAAACATATAATGATTCTTGATCAGCAACATCCTAAGACTGAATCTGTAACTGAGGGATTTTCACAAACATTCTGAAAGGCACTCTATAGCTGCCAACATTTTCATGAAAATCCCTTTCAAAAAGTTGATTCTTGCAACCAGAAATAGACTAAAAATGCATAAACCAGTAGAAAAACAACAACAACAAGCCCCACAAATACAACAAGACAGATTCTTAGAAGACAATAAAATACCAGCAGACTTCTGGTCAGCAGATCCTTATCTTTGAAAAAAGATGTAGTTATTAAAAGTCTTTTGCATTTCTTTGCTATTTTACATGAAATACCAGAAACGCTCAATTTCTTGTTTCAAAAACTCACAGGAAAGGTAATTTGATGGCTTCTAAAGTGAAAGTGAGATAAATTCAATTTTTGCTCGCAGCAGTAAAATCATTAGTGTGATTGGTATGCAGCAGCAGGAATGGATGTTAATCACATACCTATATGTTCAGTAAATACTACACTGGGATATAACCTCTGAAAGTACTAACTTCTAGATAAGAAAGAAAATAATCAGACAAATAAAATTAAACACTTGACAGCAGCCCAGAGGCAGAAGAAATGAAAGTAAATAAAATGTTGTAACAACCCCACATTCTCAGGCTGCACATCTGTGAAGAAAATGCCTTTTGCTGGAAACCTTAACTTGCCTGCAGCTCACTTCTGTCTGTGGGGGAAAGTTTATGCTACACAGCAAAAACTGCATAACGAAAAATTCACACAAATGAATTGTAATTGCCTACCACCATCTGGACCAGAGTTTCTCCATTGAATTTTCTTCTGTAAAGATCCCTGACTGCCATGCTGGACTTGAAATGAACAAAAAATTGACACCATGCCTCTGTTTCCTTCTAAAAGCCATTTAACACTGGAAGACAAAGGAGACCTTGCCCAGCCTGTTACTTGGCAGGACTCCTGCTCTGGCCCTTCACACCAGCTTCATCCCACACTATTCTTTGGGAAGACAGCACTTTTGGAAAGTTCCCCTGGATGTTCTCTCTGCCAGTCTATGCAATGTACCTGCTGCTCATAAGCATGAAAAGAAAAACAGAAGCAAGGGATCATTACTGATTTTAGTCTTGCACCCTCAGCCAGCCAGGGCACCCTAACACAGTGCAGGGGAACGTCTTGTTCCAGAGGCAGGGATGCAAACCCTGTTTAGTGAGGAGCCATATGGGCTCTTTAAGGTCTAGCTGAATGAAAGGCTGGCTTTGCTCTGAAATATAAAAACATTAAAGTGATAGCTCCTTCACCAGGCAAAGGTCCAAGTTCAGAAAGGAGAAAAATAAGTTTTCACACACTGGTCTTCGAAAAAGAAAAAAAGAAAAAGAAAAAAAAAAAAAAGAAGTAAAAAAAAAGTAGGGTAACTGTGAATGAAAAAGAAGCTGTTCTTAAGCAGAGATTATGCATTTCAGCCAGGCTGCAGGAGATCTTCTGTAGTCTCTTCTCTTTTTTTCCTTTTTCTTTTTTTGTTTTTTCCTTTTACATTTGACCAAGAGACTCTCCAGCACAGCTGTAGGAATGTTGTCTTGGATAGGCAGGAGGCAAGAGCAGCCTCTATGGATGGCCTTTCACACAAAGTGAGAATACCTTGGGCTCTAAATTCTTTTGGCAATTTGTCTGTTTTCCATCAGACATGGAAATCTCACTGCTTACTTCGGATAAACCTGTTCCAGCCTATTTCATCCATACATAACTGCCACATATGTCATCAGAAAAGCAAAATGTATTATTCAATGCCTCCAAGCATTGTCTGCTTCTGGCATGTTGAGCAACATTCCAATAGGCTTAACCACTTATAGCCAATAAAAAGCACGACCTAATTACAGAGAAGTCTCGGCTGAGATCAGCTATTTTGTAACGGGAATTTGAAATTTTCTTCCATATAGCTGGAAGCATGCTACTCCTAGTGACAGGAAAAAACACCTTCCCTGCTTAATTCTTGTTCTTTTCTCTATTGGAAGCTTAGAAAAAGGGGTTGGGGAAAGAAAAAAAAATCCCAAAATCAGGACACCGGCATGGCAGAAACCTCTCTGCAGAGAGATTTTAAATTATTCCTGTGGCTTATAGACCTTCAGGGCACCAAATCTTTGAGCAAATGGAGGCACAGGGAGGATGTGGGATTTGCTGGGATGGTCACATTAGGGTCCATTCCAAGAAGTGCATGCTCCAGCACAAGAGCAATATGCCATAGGACACACATGGAATAGGGAGGAGATTTAGGGGGTGTATTTGGATGAAGACCTGCAGAACCCAGCCAGGCACTTTTACTGGAAACATTAATGATCATATTATTATCACAGCACTACAGAAGAGAGCTTTTCATCTAGGATGCACATCAACTGCATTAAACACTGCATGCTCCTAGCAGCACATTCAACTATTTTATGATACCAATGAAAAATAGGAGGCAGGTCTATGTTTTAAATCTTTTTTTAGGAAGGGCTGCACTGAACAATGCAGTGTCAGTACCCACAGAGAGGGGCAAATGACCTGTACATTTTTGGCCGAGAGATTTCTTTCACTGACATGGTCTGACCCTGCTTTACTCACTTCTGCTCATACAATCACGGGAAGATGGTGCAAAACAGCAGGAACTTGAAGAAAATTTCTTGCCCACTTAGTACAATTGTATTCCTTCAACAGGTAGGAGTCTGCTCATTATTCATCCTTGGATACCAAGAGCAAGAGGCTACCAGAAGCCACCACAAAGGAGACTCTACAGACAGCAAAGAATATGCAGCATTGCAGTTACAGAAGACAAGGACTGCTCACATGCTGCTCAAGCAGTTGATGACACATCCCTCTGTTGACTCGGGAGCTCCTTAAATCAGGGCACTGAAACCCAATAAAAGCACTGATCAAGGTAGTGCCTTCAACTTAATTATGAGATGTATTGATCATGTCTTCTCTTTATAAAAAGAAAAAAAAAATGGAGCATGGCAGGGAAAGTAACCACAAAGCACTGAACTGCAGTGGGACTTGGCAGAACAGATTCCTTGGAGTGGGAAAACTCTGCCTTTCGTGCTGACCTCTCACTTCTAGGAATTAGAAAACCATTCTTACACAAACCTCTTTTCATCAGAAGGAGGCAAAATACAATTTCATGATTACAATAAAGTCCATGATCTGAGACTTATTTTGTGAGTACACATGGTTGAATGGGATACCTGCAGAGGAATAGCACCCAAAAGCCACAATCAGGAGTCAATCTCCACTGTGATTAAAGCTGTAAATTCTTTGGCTTCATTATTTCTGCACAGCATCTCAATAGGAGCTAGAGAAAATCATAAAAATTGATAGTTTTCCAAAAGAAATTCTCCCAAGCAGTAAAGTTTAATCTCTCACTGATCTGTTATCCTGATAGAATAGTACAGGGACAGTAACATATATATCCTACCCAAACACACATTCCATCATTGTATCATGCTCCTCTCACACTGGGTGAGCTAACTGAATTGAACTTGACCTTCAAAGCCCTTGGAATGCAACAAAATATCTCTGTTTTCTGACATTTATGGGTGGCTTTTCTGCATGGCTGCTTTTATTGCCTGGAAAATAATGGCGAAAGCTGTGTGTACAAACCCACTACAAACACTGACAAATCACATGAAAGGAAGACAGATTTATTCAGTGTAGATTACTCCACAGCTAATCTAATCAAATCCAAGTTTTACATTTTTAAAGTAGATCAAAAATTCATAGAGTTAGCACTTCAATACAATAGATATATATTACAGCTTTATTTTAATCTGAAAGTGTAATTGAACTGATTTGGATTTTCTGTGCTTTTATTTTTGCTTTAAAAAGCTTTATGTGTTTCATATGAAAATGCATCATTGAACCAGCATATGCACAAGAAAAACCTCATGAAAAATTCATACAGAAGATTATCAATCTCTGTCTAATAAGGCTTACATAAAAACACATTTGGACATAATTCTATATTAAAAACTAAAATTGCTACACGTGGAACTGCAAATATATCCTATTTGCGGCTTTCTTAAACTTAAAAGAAACCACTCCTAGCAATTCTATTGGAGTTGATCCAGAACATTTTGATGGAAGAAATACAACACAACTGGGCACCTAGCAGCATTTTTTGTCCTTCAGTCCATCAAACATAGAGAGACTGTCATGTGTCAGAAATTATTTCAAACCCCTGGTTCCCTGAATCCACATTCTACTCATTTGCATGCAAGAAAGAAACAAAAGTAGTACAAACCCCAAAACATTCAAATTAAGTTTAATTTTTGCATAAGGCATAATAAAGATATAATCTACTGTCCAAGTACTTGGTTCTATGACAGCATCTCCAGCTACTTGCACCAAAACAAAGCCAACTGTGGAATTCTGTCCCTCCTTCATATAAAGATATCTGTAACTGATTAAAAGGAGAGCAAGAGAAAGCCAGAAGCACAATTAAATTTGAACAGGAACAGTAAAAAAAATATCATTTTTTAATTCTTTCCCAGGGCCTTTGTGTATGAGTTACTCAATCTGCAAACCTGGGATCCCTCAACTCCCACTTGAGCCAAGTCTGGTGTCACCAAAGCCAGCTTGTGAATGTTCTTGCTGACATCTGTGGGACCCCATGCTGCACCTCTGTACCTTACAGCCACAGGGGAACTTCCTAAGGTGCCAGCTGTGCAAGCCTTGACCTGGATATGAACAACAACTTCTCATCCTTGTTTTTGCAGCTGGTGTAGGAAGCAGGTTCTGCCCACAACCCTTCTGTAGGATATGAATTCCTCCCACACAGTAACAGCCCTGAGGCCACATATTTTCAATTATCTTAAACACCAATCTGGTCTAAAGCAGTAGAATAAGGCCACCAAAACCTTAATTAACTCATCAGAGTGTCCCAGAGGTCACAGAAGGGTTTTTTTCCTCTTCAGCAGCGAAGCTGCTAGAGACACTGCTGAGATTAAATAACGTGCCCCACGACCCTTTGGAAGTACTAGGCAAAGATGGGTTTTCCTAAAGTTAACTTAGAACTAGAATCATACTCAGTTACTTCTAAGAATAAATCCTAGATACTTCAACATCTACAATACTCAAAAAGCAGGTATAATGAATGCAGGAATGCTACTCTTATATTTACTGTTTCATCTGTTTTCAGTGTTTTCCATTATTCCTCTCAAAGGTCTTCACTTTTATCAGTTTTTATCTCTACCTTTTCTCCAGGGCTGGTTAGGCAGCAGTTACCAACACAAGAAGGAATTTGCACAGGACATAACACCCCACTGCCCTGTGGCCATCTTTCACGGTGCCCACATTCTCTGTCAGAATACTTGGGTCTGTAGCAGTTTGTACTGTCATTACAAGTTATGAGAGTTTATGATATGTTCCAGTCACTAAGAGTCATAAAATCTATCCCAGTGCTCTGAAAACAAAACAGCATAAGATTTTCGCAGTGAACCTCTAAGTCTTCTAGCCATAAATCTCAACAAATAATGCTGTTTGTTTAAATTAACACCACTATACAGATTAATGAGACAAGTTGTCCACCAGTCAGGGGAGGAGTACAAAGATACATCCTAATGTATTTCATTTCCAGGTTTATTCATTTTAAGTGTTATAGAATGTGACATTCACACATTACTGAAGAAGTTAAAAGAACAAAAGGCACATCACTAATCAACTGACCATTTATCATTTGATTTTAGATGCCAAAATTAATGATGCCCTTCCTTTTCCGTTAAGATTTTTTTTTTTACTTTTTTCATTAAATCAAAAATATGTGAGTAATCTGAATATTTATCTGCAATTTCCTTGCTTTTGCACATGTAACTAATCCCAGAGTGCTGGAAAATAGATTTAATTGCTTGAAACCTTAGGTCTGTTGGGACTCCCACAACTTAATGCCTAGATCCAACTTCAGATGTTAATGTTCCAAGACATTAAATCTTGATATTTTCAATTTCTCATTCTTAGTTATTCAGCATTCACTACAAATGTCACTGGTCAAATTTCAGCCTGTTTTACTCCATTTCCTTTCATCTGAAAGCTGCTACCTCACTGAGTACCACAACATCTAATTTTATACCCTCTGACTATGCTTAGATACTCTAATTTCAATGAACCATCTCTAGATTAGAAGCAGTTTTCTAAACAACAGACTGCACTTAAAGTATCTAATTGGTCCTGACCATTCTCAGAAAGAGACCTTTGATACATCTTCTCTCAACTGGATTTAGCAAGGTAATTAAACCAAACTTTCAATCTTCCACAAAGCAGGTCCCCCCTTCTCCACATACATCAGCTCCTCAACCTCTGCTCTTCTACTTTCAGGTCATCCTCCTTGACCATAGCTTAGCAAACTCAGTCTTCCAAAAGGGACCTCACTCTGTGTGTTCAGCTACAAAACCTCCCTGATAGAAGGTATTTCATGATTCAATTTTGTTTAGATTCCTGATAATTTTGTGAGTGATCAGCATGCCCATAATGAGTCCTAAGCCATTTGCTTCTAGCTAATGAGCTGTCAGTATGTCAAGCACCATGGTTGCTTGATCCTATTTTTCGAGGGCTTGTCTAATTGATTTTCTCTTTTTTTTTTTTTTTTTTCATATTGCAGAACATCCATAGAGTCTTCTGTTACTTTAACTTTGGTATCAGCTGTAGAAGGGAAATGACCTCCAGAAAGATTTTACAAAACAACTTTCAGAAATGGTCTCTGTCATGCCAGGCAGGACAGAAAAGGCTGCAGCTGCTAGAGTAATAGGAGCTGTTTGGCTTAGGGTCAGATTTTTGGAAAGCACTCTCCACTTTCTGACAGGGAAGTTACAGAAATGGGTCTTGAAAACAGCATCTCAATCTATTTTTAAGCCTTTAGATGTTACTTTAAAAACAGTTTGCAATGGTCAGCCTTAACTCAAATACTTTGGAAGTGTCTCAAAGGAAACACATTGTGCCCAGGCTGTACCATGACAGAAAACCTGCCACAGCCAGGTCACTTCACATGGGAATATTCATTATGGCTTTAGACAGAGGTAAGAGAAATTTTGACACTAAATAATTTAGCCTCTCAAATCTTGACCAAGACCGTACCAACCATGTCATATGTTCTCCAGGGTAGAGTAGAAGTGTGCAAAGCATTAGAGGATGAAGTCAGCTACCAGGGTTACAAACATTTTATTTCACCCTTCTGCCTTTCTACACTTAAGCTGTCATCTCCTAAAAGCCTAGTACTGTCACCTCAAAGAGACAGCAGCTGACACAATCCTTTAACGTGAAAGGAAAAAGAGATTTTGTGGTATCATAAAACTGAGGGTGATAAAATAACAGTAAGTACAGCAAGATATTTGCTGCTCATCTTTCACGTCTTTTCTTCTTGTTACTGGACACTCACAGAAATGGAGAAGTAATGCAGCTTCTCTTGTACACCCAAAGTGTTTTCCTTTGGTGATCCAAAGAATACCAAAACTCATAGCAAAGCTCTGCACTGGTTAAAGTTCTCTGAGTTTTTTCTGTCTTCCCTGAACACAGGATAGATATAGGTATGTGGTATTAATACATAGAAAAATAATGGATAAATTGCTGGGCTATTTTACTGCACAGAGACCAAGGAGGAAGGAGAATCAGAGAGGTTTTGACAAATCAACTGTGAGGCCAAAACCCCCCCAAAACCAGTCATGGTACACAAGCTAAGCTAGAGAATCAAGTCTGCACCATGAAAAAAATAAAGACCTTAAAAGACCCTCTTTGCCACCTGCAGCAAAAGCAGACCACAGCAGGCAACACTGCTGACTAGGGGAAAGTGTTGTTATTCTATTATGTAGGGGTAAATTATTTACTCAATAAGCTGAACTAAAAGCCCATTAAAAATGGCATCAGAGGGAAAGAAATTACATAATAATAGTCCACTAAGGCACAACTTCAAAATGCAAAGTAGTTCAAAATTGTCAATTACTCTATCTAAGGATCAAACCAGGTAAGATAGTGACACTACTAAGAAAGCAAAATTTGATTTTTTTTTTCTTTTTTTAAAATTATGTTGTTGCCTAATAATGAATAAGTTCAGTTTGATTCATTTAATTCATTCCTCCTAAGCAGCACATTATAACAGTACTGGAATGAGATTTTAAAAAATTACTGTTTCATCAAAGGTTTTTAATACCCATCTATGATTTAATTTGATCACCAAATTTGATCTATAATGATATTAACAGATAAAAAAATCCATAGTAGAGTCCATTATTGTTGAACTTTATCATCTTTTTGAAAGTACAATGGTAAAATTATCTATTAATTAGATTAATTTCAAGGAAGTTTAAATCATCCTGACCCGTGATACTTGCTTGCAAAGCTTTTGTAAGAGAATAATTAATAGGCAATAGTCCAGGAATATTATTCTGAGCAGATGCGAACCTTGAACTTCCAGTCACTAGACTTAAATTCTAACTAGGAATACATCATCTTATGGAAACTCCAACACCCTGGAGGGCTGCAAGAAGAGAGAGAAAAAAAAAAAGATTGCAGTAGATGGCTGTTGTTATATATAGCCTGTATTATTGCTTAACATGACCACAAGCTAGAAGTGCATATAAGTAAAAATTTCTGAATTTTAAAAGATCAAGGTGAGAAGGACTGTGCCACTCAAATAATGGAGTCTCGTTTAGAGAACAGATCTTACAAGGCATTTAATTTGTCACCTATTCTGCTGGAAAACTGTACGGCCTTGGGCAAATCTTTAACCTAAGCAGTAGCTAGCAGTAAATTCATACAGCAAGGAAGACAAATACAAAACTTAAGTATGATTTTGCTATTTTTCCTCACTCTTCCATCATGACCAATCCATTTCTACAGATTTGGGATTAGATTTCTTCCAAACATATATCTGATTCCCAGGTCCTAGGTTTAAAATTTTAATTTTAACGTCTTTATGGTAGAATAGCATCCATCAAACAAGGAATAGGAAGTAATCTAGATTAGACTGTAAATTTTCAACAGAAATTAGTCCCTGTGTTTTCTGATAAACTATGTCACACCAAACTGTCTAATAAATTGTAAAATGTTTTCCATGTTGATGGATGGAGCACTTACTGGTCAAACCTCTTTAGAATATACAGAGACTACCATGATGTTCTGTTCCAAAACCTGAAGAGAGGACAGAGCAGTTTCCCACGCACAGAGCCTCCCAGAACTCGCAGGGAGCAGGGGCAGATGGGAAGAGCTGCTCTGCTGTACATGTTGTTTTGTAACATCCAAGCTTTTAACACTGACACCGTGCAGAACAAAAGCAGATCACTGAACTGAGAAACCTAAAGCCACGCTTCCAAGGCTTCAGGAAAGATCAAACTGACTAGATGTACATTTATAATATTGTGACTAAACAAGGAAAGGCTGGAACAAAGGAAAAGAATCCCTTCTTCCCCATCCCTTGAATCCCTAGTTCAACTCCTACATAGCGTATCACAACGTGACAAATACCACTGCCTTAGCTATAATTTTATGACAATTTACACCACCAAGCAAGAACACATTTTTACGGGAAAATACTGTGTATTTCTGATGAACTACTTAGCAGATGCTAAATGTGCTGATTTCAAATGAAATGTTTGCACCAGAGGGTCACAGGAAGAAGGACCTCTCAGCATGGCCCTTGATCCCTGTAAGAAGTATTTGATGTGGCATTCAGTAAGGCCTGGAGTTCTTTTATAACAAAGTTTCAAGAATAAATTCCACCAATAACACTTTCTGCTATCTCTCCGGGAAATCTAGTGAAGCGAAATTGATTTTCTTTTTTTTATTAGCAAGGCTATTAAGCACGAGGCACCAAGAGATGAATGGAGAGCAAGCAACATAGAGACAAAAGTGTCTGAAAATGCCTTTTATTTGTTGCATGGTTTCTTTTTGAAAAGAAATCACAGAATCAGAGAGTATGTCAAGGTGGAAGGGACCCAGAAAGGTCATGAAGTCCAACACCTGGCCCTGCACAAGACCATCTCCAAGAGTCACACCATATCCCTGAGAGAATTGTCCAAATGCTTCTTGAGCTCTGTCAGGCTTGGTGCTGTGACCACTGCCCTGGGGATCCTGTTCCAGCGCCAAACCACCCTCTGGGTGAGGAATCTTTTTCCAATATCCAACCCAAACCTCCCCTGGCACAGCTTCAGGCCATTCCCTCAGATCCTGTCACTGGTCACTGCCGAGAAGAGATCAGTCCCTGACCCTCCTCTTCCCCTCACAAGGAAGTTGTAACTGCAGCGAGGTCTCCCCTCAGTCTCCTCTTCTCCAGGCTGAACAACCAAAGTGCCTGCAGCCACCCCTCACACAGCTCTCCTCAAGGCCCTTCAACATCCTCATGCCTTCCTTTGGACACTCACTCATAGTTTCATGTCTTTCTTATACTGTGGCACCCAAAACCGCCTTCAGCACTCGAGGTGAGGCTGCCTCAGTGCAGAGCAGAGTGGGACAATGCCCTCCCTTGCCCAGCTGGGCAAGCCAAGCCTGATGCCTCCAGGACACTCTCAGCCCTCCTGGCTGCCAGGGCACTGCTGATCATGTTCAACTTGCCATTGACCAGGACTCCCAGGTCCCTTTCCATGGCACTGCTCTCCAGCCTTCATTCCCCACTCTGTCTGTACATCCAGAGCTGCCCCATCCCAGGTGCAGAATCTGGCGCTTTCCCTGGTTGAACCCCATATGGTCAATGATTGCCCAGTCCTGTCATTTGTTATGGTCTCTCTGCAGGGCCTCCCTGCCTTCAATGGAGTCAATAGCTCCACCCAATTTTGTATGACCTGCAACTTGCTCAGCATCCCTTCTAGTCCTCTGTCCAAGCCACTCATTTGTGAAGCTGTTGAAGAGCATTTCCTGCAGGGGGGCAAGATGAGTCTGTCCAGGCTCCACTGGCAGCACACACTGACTCCAGGAGCCTGCTTCCACGTAGGAATCTGCAGGTGCAGCAAGTAGCCACTACAGAAATCTGACCCTAAATTTGTGAAAATAACCAGAAAATTTCTCCTAACTTCTGAGATTCATCTGAGCTCACTAGAGGCTGTTCCAGTAAAACTCACATATTGCTGATAGCCCACTTCTACTGCTCAGTATAAAGAAATTTGAAACTGGGGCTTGCAGATGAGGTTAAGAAACTCATTATCCATACCTCCCCCTTTCCATCCTGTTCTTTTAAATTCATGTCCTCATTGCTTTTTCTTTGATTTTTCTCCTGCTTTGATCATCCAGAGCTGACCATAAGGGTTTATTCCCTAGGTCAGTTTTCAACGGAAGCGTAAGTGGTAGGAGAGCTGGAAAACAGACCTAAAAGGCCTAGAATAACAGCACACTGCTGCTGTAAAACAATTGGCCTTTATTCTGATCTTGTATCTTCCTGGTGCACTGTTTTCATGGCTTGTCTTTTACAGATAGCTTGATAAAAATATTGTAGGCATAACATTCCATTCTCTGGGAGTAGAACCATTTGGAATACAGTGACAAAGAGAACAAAGCAGGATACCCCCCGCCCCCCAACACAGGCAGTTTACAATGCATTTATGGTCCTGTGAGAGTGGAATGAATTCCTACAAGCAGAATTAATACGATACCTTATTCTTTAACATCTGAAGGAGACAGAAGTAAAGGAAAAATGAAACTTAAAGTGTCTCTTATTTCAGACAAAAGGAGGATATTTAAACAGGAGAGTCTCAGGGGAAAGATTTCATATCACTACAAACAGTGCATTTATAACGGCAATGATAACGCTACTAATGGAAGTAAGACATCCTCACAGCTTCCTGTGGATTATAAATTAAAGAAACAAGTAGCAGAGCTGAGATACCCTTGTATGCATGTGCACGTGAGTGCCAAACACGCTGCTCACCCTTTGCAATTACCTAATTGTAATGTCAGATCAAAGACAGTCAGAGTACAGATGGATGATTTCTCATCTGCATCTGGCTGTGGACGTTCTGTTTGTCATTGGGCCTCAGTGAGAGCACGAAGCAGCAATACACTCATTAGTCCCTGGAGGTTTCTGCAGTTTATGATCAAACAGAGATGAGTTTTCCATGTTCCTGCTGCCTGTATATCATTTAGCACTACAAGATGTTCCATGAATAATGGAAATAATGAAAATATGTCCTCTAAGACACTTTCCCTAAGCCAGAGACCACATACACTGCAGTTATTAACGAATTATATATGTATTGATTAACTGGCAGCTGCTGCCAGGCACAGCATGTAGAGTGTGTATTACAGCTCAGCTTTGCTTGCCTTTCCTCAGCCTGGGAGCTTGGCTTTGGATCCTCAACTTCCATTGGAAGTTTTGTGAGAAAATGGTTCTTTCTCACAAAACTTAGATGAATGGGAGTAGCTCTGAGATGACCAGGAAATGCAGAAGTTATTTGGAGCAGAGGACTGGACAGACAGATAAACAGGCACATAAGCATGGCTGTATAAACTTCAACTGTGACTGTTCTTCCAGTTATTTCCTTTTGGGCTTGCACAGCACAGTTTTAAAATACATGATAAGTAAGGACAGACTGAACAGCTTTTAAAGTACAGATTTTTCTTATTTACCTTCAAACCTGAGGATAACAAAGAACATCCTCATTCTATCATAGTTCCACCTGTTCTTCCCAGGCATTTCTTGACAGTCTTCATTTCATAGGAATAGTAAGACAGGATCCAACTCTGAGAGTCAAATAATTTTTTTTGTAGCACTTAAGTACAATGTAACTGCAAAGACCCTTAGGGACTTGTTTAATAAAGTAGGCTGAAATACTCTAATTCTGGATCCTGCTTGCTTTAGTAAATTCTATAACTAATCCAGGACCATGCAGGGATTCACAGTTGTAACTATATTGAGCAGCATGGCCAGCAGAACATTTTAAAGCAACTAAGAGAGAATTTAATCCTTCCAAGGCAAAAAGAATTTTTCTTGAACTGTTGCCAAAAATGAGCGCATGTTACACAATTCTGATTTCATTTGTTGGAAGCATATAAGCATTAAGTAGTTCACTGTTAGATGAAAAGTAAGAACTACAGGCAGTAAACATCTTTAATGTAAGAACTCACTACTGAAAACATGCTAATATTGGGGGTGTGCAGTAGTGGGGGGCTTGTTATTGGTTGTGGACAGAATGGTTTTCTTGTTATAATTTGAATGCAACTTATCTGTCTGCTATCCCTCCTTTCTGCCCATACTTAATATGCACTTGCATATTTTGACAAAATGATAAAGAGTGCTAGGCTGGTCTTTTATCTCAGACTTAATTAAATTCCCAAGAGAAAAAACCAGCAGCACGCACACTTGAGGTCAGATAGGCACAACTCAGCTATTCAACATTCTACTTGACATTCTGCTGCCTGGCCAGCACATGCACACAGCTCCAGACCTGACAGATCCTTTGCCATCTTGCATGCCCAGAGTACAGAAAGAGAGAACAGGGGAGCAGCAGAGTATAAAGAGGATAAAGGGCATATGAGATCACCAAACATAGAGAAAAACTTGCTTACTCAAATATCAGTGGTGGTGTAAGGAAATTCTAAAATTCTTTCAGCAGCTCATACAGACATGACCAGCTAAATTTAGAAGAACCACGAGTGCCATTATACATATTTACCTCAAAGTCGCTTCAGAAGATGCTTTTTAATCACTTAAAAGAATTCAGTTCAAGATTAAGAAAAAATTGAGGTTTTTAAATCCCGTGAACTAAATGAGAGGCAGAAAAATGCATATACTACATCTACAGTAAGTCACAGATCTTAATTGGACTGTGTTATTTTTATATCAATGGTGAAAGTTACAAACTGATAAGTAGACAGAAATGTACCACAACAACAAAGTTCTGAAATTTGGGGAGGTACAATGCACGTGGATAGAACTACACAGCTTCTATTCCCAGGGATGGGATTAAATATATGCTCAAGGCAGCAGTGTGATTAGAATGAATTGGTGCAACGAAATATTCTGAGAATGGAAGCTGATCCAGTTCAAACAAGTGACAAATGAGGTTGCTACAATGTCGAATATTTAATTAATGAAAGAAAAACTGAGAAAATTCACTAGAGACAACTGTTCTGTATTCCCAGACATTGGTTACCTGGCTTGAGAAACATTTCTATTACTAAACTCGATTTTAAGAATGGAAAAGAGATGCAGGTGTGCAAAAATCTGATATTGTTCAATTAACATTTTGGTATAAGATTTTAATGATAACATCTTGAAAAAGCCCATTTAATGTGTAGGAAAGATGTCTGTTCCTGATTGGTTTTGCATGTTCCAGAAATGCTGTCTGATTATACCTCAGACCAGAAGACTGAGAAAGCTTTCTTGAAGGATTACAACCTCCAGACTTACATTTCTGATTTGTACAACTGCTGGAGGGCATTGTGGAGTGAAAGCATTTTCTGAGGGTATTGTGCAGAATGTGCATCTCAAGTGTTTAACACACGTGAATTCAGCAAACCTGCCTTCCTGGACAGCAGTAAATCAACCAGCCAAGCATCTTAAAAAGAAATAGAGGAGAGTAATACATTATATAATTTTTCTCTGTTTTGTCCTGTGAACACACTCTTCTGATAGTGCAGAGGTCTGTTTGATAAAGCAGTTTGATTGATAACAACTGCGCCATTCCTCTGAAGAATCCACATGAGTATCACAGATGGTGAGATAACTTGCTGTAATTTTCTCAGCAAAGAACACTGAATCAAGCTTTCAGCCTACATAGCAGTCAATAATTTCCAACAAAAATCGCTAAAGGAGATTTTTATTTATTTAAGTAGAGAAGGAATTCTGTACTTCCACCTCTCAGATTTTGATTATCCTGGCATCCACATCTCTGCTGTGATGCTGGAATGTGTTCCATAATCAGCATGTTGAATATTTCTGCCCTGGTGATTCTGAGTGCACATGTAGGTTAATGTCAGACTTTGACAGTGATTAGGAAGTGAAAATATGGGAAAGCAAAAGGGGGAAAAACAGGCATAAGTAATACTGAACTACAGCTGACTGAACTGAGATGCTTGGAATTCTGTAGCACTGAGGGTGTGGTCAAGCAATCACCTTGTGCTATCTTCACATGATACTATACTAGCTGGGTCATGCAGTGTCCTTGTGTCCTGCTACTTGGAGCCTAACTAGAATAGCTGGACTTAATTAAATTTAGAGTTGATTCGTGGGGTGAGGCATCTAAATCTACACACAAGCCAACCACATTTAACATGCTTAATGATTAGACTGAGGGGGGAAATACCAAATAAAACATTTCTATGATCCAAGCTGCTTAACTGCAGTTATCCCTCAATGTTTTAAAGAGTTTTTATCAAATACACTGACCACAGGATGGACAAGCACAGAGCAGACCCTCAATCTGCAGGTGCACCGTGAGTGTTCCGTAATATCTAACTGGAAACACGACAGTAATGGGCCTTCCAAACATGCACCACTCTGGATCCCAGACAGCCTTCTGCAAACAATAAACAAGCCTTCTGCTTTAAAAAGTGTTTATTCCTATTTCTCTAATAAGCAGTTCTTCCTTTTTCATCCGTAATATCCAATGTAAGACAAAGTTACATCAAGACAATTTCCATTTCCAGCGACTCTTCTGTCAACAGGTGAAATCACTATCTAGCCACTGACACAAGAATCAGTACACCTGGATTCTCACATCTCCCTGGACTTGGGCACTTACTGCAGTGATGGAACACTAGAATAACTTACATAGCTAGTCCGGGTTTGTTATTTGGGAGGCAAAAAATTGGTCCTTATAACTCAAATGCTGTAGTAACGTTGCTCCCATTAATCTTACAATTTTCTGAATAGAAGGGAACTTGAAGGCACTGGAGTCTGCCTGACAGGGTGTGTCTTGAAGGTTTACCCTCCCTTGCCTCTTCAGGTTTCCCACGTGCTCCCTCTGCACACAGAACCCTAAAAGCATTTCCACTGTCTGCATTCTTGGAACGTGCACAAAACCAGCTGCAAACCTTCTTCCCCTGCCATTGTGTCTGTGCTGTGTCTGAAAAGTCTGCTTTGATTCCAGCTCTCACCCCTTTCGTGTTACTGGCATTTTGTTCCATTCTCAGTGGCCTGCCTTTGGAGAGCCCTTTCCCTTGGGAAGAAACGCCGCAGCTCCGCCGATCGGGCCGCGCTCTGTGTGCAGCAATTTCACTGCAGACTTTATTGCTTGAACCCTGTGGCACAACTTCCATCGGTTTACAACAGCTCTCAGGCTCTCAAAGTGGTCTCATCATCATCACAATTATTTATTTAAAAGGCTGCTCTGCTCTCTGAGTGCTGTCATTCAGTAAGCCCACCTGCACTGGATGGAATGCCATCCTTGTTCCAAGTCTAGATTATATTTTGGTTCTTGAAAAACAAACAGTGCTTCACCTCAAATATAGAGCATCAACTAAACTGCCAAGGCATCTTTTTACCCCTTGCTACTTTTGACTGTAGCTGATAAAATGCCAGCTACATATCTTTCCCAGCAACACAGCCTGGGAATTTGCTTCTGTGTTGACCTGTTCAAAAGACTTTCTGCTATGACTAACTCCTGCAAAGAATCCTCAGATTCAAATTAAGATGAAGAGCTTTCTAGCTATTTCCAATGCAAATCTCACTTTCAATTTTACGAATAAAATTTTTTAAATTGTCTTCTTTGTATAAGGAATTGTCAGTCTATAATTTTAGAATCCTCAAAAATTCTATTCCCAGGAGCGGGAATAGTCCATCTTTCACAGAAACCTGGCATTTAATTTCCTTTCTGCTTTCCTGCAGTTTTATTTCAGACACTTTTCTCATAACACTGCTTCTGAATTGTCTCATTCTTACTTGTAACTTTGGCATTCTTGTACAAAATACATGTTTTTAAATTCTAACAGTACCCAGTTTCCTCAGCTTCTACCACTGAAAAAGAATACTCTGGTTTTTAATTCTATAAAATAAATAGAGTCAAATAGTATTTTGCTGTGAAGTGTCTAGAATTTGTCCCTTGGCTTTTCTGCCATTGTCATTCTTCAGAGAGAGCAGAAATCCTTCCCTCACCAAATTAAAGCCATTAGTCCTTTGGTAGCCATAGCACTTGCCAGACGGAATTTTCCATGGCAGTTGCAGAGAGCTCTGGCCTGTTAATTGACTACCTGTTCACACATTTCCCATCACAAACAAAATGCTCTGGTACACTTGCAGCTTGCCTCTTCAAGCCCTGCACAGAAGCACAAGGCTTCCCCTGAGGCCTGCCCACATGGTGGAAGAAAAAAGACCTTACATCCCCTGAGGAGGGCACTGACAAGGCTGGGACACCAGGGAAGGGATGTCTGGCTTCTACATTCCCATGGCTGCCATCTCCTGATGCAATGAGCCACTTTTTTATAGTCTCTTCTAAATCCCAGACAACAGTTTTACCCCTACAGGTACAGAGTAAAGAGGTTCTGAAGACATATACTTATTAAAAAGTCAGAAACTGCGCTACCAAAGTCTCTGTGTGTGAGTGGGGGAATATCACCCATCACGCAAGCCCAAGATTTTCCCAGATTACTCATTAGGAACACAAAATAATTCTATTTCATGTTTCTACACATACACTCCAGACTTTGAGCCCAGCTCTTGTTGCTAGCAATAATGGCTGACAGGTAGATGGAGGTTAGAGTGGTTCCATTATAAAGGAAACCCAAAAGAATACAGAGTTAAAGGTTTCACAGCTCAGCAACTCTGTCACTGCTTGATGTTTCAGCTTTTGAACTCCTGTCTTTGCACGCTCCTCTTAATGCTTTTATACAAGTTTCTTGCTGGACTGTTTATTAAAGCAGCTGTGTCATTTGCTGGATTAAAAAAAAAATCTAATAAAAGAGCTCCATCTTTAAAACAATTAAAAATAAATGCAACAGATGTGTAGCTCTACTCTTGGCTATTGATTTCAAATCCCACACGACTTTCACTACTTTATTATCATTTGCATGATAACTCAGGGTAGAAATTGTTCAGTGAAATGCACAGAGATTCGCCTGGGACCTGACCCTGTTGGGTTCCACCCTCCTGCATTTTCAATTCGCCTTCAAGTTGAGTATTCATTTTAAAACCACACCAAAGCATACATATGGCTCATGATAAAATTCTCAAGAGGAGGCCACTGGTTTCAGGAACAACAGCAGAAAAAATATGAAGAGAGTAGTGTGAAAAGAAATGTCAGCAAAGCTGTGCCTGATTGAAGTCTCTTCTGCATTCAATATTTGAATTTTCTGCATTATTTATTGCCACCATCAAGAGTTTAATCCTTAAGGCATCAATCTGCATGCAGTTTCCTTATAAGCACATGAAACCCTAAGTAGCTTAATTCCAATACAGTTATATAAATTATTAACTTCCTCTCCAAATACGATGTGAATTTCATCTGAGAAATTGTCTGAGATCCAGAACTTCTGTGTGGAGACCAAATTTCCTATATTCAAGCTTTTACAAGGGTTCTGTGAAACAATCTTTCACTTGAAGGCTGTACTGCAGACAAGGACCATCTTGTAAACTGCAAGCCGGACCAAGGAAATATCTCCAGACCCAAACATTTACCTGTAAGAATCCTAGTCCAACCCACATTTCCAAATTTTGCTCTCCAACTGACTAAATATAAACACCCCACCACCTTTCCCCCAAACCCCAAGCAGATTAACCTACAATCTGGGCAATTGTAAGGTACCTTGAGGTAACTTAGTACTCTGAGTGCATCAAACATGATAACCTAGGACATGGCAAATCTCACAAGAGAAAACTCTGCAAGCACCACTTCTATTATTCATTCCCTACTGTCACCCTGAGTGCTCTCAGAAGAGTTCTCCAAATGTCACCTCCCCACTAACTTTCACATAGCTACATATATGTGGCTAGAAATACTGCTTCAAGTATATCCCAGTGTAAGTGTTCTGTTTCCACAGACACAGAAAATGCATTAGTTTCTTCTAAAAAAAATTATACAGAAAAGAAAAAAAAAAACGAAACAACCACAAAAACCAAACCAAGCAAAAACCCAAAAGTTGTGTCCACATAGCTGGTACCGTCTTCTATGTTACCCAGTCCACGTCCTCCACCGATTTCTTTTCATCTTTGTCTTCAAAGAAAAGCTTAGATTCTATCTGGCAAGGTAGAAAATGCTTCCCACAAACAAAACCTTTATGAACATTTTGAATTCTGTTCCATTCCCGTTTTGGTGATGTGCGTGTCTATATCACAGTCTATATTTTGAAATGAGGGAAACTAAGGCACTGCAGCTGGGTCAAGAAATCTGCATTAGGGTGGATGACTAAGCACACCAGAGTCAACACAAACCACAAGATCCATTACAGCTTATTTGTTTCATATTGTTTCAGCACAGCCTTACCTACAAAACAGTTTTGTAAAAGCAATGCCAAAACCCTCTGATTTCTCTTGCATAGTCTCTTATTTTTAAAAAACGCCAAACACTTTTTTCCTTAGAGTATAAAAGAAATGTGTTTCTTAGAGTCTGCTTTCATTAGAAATCAGGAGTAACATCAACTTTTCTACAAATTACCTTTGGAGGCCACATCTGGTTAGCTTAATTCTTCAAAGATTGCCTTGCTCCATCTCCTTGGCTCTTTCTTCCTCTGTCATATATTGGCTTGTTTTATGTCTGACAGTTCCTTTATTACCAGATTTCATTTTGAATCCGATTTCCCCCCTGTCTCATTACTTCTGTCTTGCTCTCTGTTTGTTCTCTATTTCTTTTTCCTGTCTGACAATTCTCTTATTAGTGGATTTGGTTTTGCTTTTGTTTCATGCTTTCTGCTTTTATTCTCTTGTGTCTTATTTGTGCTTTTTGACTTATTTTTCTCCTGTCAAGGCCTCCTTTTCTTTCTGCCTATTCTCTCAAAAGGTATATGCTTAGCTTTTGTTTAAGGTTACCAGATTTCAGCATGCTGTGGAGTTAGTTTATTGTCAGATAATGCCATGCAGAAGGAACCAGGTTTAAATCAGTTCCTTTGGTCTATGAGCAGCCACTAACCTATGTATTTATATAGCTACTATTTATATAGCCATAAGCTCTGCTTCTCAGTTACTACAACATGTCCTAGAACCAAACCTTCTAGTTTTAGAGCAAGGACACGGCTTTTAAAGTTCATTACTTTCTCCCAGCACTCCCCATAAGGCATTAGGTTCCTCCAGCTAGCACAGAGAGGAGGTGACACACAAGCCCTGCCTTCCCCCTGCTCCTGCAGGCTGTCACAGCGTGCTCACCACAGTAAATCCTCTCCTGCTGCACCTTAACAGGCACAATCAGTGTCACAATCGGTGTCACCCGCAGCTCCCCGTGTCCCAGCTCCTCCCCAGGGAACCAGCTGTGTGTGCACACCATGCAGCCTTGCTGAG
This sequence comes from Dicaeum eximium, assembly GCA_013396995.1. NCBI lineage: Eukaryota > Metazoa > Chordata > Aves > Passeriformes > Dicaeidae > Dicaeum > Dicaeum eximium. The sequence continues at coordinate 1,786,408 of VWZP01010941.1, read as the reverse complement.
AGACATTTCAGAGGGAAAATGAGAGCTTTGTGTGCTTCATCGGGGCTAAGGTGGAAATAGTGTTATTGATGGGCTTCATCCAGCTGCTCTCCTAATCCTTTAAAGAGCTCCCTGTGCTACCAGGATTCCCTGCATCCTAGGGAATAGCAAGCACCCACTGGAAATAGCCCTGAGTGAAAGCCAGGGGACCTCAGTTATTTGCCACTTGCATCACTCATTTATTTCAGGTGCCAGAAGCTGAGGCAAGACCAAGAAAGCACTGCTGGGTCAGGGGGCTGATCTGAAAGGAGATGTTTGGCCTATACTGATACTTCATAAGATGTTTATTTTTACAGGAATAGAAAACACAACTGAGTGATCTCACTGCCACTGACTACAAGAAGGAGGAGAATATTGTCTCCCTGCCCCTTCAGATTGTTGTTCAGGTGTTTTTCAAATTAAAAGAGAAGTCTTGCAGTCATAAATTTTCTCCACCAAGCTTACGGATGGAGAATTCTGCTTCCAAAGGCACCAGCAAAAGGAGCCTTACAAGATTTCTGGGTGAGAGCCCTAACTGATTTATTATTTGTCAAGAGACACATTAAATAAACTTGGCCTTTTTTGCTGTCATTAGCTGCCTGAAAGACAAGCTATAAGCACTAGAGGGTCCTTTAATGCCACAGCACTTAGGTTAGAGAAATCATAGTTGAAGAATCTTATATTTGGAAGGAAGGTGGGATCTCAGGGATGAATGTTGCTTGCTGGGGCTGTCTGTTCCTCAGTGGGGAGTTAGTTCCTGTGCAGTGTTTTCTGTCTGTGTTTCCACTGGAGGTGAACAAAGCTGTAAATTGCCTTTGGTAAATTAAAATTTGGTGGATCACAAAGAGGATGAAGTATCATGTCCTTCTCATAACCTGTAACAAGGATCTCTGTACAGTGATTCAGCATTCCTTTAAGGCTCATTATTGCCAAGGTGCAGGAAGCAACCTTCTGTTGGTTACTTTCAGAACACAGCCTCTCTCTTGCCACTGCAGAAATTTTCATGTTTGTTTTTTTGTCACAGAACTCCCTCATAGCTTCTGGTTCTTTAGAAAAATCAAAAGCAGTACTCTATTCAAACAGCAGTGCAGACTATCGAGGCAGTGATTTCTGCTTAAGCTTCTGAAAACTACAGAGAAAGCAAATGGTGTGCCATGCACTGTGGGCTAGGCATACTGGCACCCTGACCAATTTACTACTGAAAGCTCAGAAATCAAAGGGCTGTAATGCATGCAATGATGTGGGGCAGTGCAACATAAAACTTTAAAGGCATGCAGCCATGCAGAATTATTTGGTGTATTTAAATCCTGTGGACATAGTAAAAACTGCAGCTGTGTGAACCGGATACCAACTTGCTATGCACAAATTCTGTGTTCTTAGAACAGGATCAGATTCTCAGATTCATCAAACTGATGATGAATGAAAAAGAAAATAAAGAAATTACTCAGAAATGTACTGATGGTGGGGCAGGCTTTTTTTTTCTTTAAACAGATGCATCTGCACGAATTTCTCCAGACTAAATGGTATTAATTACATTACCACAGTAAGTCCCACAGCAAAGATGATTCATCTGCTCTGCTGATAAGGAAGGCCATCTCTGTTCCTGCAAACCAGACCCCTCTCCACATCACTTAGCTTCCTATCTTGTGATTTAAATAGAAATGGGACTAGACTGCACACCCCTGACACACAACTCCCACTAACATTTCAATAACTGTTCACCACTATGCATAAAAGCCCTTATTAGCTGTCTTTGAGTGCTGCTGAACCTGACACAGCACTAAACTGTGGCAAACAGGCTGGGATTACAAATTTCAAAACCATTTAGATGCTTTAAGATGCAGTATCGTAATCTGCCTTTGGGAATGATCTGCCCTCACAGCAAAAGCTACCACATTAGCAACATATTCCAATTCCCACACACTCTCCTGCAGCCATAAGCCCTGTTTCAGCATTCTCCACTGTTTATGCTGGATTTAATCACAAAAAGCACCTCATGCACCCTTCCCAGAGCAGCTAGAACCAGGTATTTGTAGACACATGCTGCTTTTAAACTAAATCTATGTGACTGAGCTTTCTTTTTTTCCAGCATCTCAAAAATTGAGCACGCAAAGGGCAAATAATACATTTCCTGAAGTATGCCTGCACACCATAGAAATTGGAGACTGATCTGTGCTCAGTGCAAGACAAACACTTGGGGCTGCCCAGAACCCTGCTGTACCTGTTAGTCTCGTTCTCCAAACTGAGACTGGCAAGTGGCCTCTGCACTACAACTTTCAGCAGAATTCAAACAATCCCAAATGAAAGATGCATAAGGGATCCAGGGTCCTCAGTTTCTCAAATTGTGCTTGAATTCAGGCCAAAGCAGTGACTGTTTAGAATCTGAATGTGGATCTGGAGTGAGGAACTGTTCTTAAGTTTCTGCCTGGAGCCCATCTACACCATATTCAGAGTAACTGCACATGCCATAACCATCATGGACCTGCACTCTTCTGCCAAAACTGTACCCACTTCACTGAAATCTAATTTGGCCTAGAGTCTGAAATTACTTAATTCAAACAGCATCCTGTTATAAATTTGCTGGGATATAGCCCCTCATTTTTTAAACAGCAAGATGACAAAAATTTAAAACACACTTTATATTTTTCAAGGCCAAGAATTTCTGGCTTTATAGTAACACTACTGACTGGTAAATAAACATAAAAGAGGTGGATAAAAATACATCATGCAGGATAATATTCATTTCATAAATACTCAGATTATATTTACCTAGCAAAGACAGAGCAAGGCAAGCTCCTGAACCACTTAACACTTCAACAGTTCAGACAAACCCTTGGATATTGTAAGCAGATAAAAGATAAATTCTGAAATTAATATCCTTTCATTTCTCTTTCACATACTTCACATCAGTTGAGATAAGAGTAAATTACCTCAAATGCATCCCTTATTGAAAAAGTAAGGATATGTTTCAATACCCTTAAAACATACAGATTCTCCATTTTGATTTCTCCCATGTTTGTTAAAGATGCACATAGTGCCAGTGTTTTTTCTCCTGTATCCTGCCCTCAAGAAAAGCCTATGGTATACAGAAAAGAAGTGTAAAACAAGGACAAGGTTTGGGCCAAATCTACCTATCTTGTTTTTCCACCATCCACTTGATCCTATTTTCTCCCGAGTTACAAACTATTTAGATACAAATGTCAAGTTAATGCACATGAACCAAATAGTTCAAGCAAAAAGAAAGCAACCTATGGGTAAAACACACTATTAAAATGTGTACATATTTCAGACCATACTTCAAGACACCTCTCCCCCAAAAAGGCTTGAGTTTGCCAGTAAAAACAGCATCCAGCAAGCAAACAAACTCATTTATTTCAGAAGTCAAAGACCAATTCACCTTCCTTGTAGAAACTCTCATGACTGAAATGCTTTGCTAATTGACAGTGAGTATTTTTCTGGTATAGAAGTATTTAATCTACAAACATGAAGCGAGCACAGCAGGCTGATGCTGAAGATTTCACCCTGAAATGAGTTGACTCAGTTGGGCATCCCTTCCAACCCCACAAAATCACTTTTCATCACTGCTGTTTTAAAAGCTGTTCCAAAACTTTACTAGTTTGAAAATACATACTACAAGACAGAAATTGCAGGGAAAGTGGGAAAGGCTATAATATTCCTATAAAGCAAGATAAATTAAAGGAAACACTATCCTCAGACAGTTCTTTATTTTCTTAATAATTTCAGACAAAACCCTGTCTTTTGTGGACAATAATTTCTGATCAAATGGTTCTAATTGTTTCAAAACCAATCACTGATTTTTTTACAAATCACAGGAAGATTGCCAGTGCAATCTATGCTTCACCCCTACTAAGACTGTTTTATGAGCTGTCATATCCTGCAAATTTCATTTAAGACCAAGCTCTGCCTCTGAACTATTTAACAATTAGATTAGATGTTTTGCTACAATTTCACTGCAATTCAATCGAGATGAGAGTTCAAGTGAAAGCAAACTTCAAAATGCCACTCAATTTATACTCATCCTTATATTGCTTAAAATACCCAAGACCACTTCTAGCAAAAAATCCAATTGCTGCAAAAACTTAATGGGCCTTAACATTTCATATTCCACAGACCCAAACACGGACAGACAAACTACAGGTTGATGTTGCTTAGGAGACTGTAAGACACCAAAAGAGCACTCCAGGGTAAAAAAAACTCCTTCTGCTAATGGTCTGTGTTTGAGCTGACAGCAGTGACACACATGCACAGGGTGAGAACTCCTGGGGGCAAAGTCATGATACAAATGAAACATCATCTTCAGAAGGAGGGGGCACAGATTTGCTGGTCATGTCTATTGTGAATTTGCGCACGTACATGCAAATAAAAGAAAGGGTAAAAAGCAAACCAAGCTGAAAGTTAGCTTGAGGAATAAAGAAGCTGACATGTGAATTTAGGATATCATAAAGAAACAGAGAAGGAAAGACATGCATGCAGCAGGAAGAAGGAAGGGATGCCTGGAGAGAAGAACAACTCTATAAGCCAACTGGCTTATAGAATCACATCAATGTCTCAGTTGTAAAAGATCTCTAAAATCATCAGGTCCAAACACTTGTCTGACTCCAAGTCCACCATTAGATCATGTCCCTAAGTGCAGCAACCATGACTTCTAAAAATATCCAGCCCCTGCAGCCACTCCTCACAAGACTCACTCTAGGCCCTTCACCAGCTTCATCCCTTCTCTGGACACACTCCAGCCCCTCAATGTCCTTCTTGCAGTGAGGGACCCAAAACTGGACACAGGATTTGAGGTCTGGCCTCACCAGTGCTGAGTGCAGGAGAACAATCCCTGCCCTGGTTCTGTTGGTGACACCATTGCTGACACAGGCCAGGATGCCATTGGCCTTTTTGGCCACCTGCACACACTGGCTCATGTCCAGCTGACTGACAATCAACATCCCCAGGTCCTTTCACACCAGGGACCTTCCCAGCCACTCCTCCCCACGCCTGAAGCTCTGCAAGGGGCTGTTGTGACTCTGCACTGCCATTACATTCACACTTGATCTAAACACCAAGAAAACTTGTGAGCCCTACCCACGTCTGTCCTTGCTATGAAACCATCAGTTGCAAAATCAGGTCTGCCACTAAAGCCTTGACTAGTACAGAAGGCACTTAATGCTTGCATGAAACAAATAGGAACTGATTGTGTCTGCACTAACAGGAGATTCAGCTGAAGGGCCACTAGAAGTAGTGAGCAGCATTCCAGTATTTTTCCAGCATCTCATTTGTTATTTTTAGCTTGCTGTTCTAAGAAAAGAAGTCACATATGCCTTTAACCTGCCTGTCTATTCACCACTTTCAATAGTCAGATTTCCTTGCAAGTGTCATGAAAATCTTCTTGACAGGATATACTCAAAAGTTATCTACACCCACTGCACTTCTGGTCCATACCAATACACACAGACCAGCCAGGTACCCAGGCCTCCCAGAGTCAGGATCTCTCACAGCACTGGTTTGAGAAAGCCCTGCTACAAAGGAAAAGAACAAGACAACACCAAGGAAAACATCAGAAGTATGGCAAGGAGATGCTCTTTTGCAAAGGCTGTGAGGAAACAGCCAGAAAAGCAAGAGATGCTGTGGTGCGGAAGGAGGGAGGGAAACATACAATGACACAAGAGTCCCATCCTGAGGCAAGCATGTTGTGTGAATTCCATTACTGATGGAATGACTTTTTACTCATTAAGAAGCTCACTTTAGACAGTCTGTTGGTGTCTGCTCTCATTGCTTCCAGAACAGAGAGATTCATTAAGGGGGTCAGGTAGAGATATGTCCACAGGACAAATGAGTCAATGTAAGGTGTTTGAATGTCTGCAAAGGTCACAACTAAAGAGCTCAGACTCCATCAGCAATGGCACCATCCAGCCACCAAGTCCAAGCCTTATCATGGACCAGCACAAGTCAGAAGCCACTATAAAGAATTCTACATAAATACATTTCCTGTTATCAGGAACCAAATGCTTCCATGGAGAATGTGTAAGGGTTTTGTTTACAACAGCAACAATTGAGACACAACAGCAAATTAACAGAATTCATATTTCTGATAGCCCTTTTTGACAGAATTCATCAGCCAGCTCAGGAGTGCTGTAGCTTATTCTGATTAGGATGCGACATTTATGACAGAACCAAGTATCTCATACAGTTCTGCCTGATAATAAAAAAATGAAAAAATAAAAACCAAGCAAAAAACCCAAGAACCCAATCAATAAAACAAAACAACCCTCTCTCCCCTCAAAAAAAAACCCCAAACACACAGATTTGACTTGAATGCAACAGAAATTAAAATAAAATTAGTTATTTTCTTTACTCACAGAGTACCAAACTTCTTTCTAGCTGACAGTTCAGAAGGATTTTTTGGCTTTTACTCTAAACTTGAATGCCAGGGATTTTGTGACAATATCCGATGCTTTAAATACAGCCCTCTCTTACTGCTCCAGTACCCCATCTACTTTCTCTCACCTGTACACCCAAGGCTTCATAAAATCATTTGCAATGAAACCTTCTGCCCACATGCACCCTGTGCTTGCTTGTGTTTGAAGTGGAAGCTGCTATCACTCCACCATCTGCTCTGTAAAAGAGCATCTCTGTTTCAAAATGGTGTTCCCAGACAAAGGGCAGCTTTTGCTTCCTCACTGGCAGCAACAGTTTTAATCCAATTCAGAACAATATCCATCAGCAAAAATACAGGGCAAAAAATTCTGCATTCCAACATAAAAAGAAAAAAATATCTTTAAATAAAGACACCTGAAGAGCAACCCAAAAGGCTCTGAAGAAATTAAGGAGAAACGGTCACATTATACACGAGTGTGTGGGTCTGTCCTGTTTTAAACCCTTTAAAAGGAACCATTTTGATGCTAAAGAAAAGCATGAAAATGATTATGATAAAAGGCCAGCTTACAATGTCCTGGATCAAAGGCCATCCAAGGCCACCTGCCCTCGCAAGCCATTTTAAACGTAAATCTCCACTCTTTATTCATTCCTTTCAAAGCCTGACTGAAAGTACAGCCCAGTTGTGACAATGTGGCAATAAATGTAAGAAAATGTTTGAATTCTGAGTATCTGATCTTACAACTTTAGTCTTATATCAAGCAATCAATTAAGAAGGCTCTATTTTTTTTTTCAGGCAACACATCGACCCTCCAATGCAGCATTGTGGAGTTTCACACACATATGACCATTTTTTCCTCTCTTGTTCAGGCCAGTATCTCTGTTTAGCCTCAGTGGCTTTCCATGAGCAGATATTATGGATTCCATTCCCTGTTTGTATTTGGTCCCTACCTTTAGCCATCGGATTTTTTAAACTTTTTTTGAAAAACTCTGATTTCCTGTTCATTTTTGAGGTCAAACTTTTAAAAAAATGCACAACCTACCTGTGCTTGATATAGCTTGTTAAATATTTCATTTTATTTGTGTTTTTATTAGCAGACTTCAGCCCTCTGGGGCACTTTTACGAAGGATGCTTTTGAAATGTAAATGTGATTGATTTGATATTACATCTTACATTATTCTTACTTGCACAGTGCCTTTGGGAACAAGTGAATGGAGTTTTCTTTTTACTGATGAAAAGGTATTTTCCCTTTTCTACACACAAAGAGGCTACAAATTTCTTAAAAAAGAGTTACTTGTCTTCATGTGTTCATGCTAACCAATTTTTAGCACTTCTTCCATTTTCTGAACTGTTTTGGATAACAAAACCAATAAATTTGATACTCCTCTTTAAGATTCAAGTTCAAATTTACACACAGTGCAGACACACTTCCACCTTTAAGACACTGAATAGCACAAACCTCACCAATATTATCCCAGTTGCTAATGAAAAGTGCATACAGCAGTTCAGCTCAGTGGTCGAGAACGTGCTGCTGTGTTTGCAAAACCTTATTATAAAACTTACTCATGTAGTGAGAATTATTTGACTGTTTTAAAAAGCAGTTAAATAAATGACAAATCCCTTATATAACATTAAGTCCCTTATAAAGAATGTATTCCAGAAGAATATTCCAACACCTGGAAATGATGGGCTAGCACACTCCCACTTGAAACCCACGTGTTACATTTTTTCCCGTCCCCAAGAGGGTGGAATGATCATAGAAAATACATTTCACTGCAGCTCTGCAATCTCCTTCTTGTTTCAAAGAAGGAATATTTGTATGACTTCCACAACTCATCAAATCCCAGCTATTTAGAAGAAATGCTCCTCACTGTAATAAACAATGGTAACTGTTTCCAAATAGTGATGTATTGTCTGGGGAGATATTACAAGTAAAGCAAGTAACTAAGAAGCTATCTGCGTTTCACACGCACAGTATTAAAATACACCCACAAGAACAAAAGGCATTTGGGTAAAATTTAAGCAATATTAAGCGTGGAGTTTTTCCAGTGAATTGGTAAAGCTCAGAAGATGTAACTAATTAGAACAGAAGGCTGCAACAGTTCGACTCTTTCAGAAAGAATAGTTAAGGTACGTTGCCATATGGTTCTGAAAACTCATTTAATGCAATCCAAATAGAAGAACATGTGCATATACCCCTGTGAGTTGCCTAAGCATTAATACTGCCTTTTAACTCAGCCATTTAGTGCAGGCACAACTGTTACTGAGCTGCATGACTTTAGACAGTGAAGGTAAAATTAAACTGTGAAAAGATCACAAAAGCTGTGAAAACAGCATAAAAACCAAGACAAATATTCACCTATGTGTTATATGACATATGATGTTCCATTCTGCTGGAACAAGCTTTGTATAGCAAAAAACTTTTTAACTTCAAAAGAGCAGCTGTATCCTTGCACAAACTTGCACAGTAGTTAGAGCAGTGTGGTCATGCAGCAGATCCTGAGGCAAAGCACTTAATCTATATAATATCTAAATTGCAAAGCTACATGCTCAAAATACAGAAAGAGCCACAGCTATAAATCACTTATAGAAAAGCCCTCACATTTGACAGTATCAGGGGCCATCTGTTCCTATTCAAGTGTGCTCCTTGGAAAAAAAAATCAAGAAGAAATTAGAGCTGAAAAAAGAAGTTGGCATGACATTCATGAATCTAAGAAAGAAACTGAGTTAGGACGAAGAAAATAGCATTTAAGACCTTGACCAGCAAAACTCGGTTGTCATTGACTACTGTGAAACTACAAACTTTTTTACTAATAAAGCAGCAGCATTGTTAGAAGTCAGTCTTGCCTTCAACTAGGATGTTGCACTATTGATAGTGATCCAGAAATAACACCAAAAGCAGTTGCTCTCCGTCTGTCTGAGAAAGTCTGGACCTCATTAAAATCCCAAGGCTTAGTTCACCGCCTAACATATAAACCATTCATCCTTCCATCCCAAAAAAAAATTCATGCACCAATGAGTAGTTTGAAAACCTTATTCTCTGTTATTATCTCTTCTGCTGGAGCTATTCTTACCTACTGTGTCAAGATCTATCATCATTATAAAATCTTTGACTGCTAGTTATTTTTACCACTGTACATAGCATGTTTTGGGTATACAAAATCAGCCCTTTTATTGAAACCTTGCCCAAAGTAAGAATGGAAGACTATTTTTGCTATTGTTCAATTAATAAAACTGTCTCATATCCATAATCCCAGATTTATCCCTTAGGAGGCAAAATATAATCCCCTGGGAGGTTTCAGTAAAAATGAACTGTGCTCCAGTTCTGTAATTTCCTCCCACAAGCTCAGTGTTGATATGGACACTCTGCATAGGTTCTGCTCATGCCACTGCTGACAGAATAATGGCCCTGTATTCATACCTGTTCCAGTTCCTCAATCTTCACTACCTGGGGGCTGAAGACACTTGCTTAATTGTGTATATTTTACAAGCAATCAATGCAAAATTAATTACTATCTCTTCCAGTCCTCCAAAAGACATTTTAAAGGATTTCCAGATGTACACATTTTTTAAAAGCGTCCTTCATTGATCTGTGTCTCTGCCATAGATCTGTGTGCTGCTTTCTGTTCTCTTCAATCTGAGTCTGGGAAAAAAGGTACCTTTTCTGCATCCCAATGCATAAATTTATTCATTGACATTTAATAATATGTTTTACTACTCTGGCCTTTCAATGTGTTGTATTGCAGCTGCCTGGGCATCCCATAGTTTCTCCAAGGGTCAATGACACTTCTAAGGAGGGAATAAGCTAAATTCTGTTTGAGGTGATGGTATCACTTTCTTACTGCAACGCCCTGAATTAAAGGTGGTAAATAACAGGCACAACACAAGGCAGCTCATCGCTTTTGGTGTCAGCTCCCTTCAGAATCTGCCTTATGGCTGCCAGTGGGGCCACTCTTGGAACAACACACCACACAAAAAGGTGCACTGCCCTCGCTTTTAAGGAGACAAAAGATTTTGCAGAAGGTTAATTCAGAATATAAGGTGTCTGTAAACAAGAGTTTTTGAAAGCTGCAGTACTTATCTTGAAGAAATTTTTGTGATACAGAATGCATGGAAAAACTGCAAAGAGCATTAGCTTAAGAATCATTCTTTTTTGTCACTTCCCTGATGGGTAACATTTAGCTAGTGTGGAAAATAGTTATTTAAAAACCCATACTTAAATGTGCAAGGCAGATATTCAGATATTCTCATAATCGTCAACACTGCAGATTCTCAGTAGTAGAACTTTGCATCATTGAGCAGTCTTCCAAGAGAACAACATGAATAATACACATTAATTTATGATTTATTTATCTTTACCCCAACTGCTTTAGTGTCTACATTCTCACATCATATTGAAATCCAGCCATTTCTGGAAGAGAGAAACTAGACTCCCAGAGCCCCAAACCAGCACTCTGTGGGAGAAAGCAGAGGAAAAAGGTGCCAGAACAAACATTACCTGAAAGAAAGGTGTCACAGAAATGTCAGTTTGATACAGAGAAATATATACTTGTAAATATCTCATCTGAAAGCCTCCAGTTTTATGGGAACAGAGGCAGTGAAAGATACCTCATGAGGGCACAGAAGTTAGAGCAAGGGACAGACTTCTCCTTGGTGGATAGTTAATATCTAGTGATCAAAGCTTGCTTCCTTGAAATCAGCAGAACTCCTACTGATTTCCATGCATTTTCCTTCCCATAGCTATGTTTTCATACAGGAAACCTTAAGTAAAGGTGAATAAAAATCCACTTTAAGGAGGAAAATGCCTCTTTTTAAAAATAATTATTAAAGGCCCTTCTTTGTCTGTTTACCCTTTCCTTTCCCCCTCCAGAGAAGGCATCAAAACCTGGTTTTCATCTTCCTTTCATATTCAGAGCAGCACTGCCTGTTGTTACAACTGTACCAAAGCTGACTGATCACTTTGATTTTTTGGTCAGCTACTTCCCAATAACAATCTTTGTTCTGACTAATATTCTGGACAAAATAGCTGAACATCAGCTACCTGAACATCACCATTTTACATGCCTTGGTCTCTGGTTGACTTCCCAAGAAGGCTGTGTCATGCCTACACACGTTTTTTCTGTCCCAGAACATGTGAAAGGGCATTAGACACCTCTATCAAAGCAACTGAATCCCATCGTTCAGCACAGACCTTCCCAAAGCAGAAATATTACATCAGTCTGATAAGATCTATTCCAAATTCAGCACCTGGGTCAGGACAGATGAAAAGAAACCTCAGAGCTTTAGGTATTTTTTTATACAGTTTAATTCCACTGTTGTCTCACAGGACAGATTCTCTAAAGACCATATGGAGCTTACAGATTTAAGGCTGGTGTATTCTATAAATTCACTGTACACTTGAGTTTACATATTAGTCACTGCTATTTTGTAACAGTAGATTGTTGTTATAATATTAGCATTTCATACGGCTTCACAGTTAGGGAAGATGGAATAATCATTTGGGAATCCACAGGGGACCAGCAAAACCAAGTAAATGCTTTACTATTCAAATTGTGGTGTGAAGGCAAAATTTTTCATCAAAAGTACTGGTATAGATTTTTCAACATCTCTTTAAATACCTTTCCTACAAACTCTGTCATAACACATACTAATGTTTTTTCCTGACTGCCAATCATGAAATTTATCACTGAATTACCTAATTATTTCTAAGATCTTTATGATTCTTACAATATTCTTTCTACACAATTTCCGTTCTCGTTTTGGAATTGATTGCAAGAAAATATTTTTAAATAAGCATTACCTAAGAAAACAACTATGATAAGAATAACAAATTATTGTTATCTGCTGGCAGAAAACATTACAAGTTACAAAAATTTGACTGAATGTTGAAGTAAAGTCTGGATTACAATATTCAGAATTAGGCAGAAGAAAGTGGGGTTAAAACAGAAGGGAACACTAAATACATAGAAAGAAAATCAGTGTAGTTCTTACTTTACTCTTCAGAATTAAGGTCAGCAGGTCCTTGAAATTTGAATGAATGTTTACATTAAACACCAGGTTGCAAAATTGTTATGTTTTTAGGAGCAAAAAACCCCACTGAACTCTTATAGAAGAGAAACATGTTAAATTGTATTTCAAAATATTTTGAAGCCTCTGTTGTTTTAGACCAGGGAGACCCTGGTGCTACTACTTCTGGTGCAATTGATTTATTGCACAGAAATCATTCATCTATCAGTATGGAAAACATAAATGTCAAAGCAACTATAATATATGTGTACCAATAAAGTCATCTGTTATGCCTTCTTTTCTTTATTTTCCTTTTCTTTTTTTTTTTTAACTTGGCAAATAAAAAAGGCTTTACCAACCTGCAGTAGAATTAAACAAGGTTTTTTAAAATAGAGGATCACTGGGTAACTTCCATGCAAGTGTTCTTCAGAAAGGGCAATGAGCCCAAGCTGCAGACCAGTAACCAAAATCTGCCAGTGCCAGTCTGTCCTCACCAGCATCACTTAAACTTCCTTGCCTCAATTTCTTATTGTGGGATTATAAAATAACAGTGTCATAACATTGATGACCTACAAGCTCAACCTATTCTTGTGGCTGATGCTGTCAGTAGATTTAGTTATAAAGTAGTTCAAAAGGAATCATATGTCTGACGAAACACACAAAGCCCAATGTGTCCTGAGAGAATAGATGGCTCACAAAGAAGCAAAAGACACCCACTTTCTAGCAGTTCTCAAATCACTTTATTCAACTTACTCAACCATCTCCAATTCATTTTCCCCATCAGGTAGTCTGACTAGATTAAAATAAACAAACAATCAAAAAAAACCTAAAAAAATGCCACAACCACACGAAGACACCTCTGAAAAAGATGTTGCAGCTGTCTCCTACACATCTCACCTTGGTGCTCAGCCCAGGGTCTGCACACCCAGGGAATCTGGGGACAGAACACAGAAATCCCACTGCAGGGCAGGGAGGAGCACAAAGGCATCAGAACTATCACAACAATAGGTAACAACAGAAAAAGGTATGTTTAAATACAACTTCCCCACTTGAAAATAGATTTTTAAACAGTTTTTACAGAATATGTCGAAAGGATATTAGGCTAATTCCAACCTCCTTTAGTATTCAAAATCCACTCACTTTAGAAGTTTAAGAATCTATGTCTTTTCCAACACTACCAGTTTTTTCTTGTCTGCTGCTCCAGGAAAGCTCTACTGGGTCTCACAATTTCATACCAAGAGCCGACTTGATACATCACAGCCACATATACAGGAAAATGCATGGCATAACATAAAAAGGTATTTTAAATATCTTTTTTTTTCCTCAAAGGATCTATTAAGAATATAGTTTCTGCTCTGCAATACCATACACCCTGTGCAACACATTATGGCTGGCTGGGATCGATACAATATCAGGGAGATTTTTTTTTTCCATTTGTTGTCCCCCACTAAACCTCACAAATTCTAGCAGGAATAGTGTGTTATGGGCCTCGTTATCACTGACAAAGAAAACTGGTCCAAGTCACTGTAAGGTTAATCTTTCTTCACAGCTATCTCTCATCCCTCCAAAGGCTGCATTAAACACCTTCCAAATGACAAAACAAGCAGGTAGACTGAAAACAACAAAGAAAAAGAGACATGAAAAATAGCGTTTCTTCCTTTAAAGCCATCCTGAACACGAATTTGAATTTTGCATCTAATGCCTACACATTGTGGCTTACAGAAACATTAAAAATGTATAAACAGAATGGGAAATAGCTTGAAGAACAGAGAACACATCTGTTAACCAAATGGAAAGTATCTTAAAAATTAAAGAGGTTGTGGAAATTATTTGGTTTATTCTTCTGCATTGCACACAATCATTATGTGTTCTTCTCTTCTAATTGAGTCCTCTAAGCTATAAGAGATTAATAAACACAAGTGCCCAGCCATAATGTCTGTTTATATCAATCTTTGATCAAGCTTAACTGCAACAAATTGGGAAGAGTCTTTAAGTAATTATCAGCATTATTGCAAAAGAGCAGCAAAATACTTGCATAACATAATTCTCTCAGACCAAAGCTACCAGTAGTAGTGAGGGAGGACAGTCTTAAAATGCTTTTCAAGACCTCAAAGTGTATGAAAATACAAACTGACCCAAGTAAAAGAGCATGAACTGACTTGGATAAAAGAGGATACAACGTGTTTAGACTCACACTAAAATAAACCATTTTTGAAGATAAAGGTATTCTTCATACAGTATTTTTCATCTGTTGTGAGGAGCAGACAAGGATGGACATGAGGCCAGCATGAAAATAAGACTCAGTATAACCATAAAGGCAATACTGGAATGGAATGTCATCACTGTAAGTGGGCTGTTTGCAACTTGTATTAATGATATGCATAATGCTACTCTCCTGTCCTCCCAGGAAAAAACCAAACAAATTAAAAAAAAACAACCAAACAAAAAAAAACCAACAACAAAAAAACCCAGAACCCAACATACACTGCAAAGCACATTTTACTGTTTGCATAGGCTCCATTTTGAGGTTGTCAGTACACTGAAAGAATCTACAAGATAATTAATGAGATACAGCAAACCAATAAAAAAGGTGTATTTTTCTTCTATGTCTTGTTCTACTTCATTAGCCAGCAGGAGCAAAGTCTTGGAGCGTGCAACTCTGCAATTTGTCTGTTGTCTCAGAAACATACCAAACATATTTGATATGCTGGAGGGGAGAAAAAATCTCCTTGACTTCCTTATTATTAATCCACATCTGAGAAGTCATGCAGTTTTCATGCCTCTGTACCTGAATAGCCAACAAAAGTGAGGAAACCAGATGTCCATGTCCTTTGGTGATACAACCCAGTCTTGCCATTATTTTAAAAAAACAGATTTTTTTTTTTTTTTAATCTAGAATCAGGGCCATGAATCAAGGAAAAGATAGCCAGTCTTTTCCAAAGCACATTACCATTATACAACTAAGGCACTGCTACTTCATAAAAGAGCAGATAATTTCACTACCACCAGAAAGGCTCTCTTCTAGAGAGATCTATTTTTACTTCGTCAAGATCATTAAAATATGTACACAGCCAATCTTTATTCAGAGCTAAAGGCAGTTTTTAAATTACCAGTTATGATGTTAATTCTTTGCTAACAAGATTTGTGATTTATATAGCATGCACAGTTTAATATAACTACAATTTGCTCTCCTGCTGCTAATTGATGAAAAAGCACTAAACACTTTTTTTAAACTTTGAAGAAAAATTAAGCATAATTTTCTAATGTGTTATTGTCCAATATTGTAGACAAACTACTTGAAATAATAAAGATGATGATCTAAAAAACAGTTCTAGGATTACCTTTAACTTCCACACCATGAATACCTCTTTTACATACCATCAACTAATTAATACAATCCCTTTCTTTGCAGTGTGAGTAACAGTAGAGGAAAATGCAAGGGCAATAAAATGTACAACCAGATTAATGTTGTTTGAACACAATTTTCAACTTTGTTATGTGAAATTTTAAAAAAAAATTGTACTGGTGCACAGGCATGTATAATAACTATAAAACAAGCATTATTTAAAACAAACAAACCCTCTAGCATTTCCTTTTAGTTAGTTTATAGAGCTTTCCAATTCCCTTAAAGCTTTTTATTTTAGCTAGCAGAAATTCTGGTAAAGGTAGCCAATGTTTGTTCCCTGACATTTCTGCTGAGAAGAAAAACAAGGATTTGCTCATCTTGCTCTCTGAATCCACAGTACATGTGTGAGAAATAATCAATAGATCTTGGTTGCTACTGCAGAATATTTCTGCAAATAATCACTGCAGTTGTAATCCTTGGGCCAACAGATGGGGGATCATCTTTGACTCTTCCCTCTCAAGAATGAAAGCTTAGGTGTCCCAAAGCTATCAACTTCCTATGTAACATTTCCAAAGCACATTTCTGTGTTGTGTGCACATCACTGCAAACTAATTTGGGTCGCTGCTATTTCAGTTCTGATGATTTTTCCTTCACACAGCTGCTAAAAATTTGTTAATTTTAAATGCTCTCAAAAAGCTGTTGCCAAAATTGATTTTCTAAGTTTCCCCAAAGCTTTTAATTGCTTTGAGGTCAAACACCAAAAAAACACCACCCCTTCAACCACCCCAACAATTAAGATGACCCAAATCTATGCAGCTTCCAATCACACTAAGATCATTTTGGTCATGCTTGGCCTCCCCTTTAGCTCTTCTGCTTTCTGTCAAAATTCCAGAGATTATCTTTATTCACAGAAATTTTAACAAGGAAGCCCCAAACCTGCAGTTTTCAAGGTTGCACACAATGGCATTTGTACAAACCAAAGGCTGCCTATGCCAGCATGCTCTGGGATGTGAGAGTGTGTAACTCGTCTGACAACATAAGCAGGCTACAGACCAAACCCGAAAATAATGTCTTCAATATTAAATGCTTGCACAGGACTAAGTGATTAAGTCCAAGGAATATTCTTTAGTAGATGTAAAATACTTTTTTCTCTATCAAGCAAAACAAAACCCCAAAAACCAACAAAAAAACCTCCAGACTAAATATATTACAGAGTTCCTCCTCCTTGAAATATTTGTATACTTCTGAAGAGAGTTTTACCAAGAAATTCATATTGTGACTTGACAGTGTACATCCATTTTTTAATAGAATTACGTATATAAAGTTTGCTGTTAAGCTCCCTGAACAAGCACTGTGTTCCTTGCTCTTTACTTCAAGACCAAGAGGTCCTTAACTAGCTTCTGAAGGTTGTAAGGTTTTTACCACCACCTCAGTTTAGATAGATAAAGCCTTAGCATCATGAGATTACTAGAAAGCTCCACTTTACAATCCAAAGCATTACAATAATATATTTAAAATACAGTTCTTCATGTACATGTAGCAGGACAAATGCAGAATTATGAATGACATTTAGATGCTTCCACCTATGTGTAACTTTGCAGCTACATCAATAAGGCTTTTTAACTAAGACATCTTTACAAAACACAGACATTCACTTTAAAAGCTTAGGTTAAAGAAAGTATCTTCAGTGAGAGAGAAGGCAATTTCAGTTTATATCCAACACACTACTGAAGATATTATGTAAAATTAGAGGGATATGTATCTAGAAGGGCAGAAAATCATGATACCCAGATCACTCACAGAATTCAAAAGAGACCTATTCACAAACAGGTTCAGGCCAAGGAAGACTCCTAGGCTTAGTCACAAGTGTAATTCTAACACAGAAGGTCATGTATGTGCCCTAGGGAACCACAGAGTTTAGACAAACTTGAGTTAATGGAAACTGCTCTCTTAAGATCAAAAAGGGGAACAACAAAATTGAATTGACTTGATTAAAACAAATTTGATCTATTTCCAGAAGAGAGAAAAAAGCTCATCTCTGATCAATTAAAATTCTTTGAGGATACTGCCAAAATGAAAATCACAGCATAATTCAACCAATTCTTTTTTAACAGAAAAACGAAGAAACATCTCTGAGGTGAGCTCTAAGGTGAGCGCTTAATTAAGACAGGAAATTATTTTTAGAAATAATTAACTTTTAAATTTCAAAACATGCCAAAGGTTACAAAGTAAACTTTTAGTAAAAACAGCATCTCCTCTGTTCCCATTTTTGCCCATGACAGAAGCAGAGGAGGATCTATGCAGACTCAGCCCTCTCAGTGAGACAATGGGGATCAGGCAACCTTGAGTAAGGCTGACAGTAAGGAGAACAGCTTTGCACTCAGCTGAACTCCTTGGGAAACCTGGGACCCTTCTGGAGATCAGCACATACACACCATGTTCCAGCACTTCTGTGGAATTAGGATCAGTATTTTCAAGTGGGATACCAGCATTACAGATAACCAGGAAGAGCAGAAGATAATTTGACTTTTAAAATACTCGGCGGTCATAAATACGGGAGCACCGCAAATTTTATCAAACACAAAAGAAAGCAGATCATTTAAGAGAAGGTGCTCGGGCTAACAGCAGTTCAACAGTGATAAGCTTCAACCACTATATCATACAGCAAAGAAGAAGAAATTCTTGCAAAATCTGTTCATTAACATATGATAACAGGGAGGGAATGTGTCTCCAAGATCCCAAAGTCAGTGATGGTGGATGCTAGGGATTGCTGCTGCTATTGGAACAGAGCTATGGGCTACATGGACAATTGGTCTAACCAAGCAAGGTATTTATATTCTTTTTTAAAACCCAAGCTGTTGAGACTGGTGTGTGCAGAAAAGAAAGTGCTGAAGTACAGGTGAGGAGGGAAAACCACGTGCAGCTGCAATAATGAAAATGAGCATGAACAAAGACGGCCATCACTACCACCAATTCTGAAGTTCAATCAAGCTTTTCATTCACAAGTTTCCAAGGATTATACAAGTGTTCATTAGTGAGGTAACCAGTCTCTATCCAACTCATTTTCAGGCAAATTAACAAAAAAAAAAAGAAAAAAAGCCAAACCCAACAGGAGAGATAATAGTTTCTCAAGCTTGTTGTTTTGTTGTTTTATGATTATACTGCTATGATTTTATGGCATATTCATATATGAGGCAACACCTAGACAGCTCTCCATTTTAAAAGTGCTTGAGGAGATGGGGAAATACAGAAACAGGCAAAAAGTTCATGTTAGACTCCTTGGCTCCATCCCCATTTATCCTCCTGCTGTGAACTTGGTGACAGAAAGGAATTAGCTCCTTCAGATACCTGGTATCAGAAGCTAAAAATACTGAATCTCCCCCCTGCACACACACACAAAGAACAAACAGTAATCATGACAATGGATCAGAGACCTGTCCCTGAACAGACATGAAAGGAATTCAGTTAGAAACTGGAATCCCTTCTGATCACAATGAAAAATTGCAGTGAAGTTTGACAGAGAGAACTCGAATAAAAGCAGTCACATTATCATCTGTAATGGCCAATGGCTGCCACAGGCAACAAAGAGCATGTGGATTTTTCAGCACAAACCAGGAACACCTATATAGAATTCTAGAAGCATTTTCAATCCACAGTTTCTGCTATATACCAAGAAAGCATAATAATGCATTTGGAGAAAAAGCAGACTGGTCGGTTGCCAAGCTGTGTGAAATGGCCAAGTCATGCTACTATGAAATCTTATAAAGATAAACCAACATGCAATAGATTAATAAGGGGAAATACAAATATAGGAAACAAGAATACTCAGGAACTCTATTATAAAGATGTACAGGTACATGCAAAACTAGTGAGCAATACCACATCCAAACAGAGACAACGTGTGGCTTGGAGTCCACCCACCCAGTACCTCAGAAGGTAAGAAAACAAGAAAAAAGCAAATGCTAAAGTATAAAACATGGATGAACTTAAGACAAAGAAGTGTGGAAACCAGGAAGAGAAATACCCAAGGCAGTAATGCAATAGTTAGTGCAAGGGGTCATTTGCACTAACTGTGGTACAGAGAATAATTATACCACAGCTTCCAGACAAGCAAATAACCTATTGAGGCGGGCAGCAACAGGGATCAGTGGCTTGGGAGACAACATTTTGCATGAGTAACATTCATGCAGTGCCCTGTTTGCACAGCAAAGACAACACTAGGTATACAGAAAGAGACACACGTGTACAAAGTTCAAACAATTAAATGTACTACATCATGCAAATTTCCTCAGAATT
Organism: Dicaeum eximium; assembly: GCA_013396995.1. Lineage (NCBI taxonomy): Eukaryota > Metazoa > Chordata > Aves > Passeriformes > Dicaeidae > Dicaeum > Dicaeum eximium. The sequence goes on along the minus strand of VWZP01010941.1, from coordinate 1,766,360 downwards.
ACACCAGAAAATAATGTAAAGCTACTGTGAGACAAACTGAATTAAATGGTCATAAAACTGAAGGAAGTACACAGATACTAATTATATAGAAAAGTACCAAAGAATAAACTCACAGAGTGAAGTTCCAGAAAGAAAAGACAACACAATCAGTGCCTTCAGTTAAAACAAGTGGATGGCTGCTCCTGGCAATGCTAAAGCAAGCAAAGTGTTCTTATGAGAGATGAGGCTGATGCAAAATAAGGATGCAGCCTAAATATGTCTCTTTTAACTTGATACAGCCATCAGAAGTAGCATGAAGCTTATTACCAATCATCTCACCTTGAAGTAGTACGTGAATGAAAAGAAAATCACATAACATGAGGCCAGTGAGACGGTGCCTGAAGGATCATTCCTATAAAAGGGACAGCCAGTACCTTGTGTGTGAAGGTCACTATCACCAGAGGAAAAATACACACCTGATTGAAAAGAGATGTCTTAAAGTAGTATTTGCATGTGAAAAGTTTGGTTCAAGGACAGGAAACCACTCCAGTAAAAAGATCATAAATCATCAGAGAGCTGCTTTAAAAA